>CM076583.1:333208149-333808149 GCA_034641835.2 Pinus albicaulis
GGTTTATGAGAAAAACAGTAACACAATGATAAAACACAGTAATATTTGTATGTGTTAATTAGAATTCATTTGAAAATGCTCTAACTTCCTTCACATACAAATGTCCTTTTCAATGTTCTCTAAAACTTCATCCACAAACTGAATCTTATCTTCTGACTTGCACTCAAATGATTTCAGATTAGAATACAAGGATAAGGAAAAAATTTCACCCACTTCTTCATTAATGTAATCATCATTTGATATAGGTTGATGCAAGAAATGACATGAAGAATCAACTTTTGCCTGTACCTGAGGTTTGTAGCAAGCATTTTCCAATATTTCCTCTTTTTGTTTGAAACGATTCTCATACTCCTGATGATCAAAGGATTGACAAACCTATTGCAAATTTTCCTCAAACTCAGAGGATGTGACATGATTTTCATAAGTAAAATCCTACTGGGTTTCATTTTCATCTAAGGGAGATATTATCCTTTCTTCTTGGTGTTCTTCTTGTTGGTGAAAGGTATTGCCATGAAGGGCTTCTAAAATTTCCTCATCCATGAACTCATCATATTTATAACAATTCTCCAAATATTCAATAAAACTCTCAAAGTGTTTACAGCAGTATTTGACCATCAATAAAGAGGGATGACACTCTTTATTCATCTCATAAAGTACATCATGTAAATCAGCAAGATAATATAATGAACCATTTGGCAAGATTTCATACCAAGACCATGCTTTTCCTTCTAAAGTGGCCATAAACATCTTCATGAGACAATCTTCAGGGAATTGAACCTTAAGACTGTGTACATGCATATGGAACCTAACCAAATGAAGAGCAGCATTGTCTTTCTTTTCATCTTTAAATATTAGAAGATCATCTAACCATTCAACCTTTGGCATAGGATTTTGAAAACCAAGGATATGAGACCAATCCATAGGATCATACCTGGTATTTATTCTTGTAATGGAGATGGGAGATCATCTTGAAACTTCATCAAGCTATTGATCTTCTAGCAGTGCAGTCATCTTCCAATTTGTTATTTGATGTGTGGAGTCGCCAAGGTAAATGAAACCTCGAAAAGCCTCCTGAGCTCCTGCTACCTTCAGAAGTTCAGCTTCTTGATTTCGGGAATGAGTAATATTCAGGCTCCTGGTAGACACAACAATGGCTCCACTTGGGATAGTGTGCCCCTGTGGTACACTAAGAACCCGTAGCTCCAGTGCTATCCATTTTTTGATAAAACAGAAAAAACTTTTATTTGATTTGACAAGCATATTCTTCAAACTATTTGGGCCTTCACCTTGAGCTTAAGCTCTCTATTTCATCTTGTCATTATTAGCAAAAAAACTGACAAATATGAAATATGTACAATGTCATGAGTGATTGATAAAACTTCAGCAAGTATAATGCCTTAGGAACCTGCCATTAATAGGCACTCCAGCATATGATCCTCCATCAATTTCCTACAATATGTAAGTTTTGTTCCCATGAAAAATAACCATCTTAAAAGGACGCTTCCATAAATTCTCAAACTTACCATGCTTGCCCTTTTCCTCAATTTTGGCCTCCCATTTCAGCACTTTGTCTTGTATTTGGAAACTATCTTCTTTAATTTTCTTGTCAAATTTACTTTTAATTATGTTTTGAACATGCTGATGGCTATCATAAACTTCATTTCTCTTTTCTTGAAAAGCTATCAGCTGGTTGATTCTCCTCTGAATGGCATTTGGTTCCTCTTCAAGTCCTCGAATTAATTTCATAACAAGCACCCCAAGTGATGTCAGAAAAACAGCTTCAACACCATAAACTAATTCATATGGCAAAGTCCCAATTGGTCTCTTTGTACATATTCTATTAGCCCACAAGGCATACTTCAGCTTTAAATGCCAAGCTTTCTTGTTCTCCTACAATACTTTTTTGATGATTCTTACAATGCTCTCATTTGATGATTCAGCAAGACCATTTCCTTGCGGATAATATGTTGTAGAGTGTCCAAGAGTGATATGGTATTGATGACAGAAATTAATCATTTTCTTAGACTTAAATTATTGAACATTATATGTTATAATCTTCATGGGGCAACCAAATCTAGAAAATATATTATTCTCTAGAAAAGAAATAATTACAGAGTGGAATCGCCTCTATCCATTTGGTGAAGTAGTCTGTTGCTGTTAGAATCCATCGATGTTGTCCTAATGATGATGGATGTATCTCTCCAATAAAGTCTAATCCCCACTGTTGAAAAGGTGCTTCCACATAAATAGGAACCAAAGGTAAAGGTACAAGCTTCCTTCTTCCTTCAAAAATTTGGCATTCATGACATGCAGCAATTATTTTGTAAATATCTTTAAACATTGTTGGCCAAAAATATCCCGCTCTTAGAATCTTATTTTCTGTAGCCTTCCAATAATGGTGACCTCCGCAATCACCTTTATGGAATTCTTCAATTACTTTTTGAGCTTCTTCTTCAAGTAAACAATTCAGCAAAATTCCACAAGTATCTTTCCAAAACAGATTTATGTCAAATACAAAATATCTCAAAGATTTAAGCTTAACAAACCTTGCTTTGGACTTTGTTAGATCAGTAGGAGCTTTGTGATGTTGAAGAAAAAAAACCACATCCTTATACCACTCTGAAGTAATGTATTTCTCATCAATTTGGACCAATTCTTCCTCATCATCAGAAATTTCTGATATTTCTGCATTCATATTTATATAAGACAGTCCAAGTTTGATCATGTCATTAACTTTTCCAAGCCTTGTCCCTTCACTAATTTGGTCGGTTTGATGTCTATATCATATTCCATCAATTTTTAGATCCATTTTCCCCTCTTACCATCGAGATCTGCCTGAGTTAGAATGTCTTTTAGCACAGTACTTGGAACAAATGCCACAATGTGAGAATGTAGAATGTAAATTTTGAAATCTTTAATAGCTTTCACCAAGGCATAGGCCTACTTTTCTAGAATACTATACTTAAACTTAGCATTTTCTGATGTTATACTAAAGAAAGAAATAGGTTTTTCAGTACCTTTTTTCCTTTTTGTAGCAAAACTCCATCAATTATGTTTTCGGAAGCAAATGTAAAAACCAGAAATTCTTTGGAAAAATATGGACTGATGAGTACCGGTGCTTGTGTGAGTGCCTTCTTGATTTCTTCAAAAGAATTCTTTGCTTCAGCTGTCCATTTAATATCAACTCCTTTCTTCAACATCAAAGTTAGGAATGAAACGCCTAACAAAATTCACTTTCCCAAGAAGTGATTGAATCTCTTTCCTACTTCTTGGCAGATCTACTTTTTGAATTGCATTAACTCTATTAGGATCAATCCTAATTCCATATTCAGAAAAAATATGACCAAGTAAATTGCTTGTAGTTAAAGCAAAGATTCTTTTGGTAGTATTAAGAGAGATACCAAACCTTCTACATTTCAGCAGAATTTTTTCTAGGTGTTTCAAATGATCTTCTTCTTCCTTTGAAAATAATGTTATATCACCAAGATAAACAACCACTATCTTGTCTTTATATTCAGAAAAAAAGAAATTTCCATTGCTCTTTGAAAATTAGCTCCTGCATTCATGATAGCAAAAGGCATCTTGGCGTACATGAATATGCCCCATGGTGTTGTGAAGGTTGTTTTTTCTTGATCATCCAGATGTACAGGAATTTGATTGTAACCTAAAAAACCATCAAGCATAGACATTCTTTGAGAACCAACAATATTTTGCAGAATTGAATCCATCTTCGGAAGAGGATAGTTGTCCTTTAGTGAAGCCTTATTCAAATTTCTGAAGTCAATACAAATTCTGATTTCTCCACTCTTCTTTCTAACCGGTACCGAATTTGCAAGACAATTGAAAAATCTAATTGGGACAATGATTTTAGTATCAAAGTGCTTCTTAATCTCCTTTTCAATCGATGGCATGAGAAGGGGATTAATTCTCCTTAATTTCTGCTTGAAAGGTTTCTCATTTTCTTTTATAGGAATAGTATGTTGAATAATTGAAGGATCATACTTTTTAAAATCAGCATAACTCCAAGAAAAAAAATCAATAAACCTCTTTATGATCTCAATATATTTGAATTTCATATCAGCTGAAAGAAACTTTGAAATTTTGATCATTTTAGGCAAAGCTAATGTACCAAGAATACATCTCTCTACTTCCTCTTCATCAACTTGTATCTTTGGTGATTTGAAAACATCATTCTGATCAAAAATCTTCTCAAGAGGAATAAGAATTTTTGGTATTGAATTATTCTTTAGTTGAAAAACTTCAGAATTTCCTTTTGATTCAACAAGCATGTTTTGTTGATCTACTTGTGTACTTTCAAATTCTTCTTTCAGATCAATAAAATTCTTTACCTGTTGATCATCTTCAAAAACTTGCCAATTGGTGATATTATCTGGTATAGCTAGTCTATGACAAGCTTCAATCTCATATTTTTCAGTAGAATGAATAGGAATGATAAAAATACTTGTAGAGATAGCAAGAGAATCAGCAATGGAATTTTGGTCTCTAGTTTTGATAGTGAAATAATGGGCTTGAAAATTCTCCAACATGTCTAAAACTAGAATTCTGTATGCTCTCATTCTTACATCCTTCATTTGATAAACACCTTCAACTTTTCTAATAAACAATTATGAATCTCCAAAAACAGAAATATTTTGAGCCTTCATTCTTTTCAAAACATCTAGACCCAAAATCAAAGATTCATATTCAGCCATGTTGTTTGTGCAATCAAAGTTCATTTTGTAGGAGTAAAACTTACTCTCATAATTTGGACTTGTAATCCAAATCCCTGCTCCAGCCCCTTCTTTTCCTGAAGATCCATAAAAGTACAATGACCACCATCTTTCCATCTCTTTGTCATTTACTTGCTGATTTTCGGGCTGCTGAATTTCTGAGTGCTAATTTTCTTCTCCCATTTCTTGTTATACACTATCAGCTAACTCATTGAAAAGAATAGAAAATCCAAGTTCAGTATCAAAGGCATAAATAGGAAAGTTTTTAGGTTTGTCTTTACTAATTACCATGTAATCCATTCTAGTCTCTCGATACAATCTCCTTTGCTCACCAAAAACAGGAATAGTAGCATAGGTAAGGTCCATCTGCATTGTGCCTTTGATTTTTGCTGCCCATGATCTTGACAATAACATACCAAAATTTGGCGGAATTTCAGCCACTACAATGACCATAACAATTGTCTTTGCTGGGATTTTTGTTAAACCAACAACCACATCCTTAATTAGACCAATGCATTGAACTCTTTTTGAATCAAAAGAAAAAAAATCCTTATATGGTCTTGTTATTTGCAACCCCATCCTTTCCATGATTATTTTGGGCATAAGATTGTGAGAAGCCCCTAAATCCAAAATATCATTATGTAAAGTCATAACATGAATACTAATGCTTACATAAAAAGGAGGAAACTCTTCATTTTGTTCATCTTCTAGCCTTGGACCCAAATATATAGTAGGATTATATTCTTGAACATTCAAAATATCAGCAGCTCCTGGTTATGAATTCAACATATTAAAAATCTTGCTTCTATATTCATTTACCTTGAGAATCTCGCTAAATGGGACTGATATTTTAATCTTTGAAATTTCATTCTCAAGGTTGAAAACAGAAACAGATTTTTCAGCTTCTTTGATAGGAGGAGGAAGTTGAGTGTCCTTCTTACCAAGTGAAGTGTCTTTCTTACCTTCAGCAATATTTGGAGTATCATTTTGGCTTCAGCAACCTTTGGATCATCTTTCTTAGGCTGTGATTTTTTTGCAATAATAGGAACATTTATGTTTCTGAGATTATATTGCTTTTGCATTTCAAAAATATCATGTTTATACCCCTTAAAATAATCTGATGGTTCTTCTCCTTGATTAGCCAAATATGACTCATCATGCTCTTCTTTAGTCAAGAAAATTCTTGACATCTCTTCATCAAGACAATGTATAGATTCTTCAGGAATTTCAGACTCATCATCTTCATCTACCAAATTCTGCTGAAATAGAGGTCTTACTGGAGGATCAGGCTGCTGATTTCTATTTTCTCTTGGCCTTTGTTGATTTTGAGGTCTCCTGAATTGAGGGTTTCTAAATTGAGGTTCATGTTGCACAGGAGGGGAAAAATTATTTCCAAGAGCTAACCTATCCATCAACTTCTCCATAGTTTTCATCATTGAGTCAAATTTATCATCGGAAGTTGAGGAGGAAGGTTTCTCTTCTTCTTTCAATTTATTTTTTCCCATTTTTGGCTTTTTAGCAACTATTATGTTTACTTCTACCTTTACTGCATCACTTTTCATTTCAGCAAGTGTAGGCGATTCTCTTTCTCTCAACAATATAGAAAAGTCATAATAAAATGCTTCAGGATATCTCATTTGTGCTAAGGCTTCTAGAGGTTTCAAATGAGCTGGAATTGAATCAAAAACTTTATTAAATATTTTTGAAAATTTTTGGATAGATTCATCAACTGCCCTTCTAAGACTGTTATATTCAGTAAGTGCTTGAACTGGATTTGTTCTGTTTCCCCATTTTCTCAAAAAATTGTCTTCAAACTCATCCCAAGTTTGAATACTTCCTGGTGTGAGAGCTTTAAACCATTTTCTAACTTCACCTGTGAAACTTTGTGCAAAGAGTCTTAACTTCAATTCTTCATCGTCAACCTCTTCTTTGTCTATAAAATCATTAAATTGATCTACGTGTTGCTCTGATGTGAGTTCTTCATCACTTCCCCAAGTCTGAATCCTAGCGGCATATTTACTATGGAGATCATGTCAAACAACAGGAAGGAAAAGTGGTGCATACCTAGTAGGGAAAGCCATCTTTAAAGGATGAACAATAATTTTAGGAATGGCAAAAATAGAAGATGAAGAACTGATATAAGAAGGACTATTTGGTTTTTTTAATCCACTAACAATTGAGCTCCAATTTGGAAGGGGTAAACCAGCTTTGGATTTTAGCAAGACTTCGAAAGGATCTAGTTCTTTGAATTTATCTAGAGACTATTTTTCTAACAACAACTCAGAGGCAATAGCTTCCCAAAATTCTTCTTTGTCTTCTTTTGTTGCTAAAGCTGAAGTATCAATTCCTCTTTTATGCAAGTCTAAGATAATATCAATGAGTTCCTTTTCACTTTCTGATCTAAACAACACTTATGAATTTTATCATCAACTCTTTTGTCTTCAGGACTTCTTAATATTTCAGAGCACAAATATTTCGAATGAGATGGAGTACCTGATATTTCTGAAATTATTTGACTGCCCCTTGAAATAGTGTTTGGATTATCCACAATGGTAGGTGGATTGGGATCAGGATTGCTCCGAGTGTATCTCTTTCTCGAAGCCACCTTTTAAAATTTTGAAAATTTATGGAGTCACCAAGGTAGATGTAGCCTCGAAAATCTTTCTAATCTCTTGCTACCTTCAGAAGTTCAGTTTCTTGATTTCAGGAATGATTAATCTTCAGGCTCCCGACAGACGCACCAAAATTTTATCACAAAATCTGACCCTGATAGGCTGCTCATCAAGTAGACTCTGAGTAACTCTTCCAAACCAATCTTTTGGCTGAGGCTTAGCCTCCTCAACCTAAGAGGGCTCTCTCAATAGGTTTAAGATTTTTGATTAATGATTAGATGGATAAATCTAGGAATAAAAGGATAAAAATGTATAACTGGTTGAATCAAAGATTAGCAAACACTCATTGGGCCATGGAGTCAAGATAGTCTTCAACAAAACATCATAATCTGTCAAACATGGAAGTTAAGGCACTTGGAGTCTAATTTTATGAGAAACAGTAACACAATGATAAAACACAGTCTATTTGCATGTGAAGGAAGTTAGAGCATTGTCAAATGAATTCTAAGTAACACATACAAATACTACTGCAAGTAGGTAATTGAAAAGCCATAGAAAAATGATACACTTAAACTCCTTGTGAATCTTTAGTAGTCAAACAAATCTGTGTATTAATTTGAGAATATCATAGTCACATACAGTAACAAAGTTTCCTTGCTAATGAAAAATGCCAACCTTGATGAATTCGACCTCATGCTTCATATAGAGCCTTTACAATCTTGGATTTCATCATCCTTCATTAGGAGAGTTCGAATTTCCTTGCTTGACACCTATTCTATTCCTAAAACAAACTATTAATTACAAACTGACAGCTAAAACTATCTCTTAAGAGTCTTAATACAAATAGGAGTGAAACTCCTAAAATGTTTGAAACAACCTTATCTAAACCTTTAATTCTTTCTTGACAGCTGCAAATCCATGATTTCGAATTTTGATGACGCCTCCAGCCTTATTGTAAACCTATTGATTTATGACCTAACTGTCCTAAAAACTAGGAGACAGAGTTCCTTCTTTTTAGCCCTTAACCTCCATGTTTATCTTCGAGCAGCTTTGTTAACATTGATTATTGCTTCATATATGTCACATGTGTTAATATTCCCTTGAAAACTCTAATCCTCCACCTGTTCAAAGAAAAATCTTCGAAATAGTATGAAAACGGGTATGAATATGTCTGCCCTACGAAAGTACCCTATTTTCGTAGCGCAGTTTGTAGGTAATTGAAAAACTTTCCTTTAACCCCCTTTTTCTCTTGTTTTATAATTGGAGGCTTTACCTGTAGTCTTCATGCTTCCACCAGCAACATTAAAACTCAAGAACCATCAACCCTATCTCCAAAATTCATATGTAAAGTGCCAAAAAATCATCTTTAGCAGTTGATGTGTAGTCTCTTTTTTTAGCATAGTCTTCAACAATTTAAAGTTTGAGGATATTCGAAGCTTCTCTGAGATTGATATCAACATCAAAAAACAAAACAACTTAACTTTAAAGGTGTTTTTCCTCAAAATTATCTTCTTCTTAATGACAAACTGATTTAAGATTTATCATTCACTGCCCTATTTCACTATTGTTGTAGTTCCTCTTGAGATCTTGTCAACTAGATTTCTAGGTCTTCAACCTGTCTCCTTAAATTTTAGTTGGTGGCTCTCAACTGAGTATTTATTACTCTCACAAATCTGGCTTCTTTTATTGCTAATACAGTCCAAGTGAAATATTGTGTTTCACTACTAATGATTTCAGGTTTAGCAACCCTTTCAACCTCCTAGAGGGCTTTCATCCTCTTGAAATTTGTCTTTTCAACAGCATGCTTTCTTTCTCTCTTCCTTAGCTTGAAAATTTCAAGATTGGTTGATTTCAACCTTTCCTCCATCTCTGCATAACTGATTTTTTCTATTTGAGTGGGGAATACTCTGTTTTTTACCTTTTCTGGTACAGGTGATGAAATGTTTATAATTTCTTCATGAACAGTGGAAGCTTCCTCTGTTTTCTCTAGCTCAATGTGCTCTTGCATCTTTTTGGACTATCTAGTTACAAGCTTCCTTTCCTTGAATACAAATGCTGCAACTTCATCATTGAATACTAGATTTTTGGATGACTTCATCTCTTTCTGCTTTCCTTCATCAATTTTTACGAAATCAGCTCAAACCAAAGGGGACTCTTCTATATCAATGGCTTGTAAGATATCATCCAAGTTTCCCTTTAAACCTGGAGTATCACTTGTTCCTAAAATCACTACTTTACCCTTTTCTTTTGCAATTTGACTCCAACTCAATCTCCGTTGAACCTGTTTATTAGCTGGTTTTCCTGTGCCATCTCTTTAACTTCAGCTATCCTTTGTTTTGCAGGTTGAGGAGTTTCAAAAACCACTGATGCTTTTCCTACAGGCTCTTTCACCTATTTCTTGGGTTTTAGCTTAACAAACCTTTTTGACCTTGTCACTACAGGCTTGCTAGATTTTGTAGGTTGAGTTTATTTTCCTTTAGGGTTACTGCCTGTAGTTTGTGCTTCCACTCCAAAACCACATAAAAATAAAAATGATGACCATTCTATGTTGATCTTTCGAAGTTCATGTAAGACCATCAATTTGATTAAACCATGGTGGAATAAAGAGGTTTCACACCCTTTGGACTTCATTTGAACTTTGTCTGCCATCTTAGCTATACTTCTATACCAAAAAAATGGCAAATCTAAAGATATCATGCTAGTAAAGTGCAACGGAAGTTTAAAATGATATGAATATACTTTATGATACCTCCCATCATAGGTAAAATACCTCTGGATGTTGTATAGCAAATTGGCATATGAATCTTTGATGCAGCTCCGGGGAATTGTGTTGTTTAAGTCCATTTCTGCAAACTCTGGCTTTAGAAATACTTTGCATGCCTCCATGCTAAATCTGAAACCTTTGAACCATGTCTCTCACCCCCTAGGAATCTCTGTTACTAAAGCAATAATCTTAGGAGTAACTGACAAGTTCAAGATTCCAATTTTTGTATTTGAGCCAGTAAAATGTAAAGCAAACTCCTTTATCACCTGACTGTGTCCTCCCTGTAATTTTTCACAAAATTTCAAACACCCTGCCTTCTTGAAAGATTCCAATACTGATTTGTATTTAGATAGGGTTCCTATGCTTTCAGGCTCTATTCTTAAAAATGTCCTGACCTATGATTTTTCTTCTCCTAAGACATTTTTGTCTTTGAATTTTTGAAAGTTTCCCGTGAACTCTGATTATCAGCCTCGCTTGATTAGAGTAATCAGCCTCGCTTGATAATGGATAATAGAAGCCTTGGCGTGAGATTACCACAAGCTTTACTCTTGAAAACGGTCTGTTGGAGTGTTTTTCATGCAATCTGGAATAAGAAACTAGCCAGCCCTTTCAAATTTGAGCTTATATTTCATAAATGAAACCTCTACGAATGCAATGATGATTTTGAATGGCTGTTTGTCTTGGATATGACCCCTAACTGACACCTAATGATGAAAAACTAACGGAATTTGAATGATTTTATGATTTGACATGACCCGCTATGAATCTGCACTTGCGTAGTGCACTTAGCGTATTTTCAGAGAAATGTGCTATGAAAGTAGCAGTGCTTTCGTAATGCAAAATAGCTTTTTTCCATTGACTGCACTACAAAAGTGTGGCTTTGTGGCTAATTTCAGAAAAAAATTTCAAAGGGTTAAAATATTACTTCCAAACAGAATATGGGACCTTTAAACCATGGAATGAGGTTGTCAAACTTTATTTGGAAATGAAAATGACATTTTTGAGACTCTAACCCTATCACTTACCCCATAAAACATGAAATGACTCAACACCTATCTAAGACCATGACTACGAACAAGGTAAACTATCAAAGTTTTAAAAAAAAAACTTTTATAGTGATAACAGTGGCTCCACTTGGGATAGTGTGCCCTTGTGGTACACTAAGAACCCATAGCTCCAGTGCTATCCATTTTTGATAAAATAGAAATATATATATATATATATATATATATATTTGACTTGACAAGCATCGTCTTCAAACTGTTTGGGCCTTCACCTCGGGCTTAAGCTCTCTATTTTAGCTTGTCATTATTAGCAATAAAACTGACAAAGATGAAATATGTACAATGTCATCAGTGATTGATAAAACTTCAGCAAGTATAATGGTTTAGGAACCTGCCATTAACAGGCCCTCCAGCATATGATCCTCCATCAATTTCCTGCAATATGTAAGTTTTGTTCCCATGAAAACTAGCTATCTTAAAAGGACCCTTCCATAAATTATCAAACTTACCATGTTTGCCCTTTTCCCTCAATTTTGGCCTCCCATTTCAGCACTTTGTCTTGTATTTGAAAATTGTCTTCTTTTATCTTCTTGTCAAATGTACTTTTAATTCTGTTTTGAGCATGCTAATGGTTGTCATAAGCCTCATTTCTCTTTTCCTGCAAAGCTATTAGTTGGTTAATCCTCCTCTGAATGGCATTTGGTTCCTCTTCAAGTCCTTGAATTAATTTCATAACAAGTACCCCAAGTGATGTTGGAAAAACAACTTCAGCAGCATAATCTGATTCATATGGTGAAGTCCTGATTGACTTCTTTGTACATATTCTATCAGATCATAAGGCATACTTCAGCTTTAAATGCCAAGCTTTCTTGTTCTCCTGCAATACATTTTTAATGATTCTTACAATACTCTTATTTGATGATTCAGCAAGACCATTTCCTTGTGGATAGTATGTTGTAGAGAGTCCAAGAGTGATGTGGTATTGATGGTAGAAATTGATCATTTTCTAGAAATGGGGCAACCAAATCTAGACAATATATTATTCTCTAGAAAAGAAATAATTACAGAGTCATTAGCTTGCCTTGTTGGAATCGCCTCTATCCATTTGGTGGAGTAGTCTGTTGCTGTGAGAATCCATCGATGTTGTCCTGATAATGATGGATGTATCTCTCCAATAAAGTCTAATCCTCACTGCTGAAAAGGTGCCTCCACATAAATAGGAACCAAAGGTAAAGGTACAAGCTTCCTTCTTCCTTCAAAAATTTGGCATTCATGGCATGCAGCAATTCTTTTGTAAATATCTTTAAACATTGTTGGCCAAAAATATCCCGCTCTTAGAATCTTATTTGTTGTAGCCTTCCAATAATGGTGACCTACGCAATCACCTTTATGGAATTGTTCAATTACTTTTTCAGCTTCTCCTTCAAGTAAAAAATTCAGCAAAATTCCACCTATATCTTTCCAAAAGAGATTTATGTCAAATACAAAATATCTCAAAGATTTTAGCTTAACAAACCTTGCTTTGGACTTTTTTAGATCAGCAAGAGCTTTGTGATGTTGAAGAACAAAAACCGCATCCTTATACCACTCTGAAGTAATGTATTTCTCATCAATTTGGACCAATTGTTCCTCATCATCAGAAATTTCTGATATTTCTACATTCAGATTTATATCAAGAGAGTCCAAGTTTGATTGTTCCATTAACTTTTCCAAGCCTTGTTCCTTCACTAATTTGGTTGTTTTGATTTCTATATCATATTCCAGCAATTTTGGCAATCCATTTTCCCCTCTTACCATCGGGATCTCCCTGAGTTAGGATGTCTTTTACTACAGTACTTGGAACAAATGCCACAATGTGAGAATGCAAAAAGTAAATTCTGAAATCTTTGATAGCCTTCACCAAATCATAGGCCTATTTTTCTAGAATATTATACTTCAACTCAGCATTTGCTAATGTTCTACTAAAGAAAGATATAGGTTGTTCAGTACCTTGCTTTCTCTTTTGTAGAAAAACTCTAGCAATTGTATTTTCTGAAGCAAATGTAAAAACCAGAAATTCTTTGGAAAAATCTGGACTGATGAGTACCGGTGCTTGTGTGAGTGCCTTCTTGAATTCTTCAAAAGAATGCTTTGCCTCTGTTGTCCATTTAATCTCAACTCCTTTATTTAACATCCTTTTTATATCTTTGACAATCTCAACAAAGTTAGAAATGAAACACATAACAAAATTTACTTTCCCAAGAAATGATTGAATCTCTTTCCTACTTCTTGGCAGATCTAATTTTTGAATTGCATTAACTCTATTAGGATCAATCCTAATTCCATCTTCAGAAATAATATGACCAAGTAACTTTCCTGTAGTTAAAGAAAAGATGCTTTTGCTAGGAGTAAGAGAGATACCGAACCTTCTACATTTCAGCAGAATCTTTTCTAGGTGTTTCAAATGATCTTCTTCTTTCTTTGAAAAGACCGTTATATCATCAAGATAAAAAACCACCGTCTTGTCCTTTTCTTTAGAAAAAGCAATGTCCATTTCTCTTTGAAAAGTAGCTCCCGCATTCATGATACCAAAAGGAATCTTGACATACATGAATGTGCCCCATGGTGTTGTGAAGGTTGTTTTTTCCTGATCATCTGGATGTACAAGAATCTGATTATAACCTGAAAAACCATCAAGCATAGACATTCTTTGAGAACCAACAATATTTTGCAGAATTGAATCCATCTTGGGAAGAGGATAATTGTCCTTTAGTGAAGCCTTGTTCAAATTTCTAAAGTCAATACAAATTCTGATTTCTCCACTCTTCTTTTTAACCAATACCAAATTTGCAAGCCAATTTGAGAATCTAATTTGAACAATGATTTTAGCATCAAAGAGTTTCTTAATCTCCTTTTTGGTCAATGACATGAGAAGAGGATTAATTCTCCTCAATTTCCGCTTGAAAGGTCTTTCATTTTCTTTTATAGGAATAGTATGTTGAATAATGGAAGGATCATACTCCTTTAAATCATCATAACTCCAAGAAAAAACATCAATAAACCTCTTCATCATCTCAATATATTTGAATTTCATATCAGCTGAAAGAAACTTTGAAATTTGATCATTTTAGGCAAAGCTAATGTACCAAGATTATAGCTCTCTACTTCCTCTTCATCAACTTGTATCTTTGGTGATTTGGAAACATCATTCTGATCAAAAAGCTTCTCAAGGGGAATAATACCTTTTGATATTGAATTATTCTTTAATTTCAAAACTTCAGAATTTCCCTTTGATTCAACAAGCATGTTTTGTAGGTCTACTTGTGTACTTTCAAATTCTTCTTTCAGCTCAATAAAATTATTTACCTATTGATCATCTTCAAAAACCTTCTAGTTGGTTATATTATCTGGTATAGCTGGTCTATGACAAACTTCAATCTCATATTTTTCAAAAGAATGAATAGGAATGATGAAAATACTTGCAGAGACAGCAAGAGAATCAGCAATGGAATTTTGGTCTCTAGTTTTGATAGTGAAAGAATAGGCTTGAAAATTCTCCAACATGTCTAAAACTAGATTTTTGTATGCTCTCATTATTACATCCTTCATTTGATAAACACCTTCAACTTGTCTAATAACCAATTCTGAATCTCCAAAAACAGAAATATTTTGAGCCTTCATTCTTTTCAAAACATCTAGACCCAAAATCAAAGATTCATATTCAGCCATGTTGTTTGTGCAATCAAAGTTCAGTTTGTAGGAGAAAAACTTACTCTCATCATTTGGACTTGTAATCCAAATCCCTGCTCCAACCCCTTCTTTTCTTGAAGATCCATTAAAGTACAATGGCCACCATATTTCCATCTCTTTGTCATTTACTTGCTGATTTTCGGGCTGTTGAATTTCAGAGTGCTGATTTTCTGCTCTCATTTCTTGTTTGACACTATCAGCTGACTCATTGAAAAGAATAGCAGATCCAAGTTCAGTATCAAAGGCATAAATAGGAAAGTTTTGAGGTTTTTCTTTACTACTTACCATGTAATCCATTCTAGTCTCTCGATACAATCTCCTTTGCTCACCAAAAACAAGAATAGTAGCATAGGTAAGGTCCATCTGCATTGTGCCTTTCATTTTTTCTGCCCATGATCTTGACAATAACATACAAACCTTTGGCGGAATTTCAGCCACTACAATGTCCATAACAACCATCTTTTTTGGGATTTGTGTTAAACCAACAACCACATCCTTAATTAGACCAATGCATTGAACCCTTTTTGAATCAAAAGAGACAACATCATTATATATGCATATATCTAAATGTGTGTGTGTAGAGGTATAATAGCCCTGGTCGTTTTTCATCTGAGCACAGGTTGTCAAGAGGAAATTTAGCTAAGTGTGTGAAAATTTGGAATTGTCTGGAACTTTTGAGGTCATAAATATTTGAAAAATGTTGCTAGCTAGGAGAGGCAAATAGTGGTTGGGCCCAACCTTAGTAGGTGTTGGAGCTTCAAAAAGATCGGGGGTCAGAGATTGGTACCCAAGCTAGGCCAGGGGTCAGGACGTAGGCTAGGTTAGGGGTCATGACACTGGTAAGAGTCAGGTTCTATCGATTAACCGATTAGGTCAACCTCCAACTACCTGAATGAGCATGCCTAACAACGTGGGTTACCATGATGGTAGAGAATCCATGTAAGGTGCCAAGTGGATCATCACTTGGTTCCCACATCGGAACTATTGATGATGTGGAAAGGTTGTAATTTTCCTATCTTTGAATGGTCACATAATTTTATCCATAATTCAGATTGAAGTAAAATTTATATTGTTGGAAAGGTCTCAATGAGATAAACACAATAATTTCATTATTCTAAGTTTTGATAAAGTTGGAAATGATCAAAAAAATTGGATCCCATTTCAACAAATGTACCATGGAAATTGGGGTCAACATAGTAACTAACTCCTTCTAACCTTAGTGAGGATAGGGGATAGTAGGGGGTGTCTTACAGAGTGGTATCAAAGCTTCCAGGTTCAACACTAGACTTGGGAGATCCATTGAGATTTTAAAATTCTTGTGTCGAGCATTAGAAATATGGTTGTTTACATATTTATTTTTTGTATTCCTTTGTATATTTTATTTTAATAATTGCATGTATCATATATTGATGATTTATATGAATTAATTATTCTAGTATGCTAATCAATGTGTAATGTAACAGCTAGCTATGTATTAGAAAATTTCCATCAACAATCTAAGGTGATAATGTTTATTATGTATTTGTGTTTTGTTAAATCTATTTGTTAGGTTTGTATGTGATAGAAAATAAAAGACACTAATGTTTGAAGAGATGAAGACATAAATGGTTCAATATAGCTATGACCAATCACATTAGGGATATGAAGACGTAATAACAAATGAAGAGGAAAGGTCATTTAAAAAGTGAGGAATGACAGACTCTCCTAATTGGATGGAAACCTTGAGAAGCCTTAAAGCGGAAATAAGGAGCTACAAATATGACAATGAGAGGCTTATCAGAGTGAAATAAAGGCAATTTGAAGTCGCATTCATACTACAAAGCTTACTAGACCTGCAAAGGAATAGGTAGCAAGAGGGAATCAAATATAGATACATGCAAATTCCTTTGGGACAAGAAGAAATAACCAATGGTTCAAATAAGAATAGCTCTATAAGAGGCATCAGTTGTCTGAGGAAGACACAATGAAAGGAGGCACTATTATAATCACTCCAAAGAATAAGCCAAGAACCCATGAACAATAGTATGAAGACACTCATAGCGGGGTCCAAAAATATTCGGACTAAGGTCTCCGCATGCACAGCCAGTAACAGCCTTTCAGACACAGACACTCAAAAATTCGCTTCAGTGTTCAGAACATCATAATCTTATCAAATCTTACTTTCTTTTAAATTGTCTTATCTAAATTGATCTAGACTCCTATTTATATCTTATTCTACCCTCATCCTAAGGTCTACAAACTATGGTTTGTGACTCTTGGTTTTACCCTTTAGCCCATTACAACTCAGGGATTTGACCAGCCCCAAAGCCCCTTGACCTCTACATTGCTTAGCGACATGACTCAAAACTACAAAAAATAATTATTAATTACCCAAAAATGTGGTCCTAAGGGGCCCTACCCCAATATTCCCCCAACACAATCTTGTGACTCAGCCCGAGTCATATAGGTCCTGGGGTCTTCATCTTTGTCTTCAATTCTTCGATGGAAGAAATGAAGGGTGCAAGGACACTCGTACTTTGATCGACTACACTCTGCGCTATATCCACCAATTTCTGAGAAGTCAACCCTTCTACAGTGACATTGATACTCTGATATGTTTGGTTCAAGGTCTTCACAGCAGCATCCAATTCTTGTGACAAATTCATTGCTTCGTTTGCCAACAACTTCATATTTTTTGTCACAATGTGATTCTTTCAACTCAGGTCCTCAACTTCATCATGCAAGATCTGACTTGTCTACAACCGAGCCATCTGCTGAGCAAGTACAAATGTAGGCAGTGCTTCGTGAAGGTCATCAAACACGTGCTCCTTGGCACACAGTTCTTGCGAAATATTTCAGACAAGGGGATACATATGCACGCATGTGCAGAGGCCCGTAGCTGTATCCAGTAGCTTGTTTCACTTATCAACTATTGCGACAATACTCATTGAAGCTGCTGTGACTAACATCGCATGTTCCACTCTCACTTCTAGTGGACTTTCTCGTTGAAGCTTGGCCAGCAACTTTGTGATCTGCTGCTCAAAGTTTTCCTTTAATACCCGCGCTTCAGACCTGGAGGCCTTCAAAGCTACTACTAGACCTTCAAATTTAGCTTGGGGCACAGCCAAGGCAAGGATGTCAACCTCTCGTAGGTCATCACAAAATCTATGAATCAGGGTCTCCAATACCGCACGTTGTTCCACTGTTGTCTTCTGTGATGTCTAAGCTTGGAGAGACTCTTATGTTTTTTCCGTGATCTTCTACTTAGCTTTAGTAATTTGTTGGTTCACGCATGCCTCCCTGCACTACAACTCGTTAGTAATTATTTTTTGTATGGCATGTAGCTTACCACTAGGAAACATCGACAAATCTATCCCAACTTCTTGGCAGGTTTTCACCTGCGTGCGCAATTCAGGTTGCTTCATCATGACTGTTGCTCCAAGGAAGGGGAAAATCCTGCTATCATTTATGCTGATTATCATACTCATGCTCATGCTCACTTGAATTAACCTCACTTGATTCATGCTTGCTTGAATGTTATTTGTCTTCAGATGCAACACCTGTAAGTCAGTATGCAATGATTCTATGACAACGTGATACTGCTCTTCCAATGTAGTCCACCTATATTTGGAGGAAAATGCTATCACATTTGTGATCTTATCAAGGTCATTTTCAATTATCATAACATCTTATTTCCCTTTGATCTTTGAACCCTTTCGCTTCTTGCGTGGGTCCTTGGTAGTTTTTGCGCCACACATAGTACCTCTGGGAGACTCAGCTCCAGTACTATCGAGGTCATATGTTCCTCCAAGATCCAAATAGGCCTCTTCTTCAAGATCTTGCTCTATTTATTTCTAAACCTCCTTTTCTACATCCTTCTCTGCATCTTTTCTGGTGCACTTCTTGACTTCTTTTTCATTTCCCGCAAATGTTGTCTCCTTGTCGAATGTTGAGGCTGTAACAGGTTGGATGGAACCGAGCCCAACCTTCCATGCTTTTGTCCAGGTCGCAATGACCTGGTCAATTTCCACCTCTGTGACCATATAGGGAATATTTTACCATACGATGTTGTGGCACACCCAGATTTTCATATGGTGCATGATCACTTGAAAATCTACAATAGCGCGGCACTTCTCATAAGAAGTTTGGTACAACCGGGGTATCGAGTGTACAACTGCTACAAAAGTTCTCTCGAACAAAACCCATAAGATCTTATTCTCTTTGACTCTCTTCTGGTCTGGTGAATCCCAAATATTGGCGTAGCACACCCCTTCACACACACCAAGTTCCACCTTTGGGAGAACTGTGCCCTCTGGGGTCTCCCATGCCACTAAAGAAATTAACAAAACTAACCACAAGTAACAAAACTTCTTCCCTTCATCTTTCACCTCGCACACATTCTCCAAAAATTCCTGGCAGAGTTATTGGGACCAGTTGTAGCTGACCCCCTTCTCACATTGTCCCGCTAGGACGATGAAATGTGCAGGGAATACCTTAGGCCAGCACTTGCACATCAACTTACATCATATGACTAAGGTTCCTAGGTGCACTGCTGGATCTTCGATTTGTTACACTAGGAATCCCCTGGAGTCTCGCCCTGCCTTGTAGTCTTTCTTAACCTAGGTAGCTACCTTCAGCTCTTGGCTTTTGCCATACTGGGCCATGGGATGGGGCCCCTTCTTGGGCAGGTCGTTGATCTATTGGATCAGCGCGGCATTAATTGGAATTTTGTTCTAGATCCGCAGGCACCCATTGTGCACCAATGCCAGCAGCTGGCGCACACAGACAGTCGTGATGGGGTACCTCCCAAAGTGAGGGATCCTCGACAAATTGAGAATACTAGCATTACTCAACCTACACACCCATGGCATCAGTTTTACCTTCATAACATAAGTATACAAGAATCATTCCAGTTAATATTCAGGTGCTGACTCGAGGAACATCTCCTCGTTCACCAGGTCATAATCATCGAACTTCACCAAGGGTATTTTTCCAAACATATCGCCTTCAAACGAGACTTCCTGCGGGATCAACAACATTTGCAGGTAGTCGCGCACCACATCTACATCCTTCGTGTATCATACAGAGGGTCTGCGCGGCTTGACATACCTTGACTACCATGAAATTTGCTCGACGAGCGTGACTTCCTCAATGGCGCCCATAGGTCTCTTGGTCAGGTCACCCATAGGAGACCTATCCTTCGTGGCTTGGCGCGAGGACATAACATGTCTAGGGGATGTCCTCGGCTTTGAGGTTGAGCCCTTATTCACCTTGATCTTTCCTTTGGCAAGTGTCGAAACTATGTCTTTCACCTCAGGGATAACTTCATGAACATCATCGGAGTCAGGCTCCGTAGACGGTGTGAGCGACATAGATTTCTCCTTAGATGGCACGCTCTCAGGGTTCATGGCCATCATCCTTGGTTTTAAAATGAACTTAGGGTTACTCACATTAAATGCAAGGGTCTCATAGCTATAAATATAGTATGCATAATTAAATTCAAAGCGTAACTCACAGATAAATTCAAATCGCAATATACTTAGATAGCAAAGGAAAATTATATGACCCATGCCCTTCCTTTTATAGGCGATCCATGGTAAAAATGGTCGAAACCTCATTAATTGCACATTATCCCTCTAAAAATAGTCTATAATCCCATAATATCTCCTCCTTAATTGCAGAAACCCGCTTCATCCAACGGTAAAATCACTTTTTCACCTAGATCTATTGTTCCAACGGCTAGTTTCTCCTGCCGCGCACTACCCCTATGCTTCTATTGCACCTTTTTGTGTATGTCCTCTGCGCAGCATGCATACAAGTGGCTTCCCATTCTCCGACCATATATTCATTTGGTAGGTATAGGGTTATCCCTATACGGATTTAGTCAGATTCTGTTGATGTACCCAGGAAGACTCTCATTGCACAACATGGACAATCACATCGCACCTCCATTAATGATTTCTTTCACAATGTATGGCCCTAGGCAGTGTTTCCTAAACTTTCCTATAATATCCCAAATGGGGAATGCAACAATACTTGAACGCAAAACTATAAATAGTAGTGAATAACATCATACCAAAATGTATGGAAACCATGGAGCCATTTCATTATGTAAATCGGCAGCAAATAAGTGCAATATAACTCAAATAATCAAGGCAAACAAGCCTCCCATATGCCAAAAAGTGAAATGTTGCTATATTGCAGAATGTTTATAAACATGTACAGTGCAATAATATATGGTACATTGCTACATGGAAATGTAAAATGACATAAATTTGCAAATCGATGGCTCATACAATGTTGGGAGCAAAGATCTAAACTCCCAAACACAATTTCAAGACAATCTTGGAAGGATTGGCTGAAATATGCAAAATGGAAAAAATGTCGGAGTTGTAGTCCTAGGACTGAGTAGCAGCTGCAACTCAATATCTGGATGTAGATGGCTATAAATATAACATCTGATGGATGAATCTCATCCAATGGATCCTTCAGGTGAAAGGCTGATCCAATCACTGAATATCTCACCCTCCAATCAATATTGCAAACCCTCACTACAAATTACACTGAAAATAACATAGACAAGGAGAGAGACTACGTTGTAGGAGATAGAAACTATGTTGGCCAAGTGCCAAGATCTGAAATATGCTCCAAGGGCTTCTTCACTGATCTCCCAAAGGGTAGAAAGCTTCCTCCTCTGAAAGATAAGCTCCATAAGTGGTGTTGTGGACCCTCACTACAACACCCTGGAACACAACGTTATACTACAGCAGAATAACATTGTAGCTGAAGGAGGGTGCTTGGCCTCAAGCCTGGATGTGGAGAAATGAAGTGAAAGCTCCTTCAAGAGGCCTCTCAATAAAGGAGATGGGATTCCCACTCAGGAACACCCAATGCTAAGCAGCATAGCAACCCTGCTAAACAACAAAGGAATGCAAAGCCTATACAAACCATACACAAATCAAATCAATAACATAGATGTCTTGATATGGTTCCCTTGCCATCCTTTTATGCAAATGGAATCCCTCTCACCTTGGGTCCCACTCATTAGGGTTTCCTTCACCAAGGAATCTTCCTCCCACTATCTCTGCGCTGTCTCACAAGATGATCTCCACCTCCTATCCCAGCGTTGTTGACTTGGTCAAACTTGACCTTGTCCACATGAAAAAGTCCCTTTTCACACATGAGGGTGTGAAATCCAGCTCCTATGATGATCCCTTTTCACACTATTAGGGATTTTATTCATATTTATAAAATGTATGGGCCTCCTCACCCATTTATTCATCTCCTATTTGCAAGCAACAAAAATCAATATTCCAATTAACTGCATGCTAATTTTGGAATATTACAGTCCTCCCCTCCCAAATGTTGCTTTTCCTCAAGCAACTGCAAGGATATAATTGAGAATTCTTCCCTCCTCCTACTGTATCATTCACATATGATAATCTCTCCCAAGGAATGAGATGATGTATCATCAATAAATCTCCATATTGCCCCTCCCAAGCATGAAAGTTAGCTAAATAGCTATCATCATGAACAAGTATAGTACTCAAGAAGGCAATAAGGTGTTTTCCAGAGGTCCCCTTGAGGAATGGAATCTGAAATCTAGTGGGAAAAATCATTCCCATGTGGATCCTCCACCCCCGAGCAATCATCCATACAAAGTGAGTCACCTCCCAACATGGCAACTCCTGAAAATGTTCTTCCACCTTGAGCTCATGCAATGTAGGTGGGCTATAAATCTGATCATGGTAGAAATAATAGTCTACCCCACGTTGTCCTCCTCTCCACTTATCATAAGTTTAGAGTATCTGCTGCTCTTGGGCTGCAAAAGGGTTTCCTCCAAGTGGTAAGAAGGAAACTGAATCTCCAAAGTTCTTCCCTCCAATGTTGTGAATCATGCAGGCCCAAACCATCTGATATATGAGAAATAATGTAATATTCCCAAATTTTCACATCACATTTGGAATATTAGAGTCCTTGATTTTCTTAATGGATTAAGTAAATAAAAGGGTGGAGGGACCCACAATCCTGAATAAGAATAAATATCCACTTTGTGTGTGTGAATGTGGATTAATTTAGTCTAGATCTGCAAAAAGAGGTAGTTGAGCAACTACTAATGTGAATGAGATTAGAGATCATGTCTCATTTAATGAGAGATATTATGGAGGGTTGATTCAGTCAACTAAGATCTTGAAGATGTCAAACCAAGGGGTCATTGAGCATTAATGATCAAGTGGTGGAGGAATGAAGCACACATGATGGAGGGGGTGTACATTGCACCTAGATTGTTTGGTTGATTTGGTCAAACAATGCAATCCCACTTGGAGGATCCTATCCACCTAAGACAGCACAGTTGATATTAGGGCCAAGGCTTGAGGGGGTTCAATCATTATAAAGGAGATGAAGGAAAAGGTGAAAGGCATCTTGGAATATTCTGATGTATGATCTTTTAGATCTGGAATTGTCAAGTGACATTCCACTGCAATATTGGGTTGTTTAGCAGAGATTGCAGGTGATGTTTAGCACAAGGTGTTCCCGGGCAGGAATCCCTCCTCTTTCTTTGAGTGATCTCTAAGGAAGAGGTTTGTACTTCATTATACATCAGGCTTTAAGTGCCATTTCCATTTCCTACTTTCTACAGAACATTTATATTCAGAAAACTACGTTTTTCTGAAGATCAGTTTGGAAGGTGGAAGTTGTCTTTAGTACTTCAGCTGGAGAACAAGGTGAGGGATTATTCCCATCACTTGGGCTTATATTTCAGCACTCCCAGAGCCTCATTGCAGATATGGCATCAGGCCAAGAGTTATTGACCTCCTAGCAACAATATTCTCTCCAAGAATAACGTTGTCCATATTGCAGATCTGAAAGGAGGGAGGAAGTTGCTATTATTTCAGCTAGAAATCCAGTGGAGGATCATTCATTCACACTGCCATCAGTCTTACCATCAGCCTGGATCTTATTGCAGAAATTTTCAGCAGGCAGAAGGCCTCTCTTTCCCTCACTATGTATTTTTCAGAGGCAGTTGTGTTGCAGCAGCTGCAATCATATTTTGGAGGATTAAGAAGCTAGATCTAGAGCTCCTAGCTCATAGATCTGAGGAAGGGATCAGCCCTTCAAGAATAGATTTTATCTGAGCCCATGTTTCAGCCATCTATTCTTCATATCTAGCTTCATATCTATATTTCCCAGCAGATCAAGGATCAAACCCTGGGGAGGTGATTTTTCCAAAGTTGCAGATCTAGAAAATCCTTTCTGGGTTATCTTGGGAATCCATCACAGTGACCAGCTATTGAATCTTGGCATCATCAGAGCTCTATTTTTGAGTAGATATGCATTTCTCTTTTCAGCCTGCAGCTCCATGTTTATATTCTGCTAAAGAGATAGCACAATATTTGCTGCAGAGCCTCAACAGTTACGATGTACCTTCTTCACACATGTTTTCTAGGTGATCTTAGCTCATCTTTTTGGCTAGATCTACCTATATCTTGTAATTTTGTAAATGATTCATCTCCAATATAATAAAATGGCTTAGCTCTTTCAACATATTCTAATTTTTACTTAGATATATTGTCCATCTTGCTGTAAGTTCTTATATTGTGTGAATTATTGTTGCATGTTCCCATTTTGGGATATTACAGTGGTATCAAAGCATGATCTTTGGCTCAGCTTGTGGACACTTCATATTTTTACATTGAAAGAAGAACATATAGATGGGATCTATCATGGAGGATGTGAGATCTATCACTCCTTTCTTTAGATCCATGCAAGATCTCTCCAAGGAGGTAAATCAAATGAAGGAGGAAGAACAGAAATAAAATCCAAGAAGTAGATCTGATGAGGAAAACAGCAAAGAATACCGGAGAATTCTAGATCTCTTCATAGATCCACTATGCCCACTTTCTTTGAAAAAGGTGAGAGGTATAGAATTAAAGGAAGGAATGAACCTAAGACTCATAAGACTCTCAGTCTGTATCTTGAAAATTACAAAGCATAGTCTAGAGCATCCAAGGAGAAGCTAACTCTCCAACAATTCTTCAAAATCAAAGAACAGAGAGGATCTTGTAGCAGCAATAGAAGGAAGAGGCATAATAGATTCTATTTGCCTACATTTGATGGATCTTCCTCAAGCAATATCAAGGCTTGGAGGAGGGAGTTAGATTCATTTTTCAAGCTACATACTGTGGCTGAAGAAGAGGTTGTTCAAATTGCATCACTTCATCTCTTAGATGAAGAAAATTATTTGTGGATTGTGCACCTAGAGCATGCAAAGGAGACCAAGTATTTAGATTTCTTTCATAAGTTGAGGAAGAGGTTTGATGTGGAGGGGTCACTACTTTCACCACCTGCTGCAAAAGTACTTGTATCTAGAGAAGAAGCACTTTCATATTTGCAAGATAGTCTTGAGCTCTTGACATATGGAGTCCCATGCATGGATCAGGAGATGCATGAGGAGGAGAAGGAAGATACCAGTGCTGGTACACTTGAAGAAAAGATACCATCACTCTTACCAGCACTTGAAGACATTGTTGTCCCAGTTGGAGGAACTCTTGTGTTCTGTCAAGAGGTTCCCACATATCAGTTGATCTAAGGTATGCATAAAATTTCAACACATATGGTTTCTAGATCAATGCATAACCAAGGATTAGAACAAGATGCTGATTTGAAGCATAAACATATCATAGCACAGAGGACCCTTGATCTAATCAAGGAGGAGACTAAAAAATATCCCTGTTCATCATTGTTGAGCTACATTCAACCCCTTGAGTTGAGATGTAGGGTTTCAGAAAATGGGATTAGCATTATCCTATGTACAAAAACTGATTGTGAGATCAGCGTTGTAACTTGCTTTGAGGCAGTGCATGTATCACCCTGCAGATCTACAGCACTGTCACTTAGTAGCTGTGAAAAAGAAAGGGCTTCATCATTCTTGGAACACTCTGGAGGTAGCTTCATTCATGAAGCAATGGAAGAAAATATGACAAATGGTAGACATCTTGAAATGAAAATTCTTTTCTCCTTTCTAGATGACCCTTTCTAAATGAGCCTGTCACTGCTCAAAGAGAAACTTCTACTTGCATTAAATCCAAAAATTCTTTGCTTTTGGAGGGCCTTTGATGGAGAGAGAATCTCAGTGAGAGATCTCATTAGAGATACGTTTCAACATTTCATGGAATGCAAAGCTCTTCAACAGTTTGGGAAGGATGGCATTCTACAAAGGGAGGATGCCATGATTATGCAGTACCTCATTCATCATCCCCATGGGAGTGAATGGGTAAGAATGATAAGCAAGGGGTTGCAACACCACTTTCAGATTTGTATGGGCCAGCATGCTTAGTTACGTTGGTTTCCATTGGGAGATTTCTGTCACTCTCCAAAGGCACGTATTTTTATAATCCATGCCTTGAAAAAAATGTATGAAATGAAGAAGGAGGCATGGCTGCGCTGGCTGCTCTTGGGTGAGTATGGATACCACCCAATAGTTCATCATTTTCTAAATCATGCTTTGTCTCTCAATGATAAATTTCAGCAAGGGAAGGCATGTTCATTTTGGTTTCACTTGAGAGAGTTTGGCCACCACATGAAATCTCCTATGTCCATGTGTTTTGTATTGTTTAAAATTTTGCATAATGATCTCATGGTGTGCATTGATGATGTTTCTTTGTATTGGGCTGATGTGACATCTCATATGTCCATTAGTATGATTATGCTTCATGATGCACATGAGGGGGAAAGGAAGCAGCAATATCTCTTATTTCTTTGGTTACTTATGGGGAGTTTGGCTTGATCATCTTACATGGAGGAGATGGAGGATGGCAGCAAAGGGCCTTACTCCAATGGTTGTTGTTAGGAGAATATGGTTTGACATCTTTGTCTACCCATATTAATTCTTCCCTTCTTCTTTTTCATAACTTTGAAATTATGGATTTTGGATCCAACAAGGCCAACAGGGCTAAGTATGGGAGCATATCAATGCTCAATCTAGTTCATGAAACATGGGATGAAGGAGTGTATTGTATGATGAATATTTTCCCTTGTGGAAAGAGCTACTTTATTTTATGCCTCTCATGTATTATTGATGATGTTGGGCATCATATGGTTGTCACTTGGTACTTCATGATGGAAAGAGGACATCTAACCAAACAGTTGGAGGTCATTCTTTATGTTTCCAAAAAGACAACTTTGGAACTAAACATACATAACCTATTTCAGCAAATGGAGGAAGCCTTCCTTATGTGGATGCCATATGGAGGGGAATAGATGGCCTTGCATCTACTTTTGGAGTTGCTTGAGGACAAGCAACATTTTGCTGGGGGGGTTACTATAATATTCCCAAATTTTCACATCACATTTGGAATATTAGAGTCCTTGATTTTCTTAATGAATTAAGTGAATAAAAGGGTGGAGGGACCCAAAATCCTCAATAAGAATAAATATACACTTTGTGTGTGTGAATGTGGATTAATTTAGTCTAGATCTTCAAAAAGAGGTAGTTGAGAAACTACTAATGTGAATGATATTGGAGATCATGTCTCATTTAATGAGAGATATCATGGAGGGTTGATTCAGTCAAATAAGATCTTGAAGATGTCAAACCAAGGGGTCATTGAGAATTAATGATAAAGTGGTGGAGGAATGAAGCACACATGATGGAGGGGGTGTACATTGCACCTAGACTGTTTTGTTGATTTGGTCAAATAGCGCAGTCCCACTTGGAGGATCCTATCCACCTAAGACAACACAGTTGAGATTAGGGCCAAGTCTTGAGGGGGTTCAATCATTATAAAGGAGATGAAGGCAAAGGTGAAAGGAATCTTGGATTATTTTGATGTATGATCTTTTAGATCTGGAACTTTCAAGTGACATTCCACTGCAATCTTGGGTTGTTTAGCAGAGATTGTAGGTGTTGTTTAGCACAAGGTGTTCCCAATCATCTTTTGGAGGATTGAGAAGCTAGATCTAGAGCTCCTATCTCATAGATCTAAGGAAGGGATTAGCCCTTCAAGAATAGATCTGATATGAGCCCATGTTTTAGCCATCTATTCTTCAAATCTAGCTTTAGATCTGTATTTCCCAGTAGATCAAGGGTCAAACCCTGAGGAGGTGATTTTTCCAAAGTTGCAGATATGGAAAATCCTTTCTGGGTTATCTTGGGAATCCATCACAGTGGCCAGATCTTGAATATTGGTGTCATCAGAGCTCCAGTATTGAGTAGATCTACATTTCTCTTTTCAGCCTGTAACTCCATGTTTATATTCCGCTAAAGAGACAACACATTATTTGCTGCAGAGCCTCAACAGTTACATTGTACCTGCTTCACACATGTTTTCTAGGTGATCTTAGCTCATCTTTTTGGCTATATCTACCTATATCTTGTACTTGTGCAACTGATTCATCTCCAATATAATAAAATGGCTCAACTCTTTCTACATATTCTGATTTGTACTTAGATTTATTGTCCATCTTGCTGTAAGTTCTTATATTGTGTGAATTATTGCTACATGTTCCCATTTTGGGATATTACAAATAGGAAATCAACATCATATGGCATCCAAGTGAGGGGAATATTGAAGGTTTCATGTAGAGCTAAAGGGTACCAAAAGTTTCCCAAGTGTTCACAGCGCAGTTTTCCTAACTATTGTTTCACAACATGACATGGAAACTCATAGAAAATTTTCTCCCAATGATTCATGAGAATCATATCCCAAGTGCTCCCATCAATCTCATGGCCCACCTCATCAAGAAACAAGTGTTTGGCTATGGTGGCCATATCACCTCTCATGCTCCCATTAGAACATGCAATGCAAACAATGTGGGAAATCTCCTTCCCCAAGGACACATCCAACCAATGTGTCTCTCTCCCAATCATGCTCCCGACAAAGATAAGAACAACAGCAACATAGGGAAATACAATGAGAATCATACTAGCTGCCATATGAAGCAAGGGAGAAGGAAAATGGTCCCTCAAATGAAACCAACGCAGTTTGACTCTCAACTCCGACAAGAAATGACATAATTTTTGGCTCCTCAACCACTTTCTTTCTTCTCCAATCTCCTCACAAGTTTGGAGAAAGTGTATGGTGTACGATGCCAAGTGAGCATTCTCTGCAAAAGATACAATCTCCCCAAGTCATCCTAGGGAGTGGCCATCACCAATACTATTTGTGTCCTCAAATAGACCATAGAGTCTAGAAGAAAGAATTATCCTCCTTGGAGCAACATCCTGCACATGTATTTAAGGAATGCATATATTCATTATACAAATCATTATTCAACCAAAAATTATCCTTACCATATGTTCTATTCATGCAAATGGAGTGGCTGATATATGAATCCCCCCTTATCCTCAAAGAGAAAATAGGTGGTTTTGTTAACTCTTCCAAATATTTATGTATCTCCTCCATATCCACATGATCCATGCATCTCCTCATATGTTGATATATATCCTCCTCAAAGCCTTCCCAATTGTACCCCTCCATGATGGTGTGGTATGCTCTCATAGAAAAAGTGTGGCTAAAAAGGAAATCTTCATGGGCTGCTTGTAGTAGATTCTCCTTGAGCTTGGAAGCTCTAGATAAGAAGATCCCACCATGATAGTAGATGGCCCCATCTCTAACTAAATATCCCTCCTCATGCAGTTGGTCATCCAATATCATACAAGTGAAAAGATCGTTGGAATATTCCACCAATAGCTGGGAATTCCAATATGGATCTATCCTCCATAGTGACAGTGCTGATGAACTATCATGAAGAACATCTGTCATATGTTTATCCTCTTCTTTGACATCTCCCATGCCATAGATGCAAGTTGGAAGGTTGTTATCCTTCCCATGTTGCTCCTACCACAGCGCAGAATCTAAAATGAGAGTGGGTAATGATGATGTTGAGAGTGTACCTCTCCTCTCCTTGAGTCTACCCAAGACTCCTAGCGTTGTACCAAGCTCTCCCAAGGTCTCCACTCCTCTGAAAAAAATTATTGGTGCCTCAAAATGTGAAGCACCCATCCTTCTCTGCTGATCTGGTGGTCTCCCCGGTGAAATTCCTCCATACAATGAGACACCAAGATCAAGAGTAAACTGCATATATGAATGGACAGATTTTTCCCTGCCTCACTGCGCAATCCAGTCTCCCTCTTAGGTGCATCAACCTCCTAAAATAAATAGGGGTGTGTCCTCCTCATCACATGATGTTGGTCATCCTCCCTATCTCCTCGTTTTATCTCCAAAGTTTTACACCCTATCTTCAATTGAACATTTAGATCATGAGTTGTGCCTTGATCTCCATATGTGGGATCCTAGGGAATTCCTTGCAATGATACAATAATCCCTCTATTTGGAGCAAGAGCTCCCTCTTCCTCTACATGAGGTGCTAGATAAACTCTATACATGACAGCGTTGTTACCATCATCCTCATCAATGTGTATGGGAAACCTCCCAATGATTGGATCCTCTTTTGAAAAAGGGATCTTCATACCCTCTTGTTCAAGAATATTAGATAGAGGTCTTGCCTCTAGCAAGGTATGATGCAAGATATCAGCCTCCTCCATGGTTTTCTGAATTGGAGTTGAGTTTATGGATTCCTCCATCACATGTAAGGTTTTTGTTTGCTTAGGTTTGTTTATCTCCACCACATGTGTTTCATAAAGTTTTCCATCAAATATTTCCACCAATGTCTTAGTGAACCTAGTATAAGAATAATTATTTGCATAGGCCTTACCTCCAAAATGCAGTGCTGCAACTTTGATGGTTTCATATTCAGAAATTTGGTGTTGCTGCAAATAGAAGTCTAGCTCCTCCACCCAAGCTCTAGCTGAACATGTAGGTGAACCATCAAAAGTGGATAGAAGAAATCTACCCATATCATGCTGCTTGCTTCTCTTCACCTTGATCTTGCAAAACGCCGGAAAATTGATATGATCTCTAAACTTCTGAGTTTGAGATTCATACTCTTGCAAAAAATCACTAAGAGTTCCCCTCCTAGCCATTCCATCTTCTTCCATTACTCTCATGGAAATCCTAGGCCTGTGAATACGTTGTGCATCATAGTGTGTGGCTGCATGCTCACACTCATCATAGGAAAATCTAGAGTTTGATTCAGATTCAAACCCTCTTGGAGATTCTATACACATCTCCCTTCTCATCTTCTTGAGATCTTCATGAATGCTCTGCAAAGTTTGAGAAAGAAACTTTGGAAGTTTCTCCTCCTTTCTTCCTCCAAATAATGGAGTCTTCTTCTTTTATTTTTTGTTCATATTCTCTTCTTCTTGTCTTCTTGATAGCATATTGGCTGAGATTCCATAGGATGAGCCAAGATTATGCTCTGATACCACTGTAATATCCCAAATGGGGAATGCAGCAATACTTGAACACAAAACTGGAAATAGCAGTGAATAACATCATACCAAAATGTATGGAAACAATGAAGCCATTTTATTATGTAAATCAACAGTAAATAAGTGCAATATAACTCAAATAATCAAGGCAAACAAGCCTCCCATATGCCAAAAAGTGAAATGCTTCTATATTGAAAAATGCTTATGAACATGTACAGCACAGTAATAGATGGTACACTACCACATGGAAATGTAAAATGATATAAATATGCAAATATATGGCTCATACAATGTTGGGAGAGAATATCTAAGCTCACAAACACAATTTCAAGACAATCTTGGAAGGATTGGCTGAAATATGCAAAATGGAAAAAATTTCGGAGTTGCAGTCCTAGGACTGAGTAGCAGCTGCAACTCAAGATATGGATGTAGATGGATGTAGATAGAACATGTAATGAATGAATCTCATCCAATGGATCCTTCAAGTTAAAGGCTGATCCAATCACTAAAGATCTCACCCTCCAATCAATACTACAAACCCTCACTGCAGATGTACACTGAAAATAACGCAGTCAAGGAGAGGGAATGCACTGTAGGAGATAGAAGTTGTGTTGGCCAAGTGCCAAGATCTGAAATATGATCCAAGGGCTTCCTCACTGATCTACCAAAGGGAAGAAAGCTTCCTCCTTTGAAAGATAAGCTCCATAAGTGGTGTTGTGGACCCCCAATGCAACACCCTGCAACACAAGGTTATACTACTGCAAAAATAACACTGTAGTTGAAGGAGGATGCTTGGCCTCAAGCCTGGATGTGGATAAATTAAGTACAAGCTCCTTCAAGAGGCCTCTCAATAAAATAGATGGGATTCCTACTCGGGAACACTCGGTGCTAAGCATCACAGCAACCCTACTAAATAACAAAGGAATGAAAAGTCTAAACAGACCATACACAAATCAAATCAATAACATAGATGTATTGCTATGGCTGCCTTGCCCTCATTTTATACAAATGGAATCCCTCTCACCTTGGGTCCCACTCATTAGGGTTTCCTCCACCAAGGAATCTTCCTCCCACTATCTCTGCGTTGTCTCACAAGATGATCTCCACCTCCTATCCCAGCGATGTCGACTTGATCAAACTTGACCTTGTCCACATGCAAAAGTCCCTTTTCACACATGAGGGTGTGAAATCCAGCTCCTATGATGATCCATTTTCACACTATGAGGGATTTTATTCATATTTATGAAATGTATGGGCCTCCTCACCCATTTATTCATCTCCTACGTGCAAGCAACAAAAATCAATATTCCAATTAGCTGCATGCTAATTTTGGAATATTACATTTCTTGGGTGGCACGCAAACTGAATTTCATATAAAGAAACCAAATATTCTTCTTTTAATTCCTTTTTTCAGATGTGTCTATCATGCCAGGCCTTTTCACACGCCTTGTATACTTGCTGATGGAATTTGGAAATAAACTGATCCCCTTCTAAGGCAACCAATTGTGTTAAACATTCCTCCATGATGTCTGGCTCATACATATTAGTGAATGTTGTGATGCACAGACTTGGGACAATATATTCCATTGGCATGATTGCTTCCTACCCATAAACCATCTTGAAAGTTGTTTTCCCAGTCAACTTCTTGCATGTGGTCCTATAAGCCTGTAACACAAAAGGGATGTGCATGTCCCAATCATTCTGATTTGAATTATATATATTTTTGAGCGAATTCTCCAAGATTTTGTTGAAAGCTTCTGCTGCACCATTTTCCTAAGTGTTGTAAGGAGTACTCTTCTGGTGATGTATCTGAAATCCCTCTGTCAGAGCTTTAATGGTTTCATTAACAAAGTGCATACCCCTGTCACTCATCAATATCTTTGGGCACCCAAATCTAGTCAGGATATTTTCGAAAATGAAATATGCACTAGTATCTGCAGTACAGTCCTTGACTGGCTTAGATTCTTCACATCTCGTTAGATAATCTGTGGGAGTGATGATGTAGCACACGCCAGTCTTCTTCCTCGGAGGATTGGTAGGTCCAAAAAAATATATAGCCCATTTATCAAAATCCTACAGGGCCATCTGTGGCTACAATGGAATTTCAATATTCACAATGGATTCCTTGTTATTTGGCATGCATCACAAGCTCGAAAATATGCATGTGCATCGTTGTGTAGTGTGGGCCACCATAACCCAGCACACAACACCTTCTGCACTATATCTTTCCCTCTGTAGTGGCCTCCTACCACTCGTCCATGAACTTCAACCAAGATGTCCTATCTTTCATGTTCCAAAACATAGCTTCTTAGTACCTCATATGCTCCCAACTTGTACAATTGACAGTAATCAATGTAAAATCAACTGCATGTGAAACCATCTCCTTCTTCTGTTGCACTGAGTATTCAACAGGCGCACTTCTAGTAGTCAGAAAGTGAATAATATCAGCGAAGTGTTCATCAACCACCTTAATAGCAAAGAGTTGTGCATCAGGCAGTCCCTCCTTCAGACTGGTTGGTTCCTCCCATTCTCAATGCGTGATAGGTGATCAGGTCCAACATTCAATCTACTAGGCTTCAAAATGATTTCAAAACCATATTCCTAAAATAGCAACAACCATCTACAAATCTTCCCCCCCAACACAAGATTATTGACCAGGTATTTCAAATCATAGTGGTCAGTGAACATCTTGAAGTGCCCTCCTACCAGGTAGTGCCTATATTTTTTCAAAGCATATACCATGGCCAATCCTTCCCTTTATGTGGTTGAGTAGTTGTGCTCTGCACTGGAGTGCTTCCTACTGACAAAGGAAACGGGGTGATGGATGTCTCCTTCTCTTGGTTGCGCTAAAACAAATCCAAGTGCTATATTGGATGTATTAACATGTACATGGAAGACCTTGGACCAATCTAGGAATATTAGAATGGGTGCAATAACCATCTTTTCCTTCAGCAGCTCAAAGCTCTTTTGATATTTCTCATCCCAGAAAAAGCACACATCCTTCTTCAAAAATTTCTGTAATATTCCTAATTACCTTTCAGCTAGTTGGAACATTTACTTTTTCTTGTCATTTAGATAGATGAATAAGAGGGTAGGGAGACCCATAAATCTCTTTACTAGGCATAAAACCACTTCCCATGTGAATGTGGGTCATTATATCAGCTGAATAAAGCACCCTTAGGTATGAACAAGAGCTAAAGAATGTGGACAGAGTCAAAGTTGACCAAATCAACAACGTTGTCATGGAGGGAGTGGAGCATTAAAGGAGGACAACGCAGTTATGATGGAGGAGTGTATGCATGAGAGTAGCATATTTAATTAGTGGGGCCTAGGATGAGGAAGCTCACCAAGCATATAAGGAAGAGGATGGCAGCCATATAAGGCATTCTGATATTTGATATTGTATTGGTCTTGTATGACTATTTATACACTTTAGCTGTTTAGCGGAGTCTACTATGCTATTTATCACAAGGCTGTTCCTGAGCGGGAATCTCACTCTCATCCTCGGGGGACTTCGAGTTCTTTCTTAGGAGAGGTATATGGAGCATAATTTCCACCATCTGGCATCATGCCAAGCTTCAACCATTATTCTCAGCGCAGTCTCCTTCAGGATTGTGTTGTTTTACAGAGCAGAAATAGTGGAGGAGAAATAGATCCAATTCTGAGCTTATTTTCCAGTAAAGGGATCAAACCTTCATTCACAAGGCTAGAAAGGAGGATCCTTGAGCATCATTATATCATCTGGAATCAAGCCAAGTTTCTTCCATAATATACAACACAGTTCCCTTCAGAAATTGCATTATTTTAGTGAGCAGTTGCAGTGGAGAGCTTAGTGCCCTAGTTGAGGAGTTATATTTCCAGTGAGGGGAGCAGCCCTTCATCCAGGAAAATATATTGGAGAAGTTTCATCAATTTTTACATCATATCAGTCACCCCATATTAGCTATCCAGGTGCAATGATTATTCAACCCTAGGGATGTATTTCATCATTTTGTATTTTGTGTATTTTCGAAAACCCTTTCTGGGTTGTCTTGGAAATGTGCTTGAGAGCTTAGATCTCTATTTTCGTGATTTTTGAAGCATTGCATAAGCAGTTATATATATTTATATTTTCCATCTGCAGCTAATCCCTCATAAACTACACATTCATAACATTGCAGCATTTTATATATTAGCAACATGTCATATTTTGATGTAGTGGATCATGGGAGGCTTGTTTGCCTAGCTTGAGTGACTTTTTCCTCGAGACTTTGTACTTATTTTCTTCTAATAAACAGAATGGAATGGCCCTATGATTGTCTCATGTTTTGATCTATTAATATTCACTGCATATTTCCATTTTTTTGTTCCATATTGTTTCTTTTCCTATTTTTGAATATTACAGTGGTATAAGAGCATAATCTTGGCTCAGCCTGTGAGACATCACATCTATGTCATCAGAGGAAGAATAAGATGCTTCTCACAGAAAGGAGAAGGTTTAGAAAAGGGACAAAGGCAAGACTCAAATATCAGGAGAAATTAATAAAGGATTTTTCAAGGCTTCTTCTCCTAACTGTACAGGATATTAACAGAGAAACAAAGTAGATGAGAATGGAGAGAAATAAAAATTCCCCTAAAGGGTTTATACATGAATAAAGCTTTGAAATTTCACATCACTAGTGTGAGAATTCAGCATCACAATCAATTCCACAATGCTCTACCATGCCTACATTCCTAGCAAGAGGGAAGGAGGAAGGAGGAACACAAAGGGAGGAGACTCTTGGTGAATATCTCCAAGAATATGAATCTCAATATAAGAGGTTCAAAGAGAATATAAACTTCCAAGGGTTCTTCCAGATCAAGGAAAATAGAAGGCTTAGTAATCACAATAGAGGTAAGAGGTGCATACAACATAATTTGGGTATATTCTTTCTGCCTACTTTTGATGGGTCACCCAAGTGCACAGCTAAGGCTTGGGTAGGGAAGTTGGACATCTATTTTCAGTTGCACCAAGTTTTAGAAGTGGAGGTTGTTAGTATGAATCTTAATCGCAAGCGTACGATAAAATCTCACTTTATTTGTGCATAAAAAACAGCCCTAACATCAAAGATGGCTACCAATTTCTTTAGATCTGCAATTAGTTGACCAAGGTAAATGCTGCAAAATCTAGATCTATGCAGAAAAAGACATTAAGCAGTAACTAAAAGCAAGAGTTTCTCCATGCATATAATAGACATGACAAGAATATTTTTAAAGAATTTTTGTATTTTTTGACACCTGGGAAGGGAACATAGAAAGATGTTACCAGTACCCCTTAATGGAATGGGTTATTGTAAGTCCTCAGCACTTCAGATCTAAAACCTCTCTCTCTTGATGGTGTGGAAAAACCAGACAAAAAATTGAACTCAAAGGGAGCTCACAAGAAAATGGTAGCAACATATGACAATGACGGAGAGTCAAAGTCAAACCAAAAGTATAGATCCAGAGTGATCTTTAGGCAACAAAAGGTAGTGAGTGAATCGAAAAAACCTTCTATTTATAACAAAATAGTGAGTTAGTCTAGATATTGGTGCATAGTTAGAATATTATTAACCAAATCAAGATCCAACTTTTATGGAATATTTTATTATATTAGTTGGAGGGAAAAAGAATTTGACTTTGGTCAAATCCCTTTATTTGTAAATAATAAATAAATAAATGATTTATTTATTATTTCAAGGATGTGGTTGAGTAATAATTAAATAAATAATGATTTAGTCAATTATTTATAAATGATTTAGTAAAATTTAATAAGGAATATTATTTAAATAAGGTTTAAATAGTTATTCTTGGAAAATAATAAGATAAATAATGATTTATCTGATTAATTTTCCTGATTTGGGTTAAATATGACCAGGAATATTAATTAAAATGTTGTTTAACTAATTATTCCTTCAGGAAAATCAAGAAAATGTGGATTTATTCAATATTTCCTCATGGGGTTTCCTATTTAGACCATAAACAACTTAATAAATGTGGTTTACTAAGTTATTTTTCATAGTGAAAGCAATTTTAATTAGGGTAAAATTGGTCTTACGTGGTGTACTTTGGTCCATCTAATAGTAACAGGTTAGATGGCCAAAAAATGGTGTAACAGAGGCCATTAAGGTAGCATCACTGCACCTTGAAGGTAAGGCTCATGATTGGTGGTTTCATGGTCTTTCTTCATTGAGACATGCAAATATGGTTGCATATGCAGATTTCACTAGGAGGTTAGTGTAAATATTTGATCAAAGATATTCAGAAACACCTTTGGTTTAGCTAGCTAATCTCAAGTAGTCAGAGCCTTTGCATGATTTGGTAGGATCGACTAGACCAACTACGCTCCAGGATTCTATTGAGAAGGTTAGAGACTTGAAAATTAATTTTCCAAGGGAAAGAGTCCCCCTCCAACAAGAGTTTTCTTCTCAAGAGGAAGACATGAAGATTCCTCCCTCAAGACAGGACCAAGACAAAGGGTCTCTTAGTGATGATGGGGTATTCTCCAATAATGATGAGGAAGAAGAGGAAGAGCTGGAAAGGGATACCAGCGTTGTAGCACCAAGAGGAGATCCATCACCACATGGTGATGGAAATGGAGCAATTTCTCCAACTAGAGGAGCCTGTGTATCCTTGCAAGAAGTTGCAGAGACTCTAACATGTGGAGACCAGGGCACAACCCAGGAGCATCATCTGTCAGTATTGATAAAAAGTGGGACTATGTAATATTCCTAATTAGCCCAAGCTAATAGGAATATTCAATTTTGTCTTACTTTTCTATTTCATGAATAAATGTGTAAAGGAGGATTATAAAAACTCCTAGAACAGCAAATAAATCAATGCCACATGTGAACAAAGCTAAATCTGGGCTATTTAAATAAACACCCTTATGTGTGAAAGGGGCTAAGAAATTTGATTGGGTCAACCATGACCAAATCAACAACATTGTCTAGAAGGAGTGATCTTCATTAAGGCACAACGCAGTTTAGTTGGAGGATGTCCATGTGAAAAGAGATAATTCATTGACATGGTTTAGGGTTTTGCAAGCTCTCAATATTATAAAAGAAAGAGGAGGACAGCATGGGAAGGTTGTTGATGTGATTACATTTTTCATTGTATATTTTCTGTTTAGACGTATCTCATTCTCCTTTCTGTTTAGCAGAGAATAGTGTTGTTTAGCACAAGGATCCCCTGTTTAGGAATCCCATCTCTTTCCTTAAGAGGCCTCTTGGAAGAGCTTTTCATTTCTTGTCCACTATCAGGTTGAAGGAAAAGCTTCTACTTCCAACCACAATGCAGATCCCGTTGAGGGTTTGGTTGTCTTTGTAAGCTGTAGCAAGTGGAGGCTAGATCTACTCAGATCTACGCCATTCTAGTGCCTCTTTTCAGTGGGAAAGTATTCTATCCCCCTGACAAGAGAGTATTGGATCATTCGAGCTTCATATCCACATCTTGGCATTAGGCCAAACTGATCTTAAACCCAACAGTGCATTTTATCTTCCAGTACTGTGTTATTTGCAAGTGTAAAGTTGCAAGGTGTTTTGGCAGGATTTTGGAGGAGAGATCTCTAGTGTTGGGAATCTGCCCCTCACTATGGTGATCCATGGATTTAATATCTATTCCATGTCATATTCAGATCTGATCTGAATACTCCTGTATTTGCTTCAGGATTTCTGAACCATTCTGTAGATCTGTTGCATAAGATCTCAGATCTACTCCAAGTGCTTCATGGATTGCTGAAAACCCCAAGGGGTATATAAAGTAGAGACTCTATAGTGTATGGATCTTTCATAGATCTGAATGTTCATGCATTATTTTTCTCTAGATCTAAGTTGTAATCATTTGTTGTTGTACCATAATAATAATGCTTTCAAGGCAGTTTCTGCTCATTTGTATGGTTGTTGCACCTCATTTTGAGGATATTTCTTCATGGAGATTTATTTTTCATGTTCTACATTGTATGGGCTTCATTATACATCTGATTTGTTGTTATAAATGCTAAAGAAGGGTCTCCATATTGGCCTCCTACTTTTACTGTGTTGAACTGCATTATTTCTTAGCAGTGTTGTTTAGTATTGATGCATGATTCCATTTTGGGATATTACAGTGGTATCAGAGCATCATCTTGGCACAGCCTGTGCTTTCTTCAAGAACCAATATGTCTTTTCAAATGAAGGAAAGACAGAAGAAGAAGATTGATTACACTGAAGACAAAGAAGACAAGGGTCAAACCCCTTTACCTGGAAGAATGAAAGGGAAAGAGTTCTCAAAAACTCTATTCCAAACTATGCATGAGCTGAAGAGTGAAATTAGGGGAATGAGGAATGAAAGAGATGCAGATATTTTGGAGAGGTTTTCACATGAAGGAAGCCCCAGTTCTTCATATGATGTGTGTGAGCATTCAGCCACATAATCAGATCTACAACATTGTAACATGCCTACATTCCTAGCAAGAGGAGAAGCAGAGGGAGAGACACCGAAAAAGGAGAGTCTTGGTGATTATCTCCAAGAATAGGAATCTTAGTCTGAAAGATTCAAAGAGAATCTAAGCTTCCCAGAGTTTTGTCAACTAAAATAAGAGAGAAGATCCAATAGATACATGAGAAGAAAAGGGTGCATGCAGCACACTTTGGGACACTTTGGGTAGAACCTTTCTACCTACATTTGATGGATCACCTGAGAGCTCAGCCAAGTCTTGGGTAAAGAAGCTAGACACATATTTCCAGCTGCATCAAGTTTCAGAATAAGAAGCGTTAAGAGTAGAACCATTGCACCTCCAAGGTAAGGCTTATGCCTGGTGGTTATTTGAATCTTCTTCATTGAGGAATGCAAAGATCTCTACTTATGCAAAGTTCACTAGGAGGTTAGTGAAAAGATTTGATTTTAAGCCATCTGAAATCTCTTTGAGTAAGCAAACTAAGCCCAAGAATTCATAATCTTTGCATAATATGGAAATATCCATGAGAATAACTCCATTCCAGAACATTGTTGAGGGGGTTAAAGATCTTCTACATGATTTTCCAAGGGAAAATACCTCACTTCAACAAGAAAATTCTTCTCAAGAGGAAGACATGAGTGTTCCTTTTTCAAAAAGAGATCAAGAGAAAGGATCTCCTATTGATGAGGCATGCTCCATTGATGAGGAGGAGAAATAATAAGATATGAAAAGTTCCTCCAGCGTTGTGACAGTAGGAGGAGATCTATTTTTATTAGGAGATGGAAATGAAGCCATTGCTTCCACTAAGAGGGCTCTTATATCTTTGCAAGAAGGCCCCAAGGATCTTACACAAGAAGAGAATGAGAAGCATGTGTCTATGATGATATAAAATGATACAAAACCATGGAAGGAATTTGTTCCAACATTGCATTCAGTTTTGGGAAAACACACTATGACATAACAGTCCTTTGTGATCAAGACTATTGACAACAAGGAGATGATGGGTTGTAATGATCCTTTTTTTCAGGATTCTCAAGATTCTATTTCAGAGATGGACTACATAGGAATTTAATGGATATGTCTCCCTTAAAAGAAAGGGTGATATCTAGAGGCTACCTAGCCAACTGTAGACTCTGTCTATAGAACTTGGAATAACCCCTTTTGAGGACTTTTAACAAGGTGTTCAAGGAAAACGTTGTATAAGTAAAAATGTGCAAAAAATAACACAGATCAGGGCTTGTTTCCCCTCATTTATGTTGTATGTGACTTATATATTGAATTTCATCATAAAAAAATCAGTTTATGCACATTAAACAGATCTCCCAAAAAGTAGACTAGCTAAAAGGCACCCAAAGGGGAAGGCTGCAGTAAAATGCAAACACTACTTCAGGAATTGTGTAGTTTTAGCTAATTTTAAGTGGATATAAGCAAGAGGAATGATTTCTTAGTATTACAGCAGCAAATAATCATTATGATAAAGCCCTTTCATTATACAGTAAAAATCATGAGCCAATACAGCAATAAATCTTCAGAAAAGAGAGCAGGAGCACATGTAAATTTGCAGAAATGCTTCAACATCATTATTTTTCAGGAGATTCAGCAGATGTAAGTTAAAACTTAGATCTATAGCAGATATATGGACAAAATATCAGATCTATATCAGATCTGGAAACTCTATATTTTTCTCTACAAGATCCACTTGGAATTTTGACAAAAGCATGCATGAATAAGAGTAGATCTTAGAAACAAGTTGCAGATATGGAAACTGCTGTAGTAAATTTCTGAATATGACATTTCATTACAATGGATCAGATCTGAACATAACATAGATCAGCAAGCCAATCCATGGATCACCAAGTGGAAGGCAATCCCAGCACAAGAGATCTCTGATCTAAACTATGAGCAAGACAACCTGCAAACCCTGATACATAAATAACGCAGTTTTCCTAGTGGGACAACGATGTAGCTCAAATGATACAGAAAACTACTGAAGAATTACAAATATGAAGTACATGAAATGGTTCTCTCTTCCAAGAGGTCAAAGGACCCACTCCATGGAGAGAGACTCTCAAAAACACTAGATCTCTGCAGATCTAGATCACAAATTGCTCCAATTTGCAGAGACATCAAAACCCTCAATGGATCAGCGCTGCCAATGTAAGTAGGAGCTTCGCCTCAAGCCTGATAGTGGTTCAATTCAGAAAAATTTCCTTGAATCATAAAAGGAAGATGTGAAACTCCTGCATAGGAATTCCAGATACAATCCTCCACTCAACAGCAGAGAATGATATTTGTCTAAGCAGACAAATATTCAGAAATATGATCTATCAACAACCTTCTCTTCCTGCCCTCCTTTTCCTTTTATAATATGAGAAAGCTCTTGCAAACCCTAAACCACTTTGATGAGTTACCCCTTTCAACATTAGAGGCTCCCTTCTAGAACTGCGCTGTCCCTTTTGGAGATGTAATGAACCTAGACAGCGTTGTTGATTTGGTCAAGGTTGACCCAGTCTTTAGCGCAAACCTCTTTCACACCTGCAAGTGATTATTTACATAGCCCTTATTTGTCTTTGTTCACATGGGCATTGATTTATTTAGACTTTTTAGGAGTTTTACATGTCCTCCTTTATTCATTTATTCATAAAACATAAATTAAAACAAAATTGAATGTTCCTCTTAGCTAAGGCTAAGTGGGAACATTACATGGGTGTTCATGACTTAACTACATCTAAAGAGAGCACCTTAGACTATGAGATCTTGCAGAAGGTGGGTGAAGGAGAGAAGATGAAGGATCAGAGCACTGATATGATGGGAGATGTTCCTCTATTACATGGAGAAGAAGATGGGGAAGTTGCTCCACTCAAAAACACTCTTACATCTATAAGAGTGATGCCCCATTATCATGAGACTTCCACACAAAAATCAAAGATGGATTTGCACAGTGGAAGCAGTTGTTAACACTGGAAAATCGTACAGCAAAAAATGACATCAAGTAATATCGAGCCCAAGGATTTACAAGACAGAGATACATTATGGAATCAGAAATATTAAGAATCTCTAAGGTTTGGAGCAATTCAAGATTGAATTAGTCATAAATTCCCGAGTGCGTGCTTTTTCCTTCGATAAGTGCACCTTCTGCACGCACTGGAGCCCGATAAGCGTGCATTCCTAGAAATGGAAAAAATTCCCTTTCCGGGACCACAAGCAGGCACATGATAGTTTCTCCTTATGTGAAAGTCACCTAAGGATAGCACCAACGCCTCCTTAGGCCTTGTGTGAGCACACAAAAGCATATTTCAGCCCACAATGGAATATTGCCCCTCCCTTGGGTCACTATCCACCATGTACCAAGGGAGGGGAGGAGGTTTGAAAGCTCAACTATACAAACCATCAAAGAGATGAAAAATTTGTGAGCACAAGGTTATGCTAGCCAAAGTTTCCCAAGAAACACTAGCTGTTTGTGTGAACCAAGGAGCAGGAGCTGAAGAAGAGGACTCAATTATTGGCCACCCAACAATTTCAATCTATTGCAGCATAGAGAGAGAGTTGAACTGCGTCAGAAGGCAGAACATGAAGGACAAACATCCTTGCGTCAGGTCCTAGAGCCTCTGCCTAGGCCCTTCGGCAAGTGGGTAAGATTTGTATTCATTCCAAGCATTCAATGAGAAGAAGGCTATCGAGCCGTTGTTTACCTTGTTATTGTTTGGAACTATCTATTTAGCTTCTTTTTATGTTTTTAGTTTTACTTTTTCAACAAAGCATAGTTAAGTGTATTACTTCATTTTAAGTCTTATACTTCTAAGCTCCCCCCGGATACTACCTGTTACTTATGGTTTAGAGAAAAGACCACATTATCTAAATGCGTGTGGTTTCATACACTCGAGTGTCAAATCCACCACAAAAATAGTCATAAGATGTTCCCATATGTTGTTCACATAGGAATGAGCCATGAGACATCACTATCTTGTGGTATACCACCTGGGAGGCCACCTGATTTAGATTTGATGAAATATGTTTCATGCATTGATGCTCCTTTCATAGATCCAAGGAAGGAGGGAGCACTAGAAAACCATGCTACAGCACTGAGAATATGGGGAAGGCTCAAGGAGAGGGAAATTATTTTTCCCTTGTCACCATTATCTATTCTTTCATCTCATACTGCGTTGAGAAAAGATTTTTCAAGGAGGAATAATGACACCATCATGGAGCAAGGAAGGCAATCCTTGAATCAGGAGACAAATTTGTTTGGAGAACACTCTTCCATACATGATGAAATATGGTGGTCACACATGCATACTTTGGAAAAACCAAGGAGGTTTTGGATGGACGATATCCTTCCATGGGAGACTAATTTCCAAGAACTTCCATTTTCTTTTGAGCAGTGCATATGCAAGAAGAGCAGCAACGAAGGAATGGCAACCTTCCACCTTCTACCTTTGGCATGGGAGATGTCAAGGAGGAGAAAAATAGGAGGCATGACCTTCCAACATACACCTTTGACATGGGGAATGTCAAGGAGGAGAGCAGCAACATGGCATACATTTCAGATGACACATTATCAGCATTGTCACTGTTGGGCAAATTAGATCCATATTGGAAATCCCAAATACTAGTGGAATATTCCAAGGATCTTCACACTTGCATGGTTCTTGATGACTTGCTACATTATGAGAGCTATTCAATCCTAGATGGAGTCATCTATAATCATGGTAGGATATTCTTTTCTAGAGCCTCCAAGCTCAAGGAGAAGTTGCTACAAAGGGCTTATGAAGAGTTCTATTCCAGCCAAGCATACTCCATGAAGCTCAACAATATCATTTTTAGGAGCTACTATTGGGAGGGCTTTGAGAAATAAATATATCATTATTTTCAAAGATGCATGAACCTTGTGGAGATGGAGCAGCAACATAACTATATGAGAGAGTTAAATCAGCCCTCTCTTTCTCTCTTTGAGGAAGAGGATAGACCTATGGACCAATCCATTGATATGAGGAGGATTGTTGGTGAAGAGCATGCTCTTGTTACACATTTTTTATATTTTTATTTCATGCATTCCTCCACCATGTTTTTGCAGGCCATGACTCCAAGGAGGAGCATTATATCTTGTAAGCATCATAGCCAACATTGGGCCACAAAAATTTCTAAATTTGGCCACTCCCTTGGAAGAAAAAGGGATATTTTGCAACATGATGGGTGCTTCCCCAAGGCACCAAATATATCTCACACTTTCAGCTATGGTGATATGGTATGGGCAGAAAGTAAGTGGTGGGAAAACCACTTACCATATCTAGATCTAATGCAGGCAGGAGATGCTTTGCGCTGGTTCCACATATGGGACTATGACCCACCTCCATATGCAAAAATTTATGTTTGTATGTACATTGTTTTGATTCCCTATATTGATGACGTGCTTTTAATTTTTATGGGGATGTATGAAGCAAGGAGGGAAGGCATACATGTGCCCTATAGAATGGCTACTCTCCATGACTTTATGTTTCATATTTCAAAGAGAGCATGGGGAAAACCATGTTTGTTTCCTGTGATCTATTGTCTCCTTATGGGATGAGCTATTTTCATCTCATGAGAACTTTGGAGGAGCAAGTCATGGATGGATGGTTTGGTGAACACTTGGCTTATGGAGGAAGCTTAACTCATTTTGGTGTCACCAAGGAAGGAGGATAAGTCTTGCAGCACTCACCTTATCAGTTGCTTGAGGACAAGCAAAATTTTGGAGGGGAGGAATATAATATTCCTAATTAGCCCAAGCTAATAGGAATATTCAATTTTGTCTTACTTTTCTATTTCATGAATAAATTTGTAAAGGAGGATTATAAAAACTCCTAAAATAGAAAATAAATCAATGCCACATGTGAACAAAGCTAAATCTGGGCTATTTAAATAAACACCCTTATGTGTGAAAGGGGCCAAGTCATTTGACTGGGTCAACCATGACCAAATCAACAGCGTTGTCTAGAAGGAGTGATCTTCATTAAGGCACATCACGGTTTTAGTTGGAGGATGTTCATGTGAAAAGAGTTAATTCATTGAGATGGTTTAGGGTTTTGTAAGCTCTCAATCTTATAAAAGGAAGAGGAGGACAGCATGGGAAGTTTGTTGATGTGATTACATTTTTCAGAGGATATTGTCTGTTTAGACATATCTCATTCTCCTTGTTGTTTAGCAAAGAATAGTGTTTTTTAGTACAAGGATCTCATGTTTAGGAATCCCATCTCTTTCCTGGAGAGGCCTCTTGGAAGATATTTTCATTTCTTGTCCACTATCAAGCTAAAGGCCAAGCTTCTACTTCCAACTACAATGCAGATCCTATTAAGGATTTGGTTGTCTTTGTAAGCTGTAGAAAGTGGAGGCTAGATCTACTCAGATATAGGCCATTCTAGTGCCTATTTTCAGTGGGAAATTCTTCTATCCCCATGGCAAGAGAGTATTGGATCATTGGAGCTTCAGATCCACATCTTGGCATTAGGCCAAACTAATCTTAAACCCAACAGTGCAGTTTATCTTCCAGTACTGCGTTATTTGCAAGTGTAAAGTTGCAGGGTGTTTTGGCAGGCTTTTGGAGGAGATATCTATAGTGTTGGGAATCTGCCCCTCACTGTGGTGATCAATGGATTTCAAATATATTCCATGTCATATTCAAATCTGATCTGAATACTCCTTTATTTTCTTTAGGATTTCTTAATCATTCTGCGGATCTTTTGCGTAAGATATCATATCTACTCCATGTGCTTCATGGATTGCTGAAAACCCCAAGGGGTATGTAAAGTAGAGACTCTATAGTGTATGGATCTATCATAGATCTAAATTTCCATGCATTATTTTGCTCTAGATCTAAGATTTAATCATCAGCTATTGCACCATAATAAAAATAACATTGTCAAGGCAGTTTCTGCTCATTTGTATGGTTGTTGCACCTCATTTTGAGGATATTTCTTCATGGAGACTTATTTTTCTTGTTCTACATTGTATGGACTTAATTATGCATATGATTTGTTGTTATAAATGCTAAATAAGGGTCTCCATATTGGCCTCCTACTTTTACTGTGCTAAACTATGTTATTTATGAGCAATATTGTTTAGTATTGTTGCATGATTCCCTTTTGGGATATTACAGACTAAGCAGTGGAGGAGGTGTGTTCCAAAATTGACTACAGTTTTGAGGACATACACCATGATAGATCACTTCTTTATGGTAAATAGTCTTGACAGCAATATGATGTTGGGTGTGCAGTGGTTTATTACATTGGGGAAGGTCACCACAAACTAGGATACTTTGCAGATGGAAGGGGAAGATAAGAAGGATGGCTAGCATCAGGTGATTAGGGGCATACACACCTATCCATTTTAGGAGGTTTATGCACATAATAAGGAGACTTATTTGTGCCATGGAATCAAGGGAAAATCAGTCCACTCATATATACTGTCTACTCTAGGCCTTGATTTTTCATTACATGGAGGCATTCCACTAGGAAGGCCCCCTGCCTGGAAGATGATCAAAGAGTTCTCACAGTAAGATGCATCATTCATGGATATGGATAAGGAAGAAGCCTTGGGAGAGGCTAGCACAGTGCAGAGAGCCTCTGTTTGGCTCAAGGGTGGGATGAGCAAGTGTCTAATATTTGCATTTCCACCTCTCACCCAGCTACTTGCTTTGGAACATGGTGATTCAGGAGTAGATGGTGGCACAAGCATGGTGCAAATGGGCTACTCCCTAGCCTTGGAGAATAAAAAGATAATTCCATAGAGGAGGGAGTCTAATATATATGGAAAGGCATTACTAGCACTCATGCATGCATTGGACAAACTCTGGAAGTTTTGGATGGGTAATCACTTCCAAGTGAAGGTTGACCCCCATAAACTTCAATATTTTCTTGGGAAAAAGCAGCTGCAGGGGAGGCAACCAAAGTGGGGTAGCAATACTCTAGCATGTGGCTTTGGCATTGAGCATGTCAAAAAAGGGAGCTATGAGGTGACATGTGCTTTAGTATAGAAATCAACACAGTTTTCATTGAGTATATATCCATATTGGGAGTCCTAGCTATTGGTGGAATATTCCAAGAACCTCTTCACATATAAGGTGCTTGATGGGAAAGAGAAAAATGGGAGGTATAGAGTGATGGATGGAGTCATATATTACCAGGATTAGATATTCTTGACTATCTATTCCAAGCTCAAGGAGAGGATTCTATATGCAGCATATGAAGCACTGCTTTCCGGACACACAAATTTCACTGGGACTTATCAGACCATCATGGAGAGATTCTCATGGGACGGTCTCAAAGAGTATGTGCTCCAGCATATCAGGAGGTATGTAGCTTTCTTGATGAATGAGGAGGAAGCCAACCACCTTGTAAGGTTGTTACAGCCACTTCCCCTTTTGTAATATTCCCAAATTTTCACTTGATATTTGGAATATTAGAGTTCTTAACCTTCTTAATGAATTAAGTAAATAAAAGGGTGGAGGGACCCATAATCCTCAATATGAATAAATATCCACTTTTTTTGTGTGAATATAGATTAATTAAGCTTAGATATACATAATGAGGTAGTTGAGCAACCACTAATGTGAATGAAACTGGAGATCATGGCTCATTAATTGAGATAGATCATGGAGGTTTATACAGTCAACTAAGATCTTGAATATGTCAAACAAAATATCACGGAGCATTCATGATAAGATGATGGAGGAAATTGTGCAATTAATGCACACATGATGGAGAGGGTGTACATTGCACCTATACATAAGGGATGACTTGGTCAAACAACGTAGTCAAACATGGAGGATCTTGTCCACATGAATAGCGCAGTCTAGATGAGGGCCAAGGCATGGGAAGGCTAAAACACTATATAGAAGATGAAGGCAAGGATGGGGGCATGCCTGTGATTATTGATCTTGAGGATCTTTTTAGATCTGGAATTGTCATGTGACATTCCATTGCTTTCTTGGGCTGTTTAGCAGAGATTGCAAGTGTTGTTTAGCACAGGGTGTTCCTGGTCGGGAATCCCACCTCTTTCTTTGAGTAGCTCTAGAAAAAATATTTTACTTTATTTCACGTCAAGCATTGGTGCCACATATATTTTCCTACTTTCTGCAGAACATTCATATTTAGAAATTGTAGATTTCTGAAGATCAGTTTGGAAGGTGGAAGTTGTCTTCAGTACTTCAGCTGGAGAACTGGTGAAGGTTTATTCCTATCACCTTGGGCTTATATATCAACATCCCTAGAGATTCATTTCAAATCTGGCATCAGGCCAAAATTTATTTACCTCCTAGCAGCAATAATACCTTCAGGAATTACGCTGTCCATTTTGCAGATCCAAAAGGAGGAAGGAAGTTGCTAGCATTTCAGCTAGTAATCCTATGAGGGATCATACCCTCACCTTGCCATCAGTATTTCCATCAGCTTGGAGTTTACTGCAGGATATTTAAATAGGCATAAGCCCTCTCTTTCCCTCACAGTGCAATTTCTATTGGCAGTTGTGTTGTAGCAACTGTAATCATCATTAGAGGATTGAAAAGCTAGATCTAGAGCTTCTAACTTGTAGATCTGAAGAAGGGATCAACCCTTCAAGCTTAGATCTGATCTTGTGACATATTTCAGCCATCTATTTGATATATATAGCTATAGATCTATAATTCGCAATAGAACAAGTATCAAATCCTAGGAGGGTGATTTTCCAAAGTTGTAGATCTGGAAAATCCTTTTTAGGTTATCTTGCGAATCCATCACATTGGCCGAATCTTGAACCTTGGCATCATCTGAGCTCCAGATTTGAGTAGATCTACATTTTCCTTTTCATCCTGGAGTCATATATTCATATTCTGCTGAAGGGAAAATGCAGTATTTGCTTTAGTGGCTCTCCAGTTACGCAGTGCCTATTGTGGCATGTTTTTTGGGTGATTCTAGGCCATCTCTTTGGCTAGATCTCCTCATATTTTGTACATTGTGTAGCTGAATCATATCCATATAATAAAATGGATCAGCTTGTCTATAAATTCTGATGTTGTCTTAAGATTATTGTTTACTTAGTTGCAGTTTTTATTTTGTGCATAGGTATTACTGCATTCTCCCCTTTGAGATATTACAGTGGTATCAGAGCATGATCTTTGGCTCAGCTTGTGGACACTTCATCTTTTGCATCAAAAGAAGAAGTAGATAGATGAGATCTATCATGAAGGAGGATATTTTTTCCACTCCTATCTTTAGATCCATGCAAGATCTCTCCAAGGAGGTCTATCAAATGAATAAGTAAATACAAAGGAAGGATCCAAGAAGAAGAATTGAAGAGGAAGGTCCAAGCACTTCCTATCAGTAGAAAATAAAACCGGAGAATCATAGATCTCCTCATAGATCTACTATGCCGAATTTATTTGAAGAAGGTGAGAGGTATAGAAATGAAGAAAGAAGAGAACCTGAGACTCATGAGACTCTCAGTTAGTATCTTAAGGAGTAAAAGGAATAGTCTAAAACCTTCAAATAAAGTTTAACTCTCCAAGAATTCTTTGAACTCAAGGAAGAAAGAAGATCCTATAGCAGCAATAGAAGGAAGAGGAACAATAGATTCTATTTGCCTACATTTGATAGATCTTCCTCAAGCCATGTTAAAGCTTGGAGGAGAGAGTTGGATACATTTTTCAGGCTACATCCTATGGTTGAAAAAGAGGCTGTCCAAATCGCAACACTTCATCTTTTAGGTGAAGCCAAGGAGTGGTGGTTCAGTCACTTGGAGCATGCAAAGGTGACTAAATATTCAGATTTATTTCACAAATTGAGGAAGAAGTTTGATGTGAAGAAGACAGAGATGTTCCATAAAGAGACATTTCCTAAGGAAACAAAGGACGATGTCATTCTTGTCACTATGGACAAGAAGTCACTACATTCACCACCAGCTGCAGAAGTAATTACATCCGGAGAAGAGATAATTGCATATTTGAAAGATAATATTGAGATATTGACACATAGAGTCCCATGCATGATTCAAGAGATGCATGAGGAAGAGGAGGAAGATTCCAGTGCTGGTACATTGGAAGAAGAGCAACCATCTCTCTTACCAGCAGTTGGAGACACCATTGTCCCGGTTGGAGGAACTCTTGTGTTATGTCAAGAGGTTCCCACATATCAGTTGATCCAAGGTATGAATACACATTTATCACCTATTGTTTCAGTAGATCTTATTAAAACTTATGGGGACATGCCATCAAGGCCAATGCATGACCAAGGGTTAGATCCAAATGCTGATTTGAAGTAGAAAACTAACACAGCGCAAAGGACCCTTGATCTAATCAAGGAGGAGTTTAAAATCTATCCCATTTTGTCATGGATGGACTGCATTCAACCTCTTGAGTTGAAGTGTAGAGTTTTAGAAGAATGAATGAGCATGATCCTATGTACAATGATTGGTTATGAGATCAGTATTGTACCTTGATTTGAGACAATAGGTGTATTACCTTGCAGATCTACATCGCTGTCACTTAGTAGCAGTGATAATAATGAGGCCCCATTATTCTTGGAGAATTCTGAAGGTAGCTTCACTCATGAAGCAATGGAGGATAATATGATGAATGGTAGACATCTAGATATGATAAATATTTTCTCCTTTCTTGGTGACACTTTCTCAATGAGCATCTCATAGCTCAAAGAGAGACTTCTACCTGGAGCAGATCCAGAACCTCATTGGTTTTGGAAGGCTATGGATGAGAAGAAGGTCTCATTAAGAGATCTCACTGGAGGTGTACTTCAACATTTCATGGAGTGCATATATCTTCATCAGTTTGAGAAGGCTGGTATCCTGTAATGGGAGGATACCGAGTTTTTACAGATTGAGATCCATCATCCACATTGGGATGAATGGTTGATGATGTGGAGCAAGGGGTTGTCAAACCACTTGTAGATCTATGATACAGGCTAGCAAGAAGCATGGCTACATTGCTTTCTCTTGGGTGAGTATGGTTACTACCCAAAGGTTCATATTTTCTTGCCTCGTGCCTTATGTCTCAATGATAGAATGCATAAGAAGAAGGTATGGTTACTTTGGTTGTTAAGAAGAGAGTTTGGACATCAAATGTTAAATCTTATGTACATGTATTCACTCTTGTTTGGGGTATGTCTCATACATCTACATCTATTTCTGTTTGGCATGTATCTCATGTTCATGTATGTACTTGGGTTTGGGAGAAGGTATCACTCTCACATGATGTGGCATAGTGGAGCTTGTTTGTATTACGTTGATGAGACATCTCACATGTCCATTTCTTTATTGTTGCTCCATGACTTGCATCATGATAATGCAAGAAGGCAGCAAGAATCCTTGTTGCTTTCGTTACTATCGGGAGAGTATGGGATAAATTCTTCCCATACATTACATGAAACTGTTGGAGGATGGCAATAGGAGGCCTTACAACGTTGGCTTCTGTTGCCATATTAAGGTGGTTTCTCTTAAGAGAATATGGTCACTACATTTGGTACAATGATGATGTGGTATGGCAGCAAGAGGCATTGTTGAGATGGTTACTTTTGAGAGAGTATGGCTCTCATATTCTCATTGATGATTTGGCATGGCAAAAAGAAGCATTGTTGAGGTGGCTTCTTTTGAGAGAGTATGGATCTCTTACTTGTTTTCATGATGATATAGCATGGTAGCAGAAGGCTTTGTTGCGTTGGTTGTTATTAGGAGAATATGGTTTGACATTGTTCATGTTTTCCCATATGTCTCTACTCCTTGTTTTTCACTATGATGATGTGATGTTTGATTCCTACATGGCCAACATGGCTAATGATGAGGGCATTGATGTATGTAATCTACTCTATGTATCATGGGTTGGAGAGATAGTTCATGAGTTGAGACTTTCCACTTTGGGGATGAACCACTTTATCTTATGTATATCTTGTATAGAGGAGAACTTTGATCATCATATGGTTTCCATTTTGATATTCATAGATGAGGAAGGGTATCTAAATTTTCAGTTGGAGGCCATTCTAGACATTCTAGAGAGGCAGCTTTGGAGCTGGACATGCATGACACATTGTGACAGATGGGAAGGCCTTCCACATGAGGATGCCATTTGGGGGGAGGATGTTTGTTGTAGCATCCACTTTTGCAGTTGCTTGAGGAAAAGCAACATTTTGCTGGGGAGGACCGTAATATTCCCAAATTTTCACCTGATATTTGGAATATTAGAGTTCTTAACTTTCTTAATGAATTAAGTAAATAAAAGGGTGGAGGGACCCATAATCCTCAATATGAATAAATATCCACTTTTTGTGTGTGAATGTGGATTAATTAAGCCTAGATCTACATAATGAGGTAGTTGAGAAACCACTAATGTGAATGAAATTGGAGATAATGTCTCATTAATTGAGATAGATCATGGAGGTTGATATAGTAAACTAAGATCTTGAAGATGTCAAACAGAATATCATGGAGCATTCATGATAAGATGATGGAGGAAATTGTGCAATTAATGCACACATGATGGAAAGGGTGTAAATTGCACCTAGACATGATGGATGACTTGGTCAAACAACACAGTCAAACATGGAGGATCTTTTCCATGTGCACAGCGCAGTCTAGAGGAGGGCCAAGGCATGGGAAGGCTCAAACATTATATAAATAAGATGAAGGCAAGGATGAGGGCATGCTTGTGATTATTGATTTTGAGGATATTTTTAGACCTGGAATTGTCATGTGACATTCCATTGCTTTCTTGGGTTGTTTAGCAGAGATTGAAAGTGTTGTTTATCACAGGTTGCTCCTAGTCGGGAATCACACCTCTTTCTTTTAGTAGCTCTGGAAAGAGTATTGTACTTCATTCCACATCAGGCATTGGTGCCACATATATTTTCCTACTTTCTACACAACATTCATATTCAGAAATTGTAGATTTCTGAAGATCAGTTTTGAAGGTGGAAGTTGCCTTCAGTACTTCACCTAGAGAACTGGTGAAGGTTTATTCCTATCACCTTGGGCTTATAGATCAGCATTCCTAGAGCTTCATTTTAGATCTGGCATCAAGCCAAAAGTTATAGACCTCCTAGCATCAGTAATACCTTTAGGAATTACGCTGTCCATTTTGCAGATCCAAAAGGAGGAAGGAAGTTGCTAGCATTTAAGCTAGTAATCCTGTGAGGGATCATCCCCTCACCTTGCCATCATTATTTCCATCATCCTGAAGTTTATTGCGACGTATTTCAACAGACAGAAGGCCTCTCTTTCCCTCACAGTAGAGTTTCCATTGGCAGTTGTGTTACAGCAACTGTAATCATCATTGGAGGATTGAGAAGCTAGATCTAGAGCTTCTAGCTTGTGGATCTGAAGAAGGGATCAACCCTTCAAGCTTAGATCTGATCTTGTGACATATTTCAGCTATCTATTTGATAGATCTAGCTTCAGATCTATAATTCACAGCAGATCAAGTATTAAATCCTAGGAGGGTGATTTTCCAAAGTTGTAGATCTGGAAAATCCTTTCTGGGTTATCTTGGGAATCCATCACATTGGCCAGATCTTGAAACTTGGCATCATCTGAGCTCCAGATTTGAGTAGATCTACATTTTCCTTTTTAGCCTGGAGTCATATATTCATATTCTGCTGAAGGGACAATGCAGTATTTTCTTTAGTGGCTCTCCAGTTACGCAGTGCCTATTGTGGCATGTTTTCTAGGTGATTCTAGGCCATCTCTTTGGATAGATCTCCTCATATTTTGTACATTGTGTAGCTGAATCATATCCATATAATAAAATGGATCAGCTTGTCTATACATTCTGATGTTGTCTTGAGATTTATTGTTTACTTAGTTGCAGTTTTTATTTTGTGCATAGGTATTACTGCATTCTCCCCTTTGAGATATTACAGTGGTATCATAGCATGATATTTGGCTCAGCGTGTGGACACTTCATCTTTTGCATCAAAAGAAGAAGAAAATAGACGAGATCTATCATGAAGGAGGATATTTTTGCCACTCCAATCTTTATATCCATGCAATATCTCTCCAAGGAGGTCTATCAAATGAATAAGGAAAGGTAAAGGAAGGATCCAAGAAGAAGAATTAAAGAGGAAGTTCCAAGCACTTCCTATCAGCAGAAAATAAAACCGGAGAATCATAGATCTCCTCATAGATCTACCATGCCCATTTTATTTGAAGAAGGTGAGAGGTATATAAATGAAGAAAGAAGAGAACCTGAGACTCATGAGACTCTCATTTGGTATCTTAAGAAGTACAAGGAATAGTCTAAAGCCTTCAAAGAAAGTCTAACTCTCCAAGAATTCTTTGAACTCAAGGAAGAAAGAAGATCCTATAGAAACAATATAAGGAAGAGGCACAATAGATTCTATTTTCCTACATTTGATGGATTTTCCTCAAGCAATGTTAAGGCTTGGAGGAGAGAGTTGGATACATTTTTCAGGCTACATCCCGTGGCTAAAAAAGAGGTTGTCCAAATCGCAACACTTCATCTTTTAGGTGAAGCCAACGGTTCGTGGTTTAGTCACGTGGAGCATGCAAAGATGACTAAATATTAAATTTTCTTTCACAAATTGAGGAAGAATTTTGATGTGAAGAAGACAGATATGTGCCACAAAGAGACATTTCCTAAGGAAACAAAGGAGGATGTCATTCTTGTCAATCTGGATAAGAAGTCACTACATTCACCACCAGCTGCAGAAGTACTTACATCCGGAGAAGAGATACTTGCATTTTTGAAAGATAATATTGAGATGTTGACACATAGGGTCCCATGCATGATTCAGGAGATGCATGAGGAAGAGGGGTAAGATTCCAACGCTGGTACATTGGAAGAAGAGCAGCCATCTCTCTTACCAGCAGTTGGAGACACCATTTTCCCGGTTGGAGGAACTCTTATGTTATGTCAAGAGGTTCCCATATATCAGTTGATATAAGGTATGCATACACATTCATCACCTATTTTTTTAGTATATCTTATTGAAACTTATGGGGACATGCCATCAGGGCCAATGCATGACCAAGGGTTAGATCCAAATGTTGATTTGAAGCAGAAAACTATTGTAGCGCAGAGGACCCTTGATCTAATCAAGGAGGAGTTGAAAATCTATCCCAGTTTTTCATGGATAGACTACATTCAAACTCTTGAGTTGAAGTGTACAGTTTTAGAAGAAGGGATGAGCATGATCCTATGTAAAATGACTGGTTATGAGATCAGTATTGTACCTTGCTTTGAGATAGTAGATGTATTACCTTGCAGATCTACATTGATGTCACTTAGTAGCAGTGATAATAATGAGGCCCCATTATTCTTGGAGCATTATGAAGGTAGCTTCACTCATGAAGCAATGGAGGATAAGTTGATGAATGGTAGACATCTAGATATGAGAAATCTTTTCTCCTTTCTTGGTGAAACTTTCTCAATGAGCATCTCATAGCTCAAAGAGAGACTTCTACCTGGAGCAGATCCAGAACCTCATTGGTTTTGGAAGGCCATGGATGAGAAGAAGGTCTCATTAAGAGATCTGACTAGAGGTGCACTTCAACATTTCATGGAGTGAAAATATCTTCATTAGTTTGAGAAGGTTGGTGTCCTACAATCGGAGGATACCCAGTGTTTGCAAATTGAGATCCATCATCCACATTGGGATGAATGGTTGATGATGTGGAGAAAGGGGTTGTCAAACCACTTGCAGATCTATGATACAGGCCAGCAAGAAGCATGGTTGCGTTGCTTTCTCTTGGGTGAGTATGGTTACTACCCAAAGGTTCATATTTTCTTGTCTCGTGCCTTATGTCTCAATAATAGAATGCATAATAAGAAGGCATGGTTACTTTGGTTGTTAAGAAGAGAGTTTGGACATCACATGTTAAATATTATGTCCATGTATTCACTCTTGTTTGGGGTATGTCTCATATATCTACATTTATTTCTGTTTGGGATGTATCTCATGTTCATGTATGTACTTGGGTTTGGGAGAAGGTATCACTATCACATGATGTGGCATAGTGGAGCTTGTTTGTATTACGTTGATGAGACATCTCACATTTCCATTTCTTTATTGTTTCTCCATGACTTGCATCATGATAATGCAAGAAGGCAACAAGAATCCGTGTTGCTTTCGTTACTATCAGGAGAGTATGAGATAAATTCTTCCCATACATTGCATGAAATTGTTGGAGGATGGCGATAGGAGGCCTTACAGCGTTGGCTTCTGTTGGATGATTTTGGTCATTGTACTTGGTATGATAATGATGTGATGGGGCAGGAAGATGCCATATTAAGGTGGTTTCTCTTAAGAGAATATGTTCACTACATTTGATACAACGATGATGTGGTATGGCAGCAAGAGGCATTGCTGAGATGGTTACTTTTGAGAGAGTATGGCTCTCATATTCTCATTGATGATTTGGCATGGCAACAAGAAGCATTGTTGAGGTGGCTTCTTTTGAGAGAGTATGGCTTTCTTACTTGTTTTCATGATGATCTAGCATGGCAGCAGAAGGCTTTGCTGCATTGGTTGTTATTAGGAGAATATTGTTTGACAATTTTCATGTTTTCCCATAGGTCTCTACTTCTTGTTTTTAACTATGATGATGTGACGTTTGATTCCTACATGGCCAACATGGCTAATGATGAGGGCATTGATGTATGTAATCTACTCTACATATCATGGGTTGGAGAGATATTTCATGAGTTGGGACTTTCCACTTTGGGGATGAACCACTTTATCTTTTGTATCTCATGTATAGAGGATAACTTTGATCATCATATGGTTTCCATTTGGATATTCATAGATGAGGAAGGTTATCTAAATTTTGAGTTGGAGGCCATTCTAGACATTCTAGAGAAGCAGCTTTGGAGCTGGACATGCATGACACATTGTGACAAATGGGAAGGCCTTCCACATGAGGATGCCATTTGGGGGGAGGATGTTTGTTGTAGCATCCACTTTTGCAGCTGCTTGAGGAAAAGCAGCATTTTGTCGGGGAGGACTTTAATATTCCAAAATTTTGACCTGATATTTGGAGTATTAGAGTTCTTAACTTTCTTAATGAATTAAGCAAATAAAAGGGTGGAGGGACCCATAATCCTCAATATGAATAAATATCCACCTTTTGTGTGTGACTATGGATTAATTAAGCCTAGATCTACATAATGAGGTAGTTGAGCAAACACTAATGTGAATGAAATTGGAGATCATGTCTCATTAATTAAGATAGATCATGGAGGTTGATATAGTCAACTAAGATCTTGAAGATGTCAAACAGAATATCATGGAGCATTCATGATAAGATGATGGAGGAAATTGTGTAGTTAATGCACACATTATGGAAAGGGTGTACATTTCACCTAGACATGATGGATGACTTGGTCAAATAGCACAGTCAAACATGGAGGATCTTGTCCACATGCACAGCACAGTCTAGATGAGGGCCAAGGCATGGGAAGGCTCAAACATTATATAAAGAAGATGAAGGCAAGGATGAGGGCATGCTTTTGATTATTGATGTTGAGGATCTTTTTAGACCTGGAATTGTCATGTGACATTTCATTGCTTTCTCGGGTTTTTTTAGCAGAGATTGCAAGTCTTGTTTATCACAGGGTGTTCCTAGCCGGGAATCCCACCTCTTTCTTTGATTAGCTCTAGAAATAGTATTATACTTCATTCCACATTAGGAATTGGTGCCACATATATTTTCCTACTTTTTGCACAACATTCATATTCAAAAATTGTAGATTTCTGAAGATCAGTTTGGAAGGTGGAAGTTGTCTTCAGTACTTCAGCTAGAGACTTGGTGAAGGTTTATTCCTATCACCTTGGGCTTATAGATCAGCATTCCCAGAGCTTCATTTTAGATCTTGAATCAGGCCAAAATTTATTGACCTCCTAGTAGCAATAATACCTTCAGCAATTACGTTGTCCATTTTGCAGATCCAAAAGGAGGAAGGAAGTTGCTAGAATTTCAGCTAGTAATCCTGTGAGGGATCATTCCCTCACATTTCCATCAGTATTTCCATCATCCTAGATTTTATTGTAGCATATTTCAACAGGCATAAGGTCTCTCTTTCCCTCACAGCACAGTTTCTATTGGCAGTTGTGTTGCAGCAGCTGTAATCATCATTGGAGGATTGAGAAGCTAGATCTAAAGCTTCTAGCTTGTAGATCTGAAGAAGGGATCAACCCTTCAAGTTTAGATATGATCTTGTGACATATTTCAGCCATCTATTTGACAGATATAGCTTCATATCTATAATTCCAAGAAGATCAAGTATCAAATCCTAGGAGGGTGATTTTCCAAAGTTGTAGATCTGGAAAATCCTTTCTGGGTTATCTTGGGAATCCATCACATTGGCCAAATCTTGAATATTAGCATCATTTGAGCTCCATATTTGAGTATATCTAAATTTTCATTTTTAGCCTGTAGTCATATATTCATATTTTGCTGAAGGGACATCGCATTATTTGCTTCAGTGGCTCTCCAGCTACGTAGTGCCTATTGTGGCATGTTTTCTAGGCGATTCTAGGCCATCTCTTTGGCTAGATATCCTCATATTTTGTACATTGTGTAACTAAATCATCTCCATATAATAAAGTCTCTCAGCTTCTCCGTAAATTATGATGTTGTCTTGAGATTTATTTTTTACTTAGTTGCAATTCTTATATTGTGTTTAAGTATTACTGCATTCTCCCCTTTAAGATATTACACCTTTTGATAGAGAGATGGGAAGGCTCATCTATGGACCTCTTCACCAGCTTTCCAACAATATATGGTAAGGATTGTGTCTTTTTTCTTATTGATCAACTAACCAAGTATTTAAATTCCTTTGCCATACATTTGCAGTACATTTCTCCACAAGAGGGTAAGCCTCTCTTTGGATTTCATGATCCCCTTGGGACTACAGTCAGTGATGGGAATGGCCACTTTCTAGAGGAATTTGGGAAAGAATTGTTTTTATTGGGTTACACTCAGTTAACAATAAATTCCCTTTACTACTTCCAATATTATGAGAAGCTAGTGGCAACAAGAAAGTGGTTGGATAGCCACTTATCATATCATGTTTTGAGGTAGCTAAGAGCAGAACAACATTGGTCTCACTTTAGGGACTATTGTCACCATCCAGCATGTCATATGACGCTTAGTCTATTTTTCCCTTGGATCCCATATTGTGATGATATCCTATTCCCTATATGTGGAATGGCTTGGGCAAGAGAGGTTCCTAGAACCAAAGAGTGGAACCATGAGAGTCTGGATTCCTTTTGACTTCTTGAGGACAACATCATTGTGGCCCAATATCAGCATCAGCTCCATACATATCATAAATGGAGAGAGAGACAGTGTGGGGTGAACAAATTGGCCTACCATTTTCAGCCATACAAGCCCTCTACATTGCAGAAGAAGGGGATTGGTGAGTTCTTCTATAAGCTACCCAGGATGATCCACTTTGTTTGGATGATAGAATGAAGATTGGAGTTTCTCATTGGGGTTAAGGCCCCCAAAATTTTTCATCTCTCATGCCTCAAGGAGGCCAGTGGCAAGCATGTAGTTTCTCCCATGCATCTCTCGCTTCTTCAGGATGAGAGCCATTTGGTTTATCTACCAAAGGCTAACTTGCACACTTGGGAGGAGGAATTAGGAGATAGATTGATTGGAGAGCATCTAGTTCAATGGTGGAGACTATCAGATGAGGAGGTTATAGGAGGAGGAGAGGATATTTTTCAGTATCCATCCTTGCAGTTGCTTGAGGAGAAGAAACAATTGGGAGGGGAGGACTATAATATTCCTAATTAGCTTTCAGTTAGTTGGAATATTAATTTTTTCTTTTGTCATTTAGATAGATAAATAAGAGGGTAGGGAGACCCATAAATATCTTTAGTAGTCATAAAACTACTTCCCATGTGAATTTGGGTCATTATATCCGCTGAATAAAGCACCCTTAGGTATGAACAGGGGCTAAAGCATGCCGATAGGTTCAAAGTTGACCAAATCAACAATGCTGCCTTGGAGGGAGTGGAGCATTAAAGGAGGACAACGTCATTATGATGGAGGAGTGTATGCATGAGAGTAGCATATTTAATGAGTGAGGCCCAAGATGAGGAACCTCACCAAGCATATAAGGATGAGGATGGCAGCCATAGAAGGCATTCTGATATTCAATATTGTATTGGTCTTGTATGACTATTTGCACACTTCAGTTATTTAGCAGAGTCTGTTTTGTTGTTTAGTACAATGGTGTTCTCGAGCGGGAATCCCACCCTCATACTTGGGGGACTTCAGGTGCCTGCTCAAGTGAGGTATATTGAACATCATTTCCACCTTTCAGCATCAGGATAAGCATCAACCATTATTCCCAGTGCAGTATCCTTCAATATTGTGTTGTTTTGTAGGGCATAAGTAGTGGAGGAGAAAATATCCAATTCTGAGCTTGTTTTCCAGTAGAGGGAGTAGCCCTTCATCCGGGAAAACCTATTGGAGGAGTTTCATATATTTTTACATCATATCATCTATCTAGTTGCAGTGATTTTTCAGCCCTAGGGTTGTATTTAATCATTTCGTATTTTGCGTATTTTCGAACATCCTTTATGGGTTGTCTTGGAAATGTGCTTGAGAGCTTAGATCTATATTTCCGGCATTTTTGGAGCATTGCTTCAGCAATTATATATATTTCTATTTTCCAGCTACAACTATTCCTTCATAGACTGTGCAGTCATAACATTTCGACATTTTATATATTAGCAGCATTTCATATTTTGATGTATTGGATCATGGGAAGCTTTTTTTCCTAGCTTGAGTGACTTTTTCCTCAAGTATTTGTACTTATTTTCTGCTAATAAACATAATGGAATGGCCCTATTATTGTCTCATGTTTTGATATATCGATATTCACTGCATATTTCTAGTTTTATGTTCCATATTTCTACTTTTCCTATTTTGGAATATTACAATTTCTACCATCAACCCTTGCTGACAAACGATATGGCCCAACAAGATTCCAAAAGGAACAAAAAATATACATTTGTTCAAGTTAAGAGAAATTTGATGCTTCCTAAAAGTGTCAAGCATCATGGGTAGGTTGGACACATGCTTCTTTACCAGCCCAAACATAGTTCAGTCATCAAAATACATCTCATATAACTTGTGCATAAATTCTTTGAACATAGCTACTACTACGCATGAGAAGATAGCAAGTGCATTCTTCAATCTCAAAAGGCATGAATGTGTTTTGGAAGGACCCCCACTATGTTGCAAAAGTGGTCTTGCTTCGGTCTTCTGGCAGAATCCTGATGTGATGATACCCTAAAAAATCCATCACTGAAAGAGTAAGCCTCTTTTCCTCCCACATTGTCCAAGATCTCATCTGAAAATGGAGTAGGGAAGGGGTCACGTACACATGCATCATTCAGCTTGTGCAGATCCACACAAATCCTTATTTCTCCTTTAGTCTTCTTTTCTTGAACAACCCTTGGGCTCACCCAATCAGATTGCCCCATAGGCTCAATTATTCCTGTAGTAACCATTTTTTCCAATTCCTCCTTCAATTTCTTCTTATGTTTGAGATTCAACCGATATGGTCACTCCTTGAAAAGGCATGCATATGGTTTCAAAATGATCTTCATAATGCCCAAATATCCTACAATTCCTTTGAGCTCATAGAAGTTCATGGGAAACAGGTCCTGATACTCTGTCAATAGCTCCGCAACCTTTCCCATTGTGTCATCATCCCAATAATCTCCTATTTTGGCCAACTTGGGTTGTTCCTCTGTCCCAATGTTGACTTCCTTCAGCTTTAGAGGTTTAGTTACATCCACCATTCCTAATAAGGGCTCTACAACTGCGTGCTCCCCCTCAGACTCAGAGATGTTGACATTTCTTGGATCTTCTTCATTATCTTCTACTGACAGGTTCTTGTAGTTGACAATATCTTGCATCTGCGCTTCCCATGTTAGTATATCACATTCTATCTGAGGCCAAGAATATAAAGACAAGTGCCTCTATATCTTGCAGGGCTTTGTCTAATCCCTTCGATCCATCGGTCAAGCCAAAGGTTGACAAAGAAATGTCACTCATTGTGATCCAATGGCGAGTCCCTATGCATAGTTCCATCTCCAAATACCATGTAGTAGGAATTGGACCCAATGAATGAATAAACATGTGAACCCATTCAGTCCTTGTCTTCTCATTCCAAACCTTCGTCCACGTGGCCAGGTGTTTGTGCAGATCACCTTGGCCATAAAAAAGCTCAATTGGTAGGTTAGTTGGCTGCTCAAATTGCAACCTCATCATCCTGTTTCATTCCTCCCAATCCTTAAAGCTCCCTTTGTGTGTATCCCACCAACACGCCGAAGTTGCGCGCATGGAAATATCAACTGCCTAGAACCTCCGCTCTTCTAGGACAAACTTTTCCAACTTTTCTAGGAATAATACAACACTATCAGAACCATCAAAATAGGGAAATTCTCTTACCTCTGAGGATTTTCATCGCAAATTTTTAGTGATCTTGAGGCAATGCAGTGCAGAGACATCATGCAAACGATTCTGCCAGTAATCCATTTCTCCATCTGAATCTGAGAAACGTGAGCTATCCTTTTCCCAATTCAGCATCCCATCAGCTGTAGGGTTGATCAAGTCGTCATCCCGTGCAGTCAGCTTGTAGATATGGTCGACATCATCTCCTTCACACACTGCTTCTATATATCTCTCTCCTTTTGCTAAATCTAGAGGTACTATAACCCGAGTATCATCGTTTTCAAAGATCATGCTTATGCGCTTCAAGTTGATGATACCTCCCATATTGATGGCCCAATACAGCCCTAGCAGTGCAGGGTAAGGGTCTACATCATCCACAATTTGTATTACTTAAAAATATGCGCATACCCTTACTTGAGAAATATCTACCAGAACCTGCGGAATTCTTCCAAGTGGAATGATCTTCTGTTGATTAGCCATGCGCATCAGAATGGTGGACCATTCCAGCTTTGGTTCGCCCACATTTTTCCAGGTCTGCTTAGGTATAACATTTTCATCAAACCCTAAGTCCAAGATGACGTGATCCATCTCATATTCTCCAATTTGCATGGTCATGCGCATCTCCCAACCAATTCTCTTCTTGTTCTTATAAATCTTATTCGCAATCTTACTCTCAGTTCGGGGCAAATCCTTGTCCGTACAACTATGTATTAGAGCGTGATGATTTTCTGTTGCTTTATGGTTACACAATAAATTAATGCGGGCTTGCAGGAAAGGTTTGACTTCATCATCAATCTTAGTTTCCATGATTGACTCGAATGTGGATGCACCTGCAGCAGCAAAATCCTTCCTGGCTTCTACAAAAGTTTCTTTTTCCTTCTGCAGGTTGAGTTATTCCTTCTTTTCTGAGGCCTTCCTGATCAAAGTCTCTATATCAGCCTTCTTTCCCTCGTCTTCTCTAGTGGCAGCACCACTGCATGTAATTACGTTTACACTTGGGTCATCATCACGAAACTTAGCTTTAACCATTTGTATGTTCTCCATAGGCGTTTGTTGTTGCTTTTCCTACATTCTAGCAATCAAAACAGGACAATCTTCAATAACATGATCAAATTTTCTGCAATACTTGCAATATTTCTGCACAGGGTTCAAAAAATCACACGCATAGTGTCCAGCGTCTCCACAGTTATAAAAAATTAGTTGTCCTATTCCATGACCTATGCCTCCACCTCTCCCTCCTCCTCTTCCTCTGGTTGGAGATCCTCCACACCCAAAGGGAGATGCTAGTGAATATGGGTCAGCCTACACCCTATAGAGGTTGGAACTGTCCATCATTAGCTCGAATGTGCGGCAGTGGTGCTGATTGTGGCCAACCAAAGAGAAAAACCAGCACCATTGCTACTTCACCTCTGGCACATAACTTCCTAATCGAGGGAAATGGTTTTTTTCATGCCATCCATCCACCTTAAATTCATCACACCACAGCTTGGGAGTACCACTCAGTCCTACAACATCCTTGGGGCACAATGGGTTTGGCCCTCCCTCCTGCATGTAATCTTGAAACAAGGTACACTAGTCTTTTGTACGCTCAGAACCGTTACAACGTATACACCATACATCTGCACCAACTTCCTTCCCTCTATCTCTGTGAAAGTTTTGGATCTCCAAGTGCATTGCTTCCAATTGATTTTAGATTTGTAGAGTTCTGAATTGGTCATCATATTTGGCTGTGGCTTCCAGTTTTAGGGAAACTTCAAGAGCTTCGACCTAAGATTCAATCTTCTTCTGAAACATAGGCCCACACAGATGTGGAAAGAGCATGGAAATAAACCATTCCTTATTTTTCTTATCATCATAGATAAATCCTCCCTCACTAATAGTGTGCTTCAGCCACTGATTAGACTCCCAAATAGATTCATTTGTCTCTTGTTTGATATCTTTCAGCTCAGTTACACACTATGAGTAGAACTTTGGTTTTCTGAATTGTTGCTTCAAAGCATCCTTGATCTCATCAACAATAGGATTAGCGTGTTGAGTCAAATATCCCATAAACCAATCCAAAGCACGACCTTAAAAAGCCATAGCTAGTTTCTCTCTCTTGACAACATCAATGTTAACATTTTTCGTAGTCCATACTACATTTTCCACAAACCAAAACCTATCCATGTCCTCATCTCCCACACCCTTGAAGGTGGGTAGCTTCATATGCGCAACCATATCTCCTCCTGGTGGTGGTGGAGGTGTGGTCGGAGATGTCTTACCCCTAAGCGAGTTCGACTATGGAGTAGCAGGAGGGCTACCTCTAGCAAGCATAGCCTCACTACTCTTTGTATAATTTTTAGGAGAGTTTCTCAGAGGAATGTATACAAATCTATCTCCTTTCTAGTTAACCCGAAAGTACTTTTTGTTGTGCATAGTGCTTTATAACTTATCTGGGATCATTCACTTAGTGTGACTGCAAAAAACACCCTTTTCACACAATATCATCTTAATCAGCAAAGGCATAGAGCGTATGAATTTTTAATATTCCCTTTTTTGGTGTCACCTATGACAAGGCTAGGATGGACTTCCAGAGTTAGGAGCAGAAAGGTCACAGGTACATGTTGGTGTCATCAGCGGGCACAGGGGCTTTTTGGAGGAATTTCTATGTGGTCGGGTGACATTCGCTTGATATATACCATCATCCGAGCAGCTTGCCTTTTGTTTTAGTGAATTCCAACAACTTTTGGAAAATTGAGTTATTTTTAGGCTTAACTCAGTTAATTATGCTCAAGGTGGAATTCCAGGAGGAATACATGATAGAACACCTTAGTGTAATAGCTCATTGGAACCGAGACGAGGATACCTACATGATGGGATGGTTGGACAATAGTTTCAATGACCAGAGGAGACATGGTAGCCTATTTACTCTTTTCTGCATTAAAAATGAATATTTTAATAAGAGGGAAAAGTGCTCCATGAATAAAATAATAATAAAATAAGGCTCTAGAAGGATCCAAGATAATTATAAAAGAAAGGGAGGAGGCCATTGAGGGATATCTTTGGATTAGATCATTTTCTTATGTGAGAGGTTTGAGACGTGGTTCTCTACTTCATTAGTAGCCCCAGGACGAAAACCCTCGGGTGATTGGTGAGTATTGGACGGAAACCCAACTCTCTTTGAGGATACTTTGTAATGTTCCCAATTAGCCATAGCTACTTGGAACATTATAATTATTCCATTTTTGAAATAAGAGGTAAGAAAAACAATAAAATCTATCCCAGTGTGAAAAGGGATTGAGGTAGGAGGATAAAATAAAGCCTCTTGAGTGTGAAGAGGAGAAAAAGCAAGGAGATAGCTATAGTTGACCAAGTCAACCAGCGCTGTCATAAGGGAGGGAAAGCCACTAGGGCAGCGCAGTTTTGAAGGAGGAAACTTCTCAAGGAAGCTACATCACCAATGTGTGGGGCCCGAGATGGAGAAGCTCACTTAGAATAAAAAGGAAGGGATAGCAGCAAGGGAATTCATTCATTCATACTTCTTGTTTCAGTCTTATGATTGATTGCAAGCTTCAGCTGTTTAGCCGGAGTTGTAGCACTGTTTAGTGCAAGAGTTCTCATGCGGGAATCCTAGTTCCATTTTTGTTGCAGTTGATTGGGAGGTTTAAGGGGGAGGTCTTGAGTTCCATTCTCATCAGATATCTTGAGGAATCCATCCTCTAACCTTGACAATGTAGTCCCTCCCAGTGAGTGTGTTATTTCTACAATAGCTACAGTAGCTAGGGTTGTATCTACCGATTTGAGCTTATTTCAGGAGAGGAGGAGGTGATTTCAACTCACGGAGTTCTATTGTGGAAGGTCTTGAGCCTATTCTTGTATTTTGTATCCTTATTTGAGCATATCAGATATTTCTCAATACAGAGTTGCTAGGTACAACATTATTTTTTGTAGTGCTATATCTTGTGTTACTATTTTGCCGGAAACCCTTGCCGGGAGGTTCCAATGTGTTTGTAAAAGAGGTCAATCCTTTCATTTCTGATCTTATAATGAATGAAAGCTCTAGATATATGTTATTCCATCTATTGTTGTAGTTTACATAATAAGAATAATTTTGTTGCTACCTCCGGCATTTCTATTTTATGATGTACTAGGGTTATGATGCCTTTTTCTACAATTGAGCTGGGGAGATATGTTTATTATAGCTAGAGTTATTTGTTTCAGATGTCATTCCATATTTAAGCCAAATACAACATATTCTTGAGGATCCAAGCCCTGGACTACGTTATTCTTGCACTGGTTTCCTTATACAGCATCCTCACTGGAGATATTGCTGAAATTCCTGAAAAGGAATATTACAGTGGTATCAGAGCTCTGCTCTTGGCTCAGCTTATGGGGGGGGGGGGGGATTTATCTTCAACATGGAGAAGGAATACATCTCAAGGCTCGTACTTCAAACCCTGCAGAACATTGCAAGGGATCTTAAGGAGATGAGACAGGAAGAAGACTCTTTAGGGTTTTGCCCTAAGGCAAGTACCAACACTGCAAATGGCATTGGACATTCAACTCCATCACAATGCTCCACCATGCCTTCATTTTTAACTGAACGAGATAAGGAGAGTTCTCTAGGAGAATATTTTGAAGAATATGAGCTCCAGTCTCAAAGGTTCAAGGAGCACCTAAGCTTTCAGGAGTTTTGTCGGATCAAGGATGGAAGGAGGAATGATTCTCATCAAAGAGAGGATAACTTGATGCAGGGATCAGCCCTATAGGTAGTATGGTAGGGTTCTTCTTGCCCACATTTGATGGGACACCTAAGCACACAGAAAAGGCATGGGTAGAGAAGCTGGACACATACTTCCAGCTTCACAAGGTTTCTGAAATGGAAGCTATCAAGATAGTTGCGTTGCATCTAGAAGGGGAGCCTCAAGACTTGTGGTTTCATGGACTGACCACACTTGGGCATCATCATATCACTTCATACTTAGCTTTCACCAAGAAGCTAGTGGAGAGATTTGATCCAAGGGATCCGGAAGCCCACTTTGCCAAGATAACCAAACTCAAGCAAGAGGGAGATCTTGAGGATTATATTGCTGAGTATCTGCAGCTTTCAGTGATGGTCTCCAACCTCACTATGATAAGGAAGGTATGCATGTTTTTGAATGGGATGGATGAACCATTACAAGGTTTGGTCAAATCTACAAAACCAACTACACTCCTTGAAGTTGTGGAGAAAGCTAGATATCTACAACACATCTTGCCCAGGGCAAGAACATTTTTACAGCAGAAAACCCATTCAAGGCCAAGGAAGACAATCCCTATTCAGGAATTGGAGGAGAAATGTGTTATAGGGGAAGCACATCCCTTCTCCAAGAAGGATTCCAGCGATGTACAACACATAGAAGACTTTGCTCCAAGAGAAGGCGCTTTTGCAGCGTTAAGAGGGGTCCCAAAATATCTAAATTTGAGAGTAAGAGGCACCATCATGGGGCAAAGAGTTTTTGTATTGATAGATAGTGGAGCCACTCACAATTTTATTGATGCATAGTTGGTACACAAGAGAGGAATTCCCGTGGAGGAGTTTGAGGGATTTTCAGTTTTGGTCCCAGGAGCCATGACTCTGCAATGTGCCAAGTATGTTCCAGCGCTGACCATTACTATGGGTACCTATACCTTGATAGACCACTTCTTTGTGGTAGATATTCTAGACACCAATGTCATATTGGGAGTCCAATGGTTAGTCACTCTTGGGAGAGTTACCACTAACTGGAGAAATCTGGAGATGGAATGGACTAGAGGAGAGGATGGCCAACAAAAAAAGATCAAGGGTATGAACACATATCCTCCTCAGGTTGATTCAGCACATAGGATGGAGGCAGATCTTCATAGGGGAGACATTGCATGGATAGTGGAGCTGCATGTATCCGAGGTGAAGGGTGAGGACACACTGATGCATCCAGATGTTCAATCCCTTTTGGACCAGTATTATACAGTATTTGAGGATATCCCACCAAGGAGACCTCCTGACTGAGGGTTTGAACACACCATTGAGTTGGAACAAGGGGTAAAAGCAGTGATCACCACTCCTTATAGACATCCCAAGGCCTATAGGGATGAGATTGAAAGAGCTATCCAAGAGTTGCTAGCACTAGGGCACATTTGACCTAGTACTATTCCTTTTGCTTCCTTGGTGGTTTTGGTAAAGAATAAAGATGGCACATTGAGGATTTGCATCGATTATAGGGCCTTGAACAAGAATAATTTGAAGAACAAGTACCCTATACCCAGGATCGATGAACTCATGGATGAGTTGAGGGGATCCAAATATTTCTCCAAGATTGATTTGAGGTCCGGGTACCATCAAATCAAGGTGAGGGAGCAAGATATCCCCAAGACAGCGTTAAGATGTCACTATGGGCATTTTTAGTTTCTGGTAATGCCCTTTGGATTGACTAATTCTCCAGCAACTTTCCAATCCTGTATGAATCATATCTTTCGAGGTCATTTTCGGAAGTTTGTATTGGTATTCTTTGATGATATTCTGATCTATAGCCACACTTGGGAGGAGCACTTGCAGCATATTGAGACAGTCTTACATATCCTCAAGGAGCATCAATTCTATGCCAAGCCCTCCAAATGTGAATTTTTCCTCACAGAGATGTTGTATTTGGGGCATATCATAGGGATGGATGGAGTAAGGGTACATGAGGAGAAGATTCAAGCTATCAGAGATTGGTCTGAACCTAGGAATGTTACAGAACTCAGAGGGTTTGTGGGCATATGCACATATTACTGGAAGTTTGTGAAAGGGTTCTCACAACTAGCAGCACCACTTACAGACTTGAAAAAGAAGGGGGCTTTCTAGTGGACACCCACAGTGCAGAGAGCTTTTGATAAGCTCAAAGAGGTAATGATTAGTTGTCCTGTTTTGGTTTTACCTGAATTTTCTCAACCTTTTTTGTTAGAATGTGATGCATTAGGTCAAGGTATTGGGGCAATATTGATGAAATGGGGGCATCCTATAGCCTTTGCGAGCAGAAATTTTCTCCCTCATGAGAAGCTATACCCCATCTATGATAAAGAAATGTTGGCTATCATGCATGCATTAGCCAAATTCCGGCAATATTTGGTGGGGAATAAGTTCAAGGTGAAGACTGATCACAACAGCCTTAGATTCTTTCTTGAATAGAGGTAGCTTCAGGAAAGACAACAGAACTGGGTGATCAAAATCTAGGCCTATGACTTTGACATATAATATTTCAAGGGGAAGAGTAATATAGTAGCTGATGCACTTTCCAGGAGGCCTACAGCACTTCCTTGAGGGGCATGGACGCAGATTGGAAGGCTCAACTTTTAGTTGAGTACTCCAAAGATGACTTTGCATGCGGGATACTTGATGGGGTGGTACCGGATGAGAGATTTAGAGTGATGGATGAGGTTATCTATTACAAGGATCGGATCTACTTGGCTAATAATTATAAGCTCAAGGAGAAGATCTTAGTGGCCTCACATGATTCCCCACTTTCTGGGCATCAAGGTTTCACAAAAACTTACAGATCTATCAGGGAGAGATTCTCGTGGAAGGGTCTCAAGGAGGATGTGCTCCGGCATGTCAAGGAATGCACCAGTTTCCAACAGAATAAGGGAGAACACACTTATCCTGCTAGGTTGTTACAGCCACTAACTATTCCATATGGGAAGTGGGAAAGCATCTCTATGGACTTCATCACCGCTTACCGACAGTGCAGGGTAAGGACTGTATCTATGTTGTTGTTGATAGACTAACAAAGTATTCTCATTTCTTTGCATCTCTGCACATTATACTGCTTCACAGGTAGCTGAACTCTTCTTCAGAGATGTATTTAGACTCCATGGTCTCCCTAGGACCATAGTGAGTGATCGGGACAGCCACATCATGGGTGGATTTTGGCAGGAACTTTTCCAATTAGTGGGAACTGATTTGACCCCTAGCACCAGCTATCACCCTCAAACTAATGGGTATACTGAGATAGTGAACAAGTGGCTAGAAGGCTACTTGAGAAACTATGTGGCCAGGCAGCAGAAAGCTTGGTTGCGGTGGCTCCACTTGGGGGAGTATTGTTACAACACTACTCACCATATCTCTATTGGCATGACACCATTCCGAGCCTTGTATGGATATGAGGCACTTTCGTTTGCCGATGTTATGTTTGGAGCAAGTAAATCTCCAAGGGCAAGAGATTAGATTCAAGAGAACCAAGACATACTCACGGCCCTCAAAGATAACATTGCCACTGCTCAGAACCAACAGAACATGTATTCAAACCGTGGTCGAATAGAGAGACAGTTTGAGGTGGGGGATCTTGTCTACCTAAGCCTTCAACCTTACAAACAGTCCACACTCAAGGTGAAGGGAGCTGAAAATCTCAAACCATGTTTCTATGGGCCATACAAGGTGAACAGATGTATTGGTAAGGTAGCTTATGAGCTGGAGCTTCCTAAGGGGAGCAAGATCCACAATATCTTCCATGTATCTTGCCTCAAGAAGGCCATTGGGAGGAATGTAGTTGCCAACTTGGAACTTCCTCCTATTGATGATGAGGGTCATTTGATCTTGTAGCCAGAAGCAATCCTAGACACAAGGGAGAGGAATTTGAGAAACAAAGTCATCAAAGAATATCTGATTCGATGGAGGAATCTACCAGATGAGGATGCCACTTGGGAGGGGGAGAAGATCTTGCAGCATCCTTCTTTACTGTTACTTGTGGGCAAGCAAATTTTGAGCAGGGAGGACTATAATGTTCCCAATTAGCCATAGCTACTTGGAACATTATAATTACTCCATTTTTGAAATAAGAGGTAAGAAACACAATAAAATATATCCTAGTGTGAAAAGGGATTGAGGTAGGAGGATAAAATAAAGCCTCTTGAGTGTGAAGAGGAGCAAAAGCAAGGAGATAGCTATAGTTGACCAAGTCAACCAACGATGTCATAAGGGAGGGAAAGCCACTAGGGCAGCGCAGTTTTGAAGGAGGAAACTTCTCAAGGAAGCTACATCACCAATGTGTGGGACCCGAGATGGAGAAGCTCACTTATAATAAAATTGATGGGATAGAATCAAGGGAATTCATTCATTCATACTTCTTGTTTCAGTCTTATGATTGATTGCAAGCTTCAGCTGTTTAGCTGGAGTTGCAGCACTATTTAGTGCAAGAGTTCTCATGCGGGAATTCTAGTTCCATTGTTGTTGTAGTTGATTGGGAGGTTTAAGGGGGAGGTCTTGAGTTCCATTCTCATCAGATATCTTGAGGAAGCCATCCTCTAACCTTGACAGCGCAGTCACTCGCAGTGAGTGCGTTATTTCTGCAGTAGTTGGGGTTGTATCTACCCATTTGAGCTTATTTTAGGAGAGGAGGAGGTGATTTCAACTCCATGAGTTCTATTGTGGAAGTTCTTGAGCCTATTCCTGTATTGTGTATCCTTCTTTAAGCATATCAGATATTTCTCAATACAGAGTTTCTGGGTACAACGTTATTTTCTGCAGTGTTGTATCTTGTGTTACTATTTTGCCGGAAACCCTTGCCGGGACGTTCCAATGAGTTTGTAAAAGAGGTCAATCCTCTAGTTTCTGATCTTATAATGAATGAAAGCTCCAGATATATGTTATTCCATCTATTGATGTAGTTTACATAATAAGAATAACGTTGCTGCTACCTACGACATTTATATTTTATGATGTACTGGGGTTATGATGCCTTTTTCTACATTTGAGTTGGGGAGATCTGTTTATTATAGCTGGAGTTATTTGTTTCAGATACCATTCCATATTTAAGCCACATACAGCATATGTTTGAGGATCCAAGCCCTGGACTTCGTTATTCTTGCACTGTTTTCCTTATACAGCGTCCTCACTGGAGATATTGCTGAAATTCTTGAAAAGGAATATTATAGTCTTCATACAAAAGTTTTGCAGAGATTCAAAGATATTTGCATGAGGATCATTCATATCTTCAATGGGTGCTTAATTGGATTCAATGGTAGCTGTTGTCGGAGGGAGACTGCAGCAGTTGAGTTTTGGAGGCCAGCACAGTGTAACAGTTCATATTGATGGCCAATTCTCCATATCAACTCTTTTTGGGTCAGATGTATTTGTAACCCAGTTATTATCTATAATAAAAATGTTGAGATTATTCCTATTCGATGTGTTGATAGATTGTAGTGCTTATGTGCTTTATTTTACATGGCAATCTTATGTTTATTAATTTAGTAATTGTATGGTAAAATGTTGGATTAGCAATTTTTAGGAAGAATTTGTGAAATATCCCATTTGGGGATATTAAAGTGGTATCAGAGCCTTGATCTTGGCTCAGCCTGTGTGTTTTCCATTTTCAGTTGCAGCTATTTTGGTTAGAAGGGCCTACGCAGTCATTGGAGGAGACTCATTTGTGGGAGCTGCATTGGTGGGATTTTAGAGCTGGGGTGTTGGGATATTAATAGGAGAGCCATTTGAGGAGGCTGGTTGGGATTTTGGAGAGAAGTGATTGATAGTAGCAGCTGTAGTGTCAGAAAACGAAATTGGAAGAGGGCCAAACTACAAAGGATAATATTTTGAAGGTTGTAATTAGAGGAAACCCTTTCTCGGTTTTTCTAGGTTTTGGGCAAGGATCACCTTCCCATATTCCTAGAATTTTCCAAGCAATTTTCAATGGGTAAATCAGAGGCCGAATTCATGCAGCCCTGTAGTCTCGGAGCAGCAACGCAGGTTTTGGAGGAACTTGCTATTGGGGTCAATCGTGATTTGGAAAAACCATTTCTCGGTTTTTCTGGGTTTTGTGAAAGGTGTTTGTGGTAAAAGTTTCAGAATTTTGCAGGCGATATTCGGGTTTGAAATCATCATTCTTATAGCAGGGCGAATCACTGGTTTAGCTAGGATTTCACACTATTTGAACATTTTTGGTCAATCATAATTTTCCCGAAACATTTATAGGTTTTGTCAGCCACGGGTCAAGGAGTTGGCTCCTATTTTTGTAAAAATTCTGGGGGATATTTTGTGCCCCAAACATACAAAATTATTTGGCAGCTAGTGGGGAAGGAATAAAATTAAATTTTGGGTCCTGGGTGACCAGTCGTATTTGTCAAAATAATTTTTGGGTTTTTCTAAGTTTTTGGTGGTGAGCCCAAGATTAATTTGGCAGAATTTTCTGAGCACTTTTGGAGGCTCAAACAAGGGTTCCTTCTAGCAATCAGTTGCAAAATTTCCAAAGTCAGCGCAGAGCTTGAGGAGAGATCATTTCCTTGCAGCAGAAATTCTGCCTGTTTGTATGTGTCATGTTGCTAGGGCTTGGAGGTGGTTAGTAAGAAGAAATAGAGGTTGTTGTTGAGCAGATCTTGTATTACAAGGGGAAGGTATCATTTTGTTTAACCTTGTATATATTTTGAACCATGGAGGGGTTCCTAAATAGTTTGAAACAAATAAAAATAGAAGTTGGTTCCTTGAACCACCATGCATTAGAAGACCAGAAAACAAAACCAAACGGCAGACTCTTTTCAAGTGGAATTTATGCCATCCTTCAAAAAGAGCAGCCAAAAGATTTGCAGGGAGAATTGGGGATTGGTCACAAATGTCTTACACTTGGAACAGATTTGAAACACATGAAGATGACATGGAGATTTCTATCTATACTCAATGACCTTAATGAACTTTTGTCCAAAATAATTCAAGAATAAGGGAAGAAAATTATTTGGGCTCTAAAACCTGCTATACAACCCAAATTCTTGGAGGAACCGTGTGAGGGGGTCATACTTCCAGTTGAATCATGCCTCAGTAACATCATGAAGTTGACCACACCTATAGCTCCATATAGGGATGATGTTATGAGGAGAATTATGAGATCGATAATAGAGACTTTTCAGGATTTGGACAACAGCGCAGGCTCTACCTTTGGGAAGAAGCTTGAGATTTTAGGGAGTATGGCCACATTCGAGACATATGTCATCATGTTTGACCTTGAGTGTGATTATTTGATTCTACGGATGCTCCAATTCTTATTTAGCATTAGAATACATCATCCTAACATTGTCATAGCACACATGCAATCCATCCTGTCGTCATGTATGAGAGTCTGTGAGACCACTTGAAGAGAGTTGCAGACCAGGTTGTTAAGAATTTGGAGGAGAGAGTAGTTGGTATCACTGACTGCTTAAGCTAGCCCAAGGGTTGGTTGAGAAGAATATTGGGCTATTCAAGATAAATTTTACTATGGAATACCTGCTCCAGTTTGGAGGATCAGGCAGCAGAAATGAGCTGAGGAGGAAGGGACTTTGCTTCATCTGCAAAGAACCCTGAGGGCCCGATCACTCATGCTTCAGTCATGTAGATGATGTGGCAGAGGCACAACAGAAGGGAATTCCTTATGTATGCTAGGATGAGGACTCTTCTTCAAGTGAGTCCATGGGATTAGATGAAGATGCTTCTAGGGAACAAGAGCAGTCATGCAGAGATAATGACAGTAGGTCGGATTTGTATTCCAGTGTGCAAGGTGAGAAGTCAAGGGACTCTATGAGAGATACTCAAGGTGATGACTCACTTGTGAAGATTCATCCGGAGTAGCATATGATAGAGCAAGAGTCTGCAAAGGAGGATACTATGAACATCATGCATGATAGTCCTTTTAGGGAGAGCTAGATGGAGGCTCACATTGAGTCTATGATGGATATGCGGCTAACCTTGGTGTCAGCCAATGAGGAGGAGAGTCAGATGCATAGACACCAAGTACGGTGACATCAGTAGAAAATTCATATCCTCTAGAGATGTTGGAGGTTGATGGAATAGTTCTACAGGGGGGCAGACAGCAGGATCATTACATTCCCGATCAGGAGAAGGGGGAGTTGTTGGAGATGGTGGAGCATCCATATTTGGGCCGACACACTAATGAGGTGCAGATAGATGCACATGCAGTTAGCAGAGTTACAGTACTTTCAGGGAGTATCACTCTCCAACATATCTTCAATGGGGCTTGCAACATATCTTGGCCACTTTGGCCCATTATAGAGGGAGGGGCTTTCTTCTCTAGGAAGATCTCGTCAGCAGACGGGACAAAAAAATGTGAGTTGATTGTCGACTTGTGACAACACCCCATGCATGTTCCGTATACAGTTGTCACTTCATTAGATTCTTCTTCCAGGATATATTGGCGGGAGATCATGAGTTAGTACCCTCTTGATGGTATGATATTCTTCGTAGGGAGCAGAGCAGAGTAGGGGCCATTAGAAATGGCAGATGTTATAGATTCCAGTTGGAAGTGGGGCACATATCAATGTTTCTTCAGCATTCCATCCCATTTTCAGGAGAGAAGGATCAGCATTGGATTGATTCAGGACTTGGATTGGAGAGAGGTGATGAGTTGGTACACATTTGGTGGGGAAACTTATATAGTTAGAGGTACAGCACAGTAGGGGCCAGGGAGCATTGATTCTTGTTGGCGGACTTCACTTCATGGGGTATCAGCTATAGCCAGAGGCAGTGCGCAGTCAAAGCCATGGGACTTGGGAAATGTTTGGCCATGGTGGCACTGGGATCCGGGAGGATTGTTTGATGACAGGTCCTGTGAGAGATCAGTTTGGGATCCCGGCATTAAGGGGTCTATTCTGGGCAGTTTGACATAGGTGCATAGCAGCACCTAGAGTTTTGTATGAGATCCAGGCATTAGGTCTCAGTTGCATCAGGCCAATAGGGTGGCCCACATATTTGGATTTATTGAGGGAAATCAATCTTGAGGCGAAAGGTCTGTAATATTCCCTTTTTTGGTGTCACCTATGACAGGGCTAGGATGGACTTCCAGATTTAGGAGCATACAGGTCACAGGTACAAGTTGGTATCATCAGCGGGCCCATGGGGATTTTTGGAGGAGTTTTGAGGAGTTTCTATGTGGTCAGGTGTCATTCGCTTGATATATTCCATCATCTGAGCAACTTTCCTTTTGGTCTGGTGCATTCTAACAACTTTCGGAAAATTGAGTTATTTTTGGGCTTAACTCGGTTAATTACGCTCAAGTTGGCATTCTGGGAGGAATACATGATAGAACACCTTAGTGTAATAGCTCATTGGAACTAGGACAGGGGTACCTACATGATGGGATGGTTGGACAATATTTTTAGTGACCGGAGGAGATGTGGTAGCCAATTTACTCTTTTCTGCATTAAACAAGAATATTTTAATAAGAGGGAAAAGTGTTCCATGAATAAAATAATAATAAAATAAGGCTCTAGAAGGATCTAAGAGATCTATAAAAGAAATGGAGGAGGCCACTGAGGGATATCTTTGGATTAGATCATTTTCTTATGTGAGAGGTTTGAGATGTGGTTCTCTACTTCATTGGTAGCCCCAGGAGAGAAACCCTCGGGTGATTAGTGAGTGTTGGATGGAAACCTTTGGGTGATCGGTGAGTGTTGGATGGAAACCCAACTCTCTTTGAGGAGAATTAATTCAAAAGTTTCGTAGAGCTTCAAATATATTGGAGTGAGGATCATTCATATTCTCAATGGGTGCTTTAGTGGATTCAGTGGTAGCTGTTGCCAGAGGGAGAGTGCAACAGTTCAGTTTTGGAGGCCAGCACAGTGCAGAAGTTCATATTGATGGCCAATTTCCATCTCAGCTCTTTTTGGGTCAGATGTACTTGTAACCCCAGTTATTATGTATAATAAAAATGTTGAGATTCTTCCTATTCAATGTGTTGATAGATTGCAGCGCTTATGTGTTTTATTTTACATGGCAATCTTCTGTTTATTAATTTAGTAATTTTATGGTAAAATGTTGGATTAGTAATATTTAGGAAAAAAATTTGAAATATCCCATTTGGGGATATTACAGAATTTACCTCTCAGTCCTTTGAAAAACCTCCTTTTAGCTTCACAATATGACACAAACTGATCTACTGCAAACTCTATTACAAACCCGCCCAAAATGATGTCAACCCAATGATCTACAATGCGGGTGATGGAGTTATCAGTCTGCTCTAACTGTTGGATCAACTCAGGTGTCCACTGAGTGACCTTATCGTCCTTCCAACAGGTTTGGAATTTAGCTAACCTTGATTACCACTCCTATAATTCTTGTGCAAAGGTCATAAATAAATCTCTTGAACCTCTGTGAAAATATACTTATGTTTCCAATCTTTAGCAGACAGCTTCTTACTTTTTTTTTCCTCGATGGAAAATTCATGAATTTTTTTCTCGAACTAGTCTTCTAACTCAGGCTTTGATGGCCGCCACATCACCCAGTCTCTCTCAAAATTATCTCGATCCTAGCAACGAAACCATTTGTTGGCTTGAGGGGTCCTAATTCAGGTTCAGAGTTAAGCTTAACCAACAAAACCCTCTTACTACTAGCCCTTTTGGTAGTGACCTACTTGCGCGGGTCAAAGTCTCACCTGAAGCAGTATGGGGGGGTGTTCGAACTAGGTTTCCACACCCTGAGAAATAATTAAATGGTGTGATTTCCGCATATCTATAATAATAGCGCAATGTCCTTCACACCATAATCCCTAACCAGAAACAGATCTAGGTCAATTTACGCACGCTATCCTGTGTGCGCACAAACAATGGCTTCGCAGTCCCTTAAATAGTATTTATAAAGTGATATTCAGGTCTTACACTAATATATCTATGCATATAATAATCGTACTAAGCAGTAAAACATGTACGCAACCGATCCAATCATCGATAACATAAACCATAACAAAACAGATCACAGAAACATATCACAGATGCATTTATTACTTAAAATTATCCAAAACACTTCTCTATTCATCCACAGTCGTAAAAACCTTTACAATTCTCCATATTCACCCGTGTACACAGCCAGCAGGGTCCGCACACATCTGGACAAAGGTCTCCGCGCACACAACCAGCAGGAGCCTTTCAAACATAGACACTAACATATTCGCTTCAATTTTTAGAACATCATAATCTTATGAAAACTTACTTTTTAAAAAATTGTCTTATCCGACTCGATCTAGACTCCTATTTATATCTTAGCCTGCGCTCATCCTAAGGTACGCAAACTGTGGTTTGTGACTGCTAGTTTTACCCTTTAGCCCATTACAACTCATGAAGGGGCTTTGACCCGTCTAAAATCCCCTTGACCTATGCATTGCTTAGCGCACACGACTCAAAACTACAAAAAATACTTATTAATTACCCAAAAATGTGGTTCTAAGGGACCATGATCCAACAGCTAGGAATGAATAAGTTATTTTGAATCCTTAGTTACTCAAAGAACATGAAATAAAAAGTAGCTACTTTCAACCTAAGAGGCAAGGATGGTATATGGTGGGAACATTTGAAAAATATAGATGGCATAAGGGAGGAAGAATTTTCTTGGAAGAAGTTTGAGTATTTTAGGAGAAAGTATCTATCTAAGAGATACTTCGATAGAAATACTAAGAATTTATATGAACTTAGGTTGTTTCAAATGACTGATGATGAGTAAACCACCAAATTCTTTGAGTTTCTAAGGTATGTTCCTTACCTTAAGCAAGAAAAAGTGAATATTTAAAGGTATTGTTGAGAAATATATGGGCAACTAGATTAGGTGATTTCTCTTACTTTGATAACTTCTTGTGATGTTTTTTTACTTAACTTGATTATCTTATTCTTTCACTTTGTTATTATTACGTTCTTATCATCGAATAGCTACCAAACTATGAATATCAAATAGAAAAGAGTACACAAAATGTACGTTGCAATCCAGGGAAAAAACCTCTCTTCTTGAGAGGAAACTCTCAAGAATTTTTCTCTTCTTATAGAAATTCAAATGGATTATTCAAAGACCTAAGACCCTTTTCAAACACCCCTCCAATACCAAGTCAAATTCTCCTTATTGATGAAATTTTCGAGCTACTTTGACGTAGCAGCTTCTAGGAATCTTTACCCAGCAACTTGGACCTTCCAACAACTTCCAGCAACTTCAACCTTCCTGAAACTTCAACCTTCTAGCAACTTCTAGTAGCTTCTACCGTCCTTAGAAGTTTATTTTTAAGCTTTGAATTCCTAACAGTTTCTTCTACAACTTTGATTTTGTTATAGTAAAATTTCCCTAATCTTCACATATGTGAAAAAGATAGAGAATAAACCCAAAAAACCATCCTTCTTCCTTCTATCCTTATTTTGTTTCCTTTCTTTTGCCTCTTCTTCATTTCGATGATGAGGAATGAGTGAGTGTTCATAGGAAATCAAGTTCTATCTTGTATATAGGCTTCTTAGGAGGTTGAATTACTGTCCATGAGGTCGAATTAATCCTTCTTGTACACCAACTTGTTTGACAAGGTATTGGAGGGTCTTTATTACATTTTTTACTATACAAAAACTTTCCTTACAAGATACAACATTTCCAAAGGGTTATTACATGTATGAAAATGACTCTTTTGACTTAATAATTCTATGAAAAACCTATGAGAACTCAATGGGTGCTTGACCTATAAATAAATTTATCTTGAGAATGAAACCCATGCCTCAAGAATGATAATATAAAATGTATTTTCTCTTTAATATCATATACATAAAATAATGATTACAATAGAAATTATGAAAAAAGAACATAGTTACATATTTCAAGTATGTCAGTGGACTTCCACCATCCTTCAAGGATATAATAGAGTTTGATGAGTCCAAGACACTAGAGGATGAAATTAAAAAATTGAAGCAATGCTTAAGCAATATAGGCATAGGCCTAGGTATAAATTGGACTGGAAATCCAAAGGAAATTCCAAGTTCAAGGGGAAAGGGAAAAATAATGTTTAAGGGAGTGAGTGTCACCCCTCTTATCCATGAAAATTAGCAGACGTCCAACTCTACCAATATAAGCCATTATAATGAAGATAAAGTCAAAGGTTATGGCAAGGGTCCATATATGTGTTGGAATTGCAGAGAATATCACATAAGGAAAGATTGCATGCAATGTAAGCATGTTGGCCTGAGACTATACAATGCACAAGAGGAAGAGACAATTAAGGACGTAGTTCAAAGTATACCAATAACCTACGCAACAATGGATAATTCAAAGTTGATCATCAAACTAATGATTATATATATTGAATATATGCTCCATGACCAAATCATTTCGAGTTTGATTGACCCCGATTCAAATTTTAGCTACATCAATCCCACTATTGTTGATAAGTGCACATTAAATAAGGAAAGACATGATGATTATTGGCTATTTCAACTTACCACAAGCACAAAAATAATAATTTAGCATTGGGTGAACACTTTCCCAATCGAATTAAATGGGATGACGACATTTGTAAATCATAATGTGTTTCCACTAGGATCGTATAGCATATTTTTGGGCATGGATTGGTTATACATGCATTCGATCAAAGTAGGCTATTTTGAGAAGGTGATTGAATGCCTTGATGAAAATAGAGAGAGAATAATGTTATAAGGGAAAATAAAACCTACCTATGCGAGACAAATTTTGGCTATGCAAGACAAAAGAAGTCATAGAAAAGGATGCATTTTATTTGTTGTGTGAATATTCAGCAGCGTTGAAACTAATTACAGTGTTGAGAATAATGACAATGTTTTTCTAGGGAAGTACCTTGTTTTCCAATAATTATAAATTGTATTCACTGAAGAAATTATCGATTTACCTCCTCACCAAGAAGTACACCTTTCTATTGAATTAATGCCAGGACTAGCTCCAACCTCCAAATCTCTATATAGAATGAACACTCCATAATTATTTGAGTTGAATATAAAACTCAAGGTAATTTTGGATAAGGGCTACATAAGGCCAAGTGTGTCTCCATGGGGATCACTAGCCTTGTTCATAAAGAAGAATGATCGATCACTCATATTTTTAATTAATTATAGACAATTGAATAAAGTGGCCATTAATAAAAGGTATTCATTGTTGTGGATTAATGATTTATTTGACTAATTGAGAGAGGAAACAATATTCTCCAAGATTTATTAGAATTCAAGCTATCTCTAGGTGCATATAAAATATGAAGGAATTCGTAAAACAACATTCATAATGAGGCATGGGCATTATGAATTTGTGGTAGTGCCCTTTGGACTTACCAATGCACTTGCAACCTTTATGTTCCTTATGAATAATTTATTGTGCCCTTATTTGGATAATTTTTCCATAGTCTTACTGGATGACATTTTGGTCTATTCAAAGACCAAGGAGGAGCATGAAGAGAATTTGGTAGTAATACTAAAATTACAAAGATAGAATAGGATTTATGTAAAGCTTAGTAAGTGAAATTTCTTTTAGCCACATATTCGTTACTTGGGACACATTGTTTGAAGGGGGAGAGTATAAATTTATCGAGGGAAGGTTAAGTATATCATGGAATGGAAAAAACATAAAAATGTGGCTGAATTTAGGTCCTTCATGGGACTGGCAAGCTATTACAAGAGATTTATTAAGAATTTCTCCAAGATTGGTGGTCCAATTACTACTCTGCAAAATAAAGGGAATAAATTTGAATGGAAAATTGATTGTACAAAAATCTTTGATTATTTGAATTTGTTGTTGACCAATGAACCAATATTAGGAATAATAGATCATGAAAAAGATTTTTTTTTATGTGCGGATTCCTACAAGGAAGGACTTGTTAAATTCTTGATGCGGGAAGGCCAAGTATTGTGCTACGAATCCCAAAAATTAAATGCACATGAGAAAAATTATGTAAATAATGATTTGGAATTGGATTCCATCTTCCATGTGCCGAAGGTGTGGAGACACTACCTTCTTGGTATAAAATTCACCCAAATTATGGATCATGGAGTGTTGAATAATTTATTGGAACAACCCAAGTTAAATGCAAGGAAAGCCAGATTGTTGGCCACACTCAGCAAATTTGATTTTGAAATCAAATGTATAAAAGGAAAGGAGAATAGAATATATGATGCACTCATCAAAAGGGTGCAAATAAACCATTTTGTATCCATAATTTCTTATGGGACTGATGTAAAGTTAATAAATCCGAAATAATACCAAATTCATGGGACACGTATTCCAAGCTAAATGTTGGGAAAAAAATCCTAGTGGGCATCACTTTATGTGTTTATGGCTAAGGCGAAATTGGAAAAGGAAATGGCAAAGGAATTGAAAGGAAAAGTGGAAATTATTGGAATTTTATTTATGAATATAATGGAAATTAGGAGAAAACGGAGGTGAAAGGTCATAAGTTTCATGTGAGGAGGAAATTGAAGAAAATAGAGGCATAAATTATAAAAAGTATTTTGAGGATTAGTTCACAGCCTTTCGTCAATTTGGTTTAGGAATTGGTTTCAAAGAGGAGAAGACCAATAAGGGCAGAAGGAAAGAAAACAAGTAAAGGAAGGACAAGGAAAGAAAAGGAAAGCAAGGATCAAGAAGGTAAATTTTGGATCAAGCATCTTCAGTGGGAATAATTGCAGATAACAGGTTGCATGTATTATTTCCTAGCTGGTTTTGACATGCATGGTATGTGCATGTTGGTTTTGACATGGATGGCATGGTTATTTTTTTTCATTGGCATGGATTCTTCCACATTTTGATAGTGGATTTTACCCTTGCATTACCATTTCTGGATAGCCATGGCGTGATGGTATTCTTTCTTGGTTGAGATTTGGATTTCTGAAAGGTTTTGGATCTGGGTGAGGTGGTCTCATGAAAATATCAAGGGCTGGGGGTGGAGATGGTTTTCTACGAGAAGCCCTCAACAGGTGGGTGGAGACAATAAAATTCCTCAAGGGATGGTGAAGGAATTCTGAGGCATCCAAGCTTGGTTTGGTTTTGTGATCTCGGGACAGGTTTAGGTGAGATCGTGTTATGGTAAGGGCAGAGGTGGTTTAACCTCTATATTCCCTTCATTTTTTATGGATTTTTTATCCCGTGAGATCCCACATTCATCTTGGAATATGGCATGGGGGTGATTGACTCAAAGAAATATTTGGTTCAGCCCAATCTATGGTCAGGTGGTACATGGAAGTCTCAGACTTGGTTGGCTTTTACATATGTTTAATAAAAGCTAATTTTCTCTTTCTTTTGATGAGTACATTTACTTGTTATTATGTGTTCCTTTAATGATTTTTCTATAATTTTTATTTATCTCATTATATGTTGGTTATAATCATGGTTTTATGACAGATCTAAGTTATGGATCCTTTCATGTTTGGTTGATAAATGACTGGTTAATGAATGCATGAAATAATTGGTGTTATGACTTCTATTATGAGAAGTAATTGATCCTTCTTGTTAAACCTCAGATAAGTTTCCAAATCCTTATGTTTAGATATGCATTCATGACTTGTAGGTTACATGTTTACCATGTTTTAGAATGAATGTTAGACCCAGTTGGGAGAGGTCAGGTCTAGTTTGGGTTCAATTTTTCATTTATAAGCCTTGTTTCTATGTCATTCATCATTTTTGGAGGTTTCACTGAGTTATGAGCAGAGGCATGAGTTCTATCCCTTAAACATGGATCATAATTCAGGGTCGCTGGCATAGAACTGACCAGAAAAGTCCATAGTCTCTAGAAGGAAATCCTATGGGAGAAATTGGAGGGGTATAGTCACTTGCATGCCTTGGAAAGGGAGTGGCTAAGGATCTAGTTCAATGAAAAATAGATTTGTCTCAAGGGTTGGTAACCTGGATGGGTTGGGCTTCTCCTGGAGGTCTTGTAGCACCTAATGGAAGTCAGTAAGGTCTTAAGTTATCAATAGTTTTAGTCTTATCATAGTGACCCTTTACCCAAGGTAAATTGGTGAAAGCAGGTAAATGTGGGAGGAGGTGCCACAAGGTGGTATCAAAGTTGTTTCCTCTCTCTTTGGGAAATATATGATACCATAGGGTGGTAATAGATCATGTCTCATGTAGGTTTTAACCCTGTACAGAAATTACCTACAAAAAAAATCTTAACACAAAAAATATACAATGGCGAGAGCATAAAACATAAAAAAAATATACACAGATATTTTCCCCTGGATCCCAAAACAAGGACTACCATATTTATTTTTTATTATATTCATTTCAATGTTACAATGCATATATATACATAACGAAGCATTCATAAACCCCAATGCATTAACCCTGGATTAGAACATAATTGTAGTTCCCTTGACCATATTTACAAAATACCATGGATAGATAACCATCATGCCCAAAACCATGTTCAAAAACCATACACATAACCATAAGTAGGTCTGCCCACCTAATATAGGGTCCAAAAAAAATTCTTTGAGTGTTTCCTCGGACCCCATGTAGGGGGGATATTGCCCCCCTCGTGCACCTGACACACTGAATAGGGAGGGTTATCGCCCCCCGACATGTGTGAATAGTCGTGGAAATAATATAACACACACCGAACACTATCCCACTTGTTGTTTTCTTTTCCAATCATTGGTCCAACCTTGCAATGACCATTGTTTCTCTACACCAAGAAAACTTCTCAATGCTCACAAAATTTTTCAATGCATCTACAACATTCTTCAAAGTGTCCACCTTTACCAACAACACCTTTTTGTCATCAACCATATCCCTCACAAAGTGATAATAAAAACCAATGTGCTTTGTTTTTGAATGATAAGAAGGGCTCTTTGCAAATAAAATTGCACTTTGGCTGTCACACTCTATCCTTATAGCTAGTTGTACCAACCCCATACTTGAACACAATCTCTGAAACCAAACTGCTTCCTTTATTTCATGAGTGGTTGCCATGTATTTAGCCTTTGTAGTTGAAAGAGCCACTACAGAATGCCTTTTTCTCATCCAATGGACTGCTCCTACAAATAGGTTACACACATACCCACTTTTAGATCTTTTATGATCTATATCTCCAGCCCAGTCTGCATCAAAAAATCCATGGATGTCAAAATCTCTATCCAATCCTAGTCTTCCTTGGTAGCACATACCATAATCACTAGTGCCACACAAATATTTGAAACTTGCATTAATATTTTCTAATGCTCTTTCCCTGGTTTTGACATAAACCTACTCAATATTGCCACTGCATGTGCAATGTATGGTCTAGTACATACCATTGCATACATTAGCCTACCCACTGCACTTGCATATGGAACCCAAGATGTGTCCTCTTCCTCTTCTTGTGTCTTGGGACACTGTTCAATTGATTACTTACACCTACAAGAATAATAACCTTCACCGGTTTACTATCATGCATATTAAACCTATGCAATATTGTCTCGCCATACTTCCTTTGGTTTAACTAGAGCTTCCTCTTTGCTTGATCTCGTTTAATTTCCATGACCAAAATATAGTTTGCAGCACCAAGATCCTTCATATAGAATTTGGAGGACAATTTGGTATTCAAATCCTGGATAATTTCTTTGTCATTTACAATCAACAACATATCATCTACATATAAGACCAATTAAATAACAGAGTCACCAATTAATTTAAAACACACACAGTGAATTGCTTTTCTTCTAGTGAGCCAAGTGCCCGTATATATGTATCCATTTTCTGATACTATGTCCTTGGTGATTATTTTAACACATATAGAGACTTTTTAAACCTGCATACGTGTTCTTTATTACCCTATACAAATCTAGGATGGGGGACCACATGAGCCCAGGATGCGATGTTGGGGGAAACTACTGCAATGAGGTGGATGAGGGGGACTCAGATGAGTGTTTTGAGATAAGTTATTTGCTAAGTGGGACCATATATCATTGTACATAGATGACTATCTATATAGTGGAATGAAATATCAGGGATATCCTGACTTACCACTCCCACCAGGACAAGCATGGGATCCATATGGTAAGAGATAGTTGCTATATTTTAGTTGCATGTAGAGTTTAGAAAATATATGTACCTGGTACTGATTTCCAAAATCATGGTAAGCAGATATAATTTTATTAAGTTCGTTAGGAAATACAAGTTGAGCCACAACACCTGGGGCTACATCTCAGAGGGATTTGACTTCACAACATAGATAATATAGTGGTGCGCTGTTGGAGGACCTCCATCATAGATTCAATGTGCTACTAATTGGGGTGATAGAGCGTGGCTGGAATGAGTTAGAAGATCATTATATTAATGAGTGCATTGGGCTCCCCTCAGAATGGAAAGGTATCATGAGGTGCATATCTATGGACGGTCAGAAAGTTCAAGACTTACGAGTACGTGGTATCGATCCATTGGCCTGGGATCCTCCAGATGATAGTGATTAGACATAGGGAAATGTGGGCCCCTATTTTTGTTTTTTTTTGTAACATGTTATGGGCATGTCGGATGTATTTAGAGTAGTGGAATCCAAATTTTTATATGTTGGATATTATGATACATAATATGGTTATGCATCTTTTGTGGCGATTGTGGTTTGACATTTGTTTATGCAATGAATGTCTTCTTGTATATGCATGTGATAAATGCCAATATAGAATATTATTTGCAATGGTATATACATGGCTATTTTTACTCTAGGAACATGACTAAATGTGATGGATTAAATTCACGTGCCAAAATCTTAGCTCATAGATATTTATAAATAGGGCAAGGTTACACACATGATAAACGCCATTCAATTGCATGAAAACTAGTAAGGAATCAAGGAAAACATGAAGGCGAAGGATGAGATGATTAAGGGCATCGACTAAAAAACCTATCATTATGTCATATTCAACCTGCTTATTGGTGGCATATCCAATGCATACGTTGTTGGGGTGAACTAATGAATGCAAAGGGGTGAAAATGGCCCAAGTTGCAAAGGCTAGATTCCTATAGAAGCAACTCGCACCATTGGCATAACCGATATGGGTTTTGGATGATGGATACATCTGAAATATGCCAAAAGAAAATGAATGAGATAATGGGAGGTGTAAGCTACCTAAATGTAGAAAATAAAAATATACACGCATTTCAATGGGAAATTCTATCAGTAAAATATCTTCAGGTAGAGTGCATTACGAGGTTTGGGAAGGATTTATCATTTTGGACCCTCTAAAAGGTATGACCCCTTTCTAAAACACTTATGAATGATGTAAGTATCGAGCCATAATGGTTCAAACTTCTCATGCCCTAAGACATCATGAGCTTGGTCATAGATGAGAACAAGATCGCCTTCATGAACAGTACAAGCATGGAATTTACATTCATACATAGCTTTGGTGTGTGTTTTGTCCACTTCAATGGTTTTCAATACAACAAAATGGTCTTCATTGGCACACTACAGTATGATAAGTCTTTGTTATAAAAGTTAGGTTTCCAGGAGGAGTTCGACAACAAGGTGGAGGGAGGGAATTTCACATTCGATTGGTAATACTGCATCCTATCCAAAAACAAGGTGGAAAGGAGTGAACCTGGTGGAGATTTTGACTAAGGTTCTATAGGCCCACTACACGGGAAGAGAATAAGGTGCCAATTGGTCTTGTTATTATTCATCGTCTGTTGAAGCATTGTTTTAAGGATTTTATTGATAGCTTCAACTTGGTCATTTCCTTGGGGGTAATAAGACGATGAATATTGGTGTTAAAATCCCAAGAGTGAGGATAGCTCACGCCAAATTTCATATTTGAAGTTTCAGCCATGGTCAAAAACCAATTGCTTCAGAACCCAAAATTGAGTGATAACATGGTTAAAGAATAATAGGGTTGCAGTAGCTACGATGTTATTGAACGTGGGCATGGCTTCAACCCATTTGGTGAAATAGTCAATGGCCGTGATAATATACTTATGGTTATTAGAAGATTGGATTCGACACTTCATAAAGTAAATATCCCATTTACTGAAAGAAATGGTTGTGATGACAGGATGGAGGGGAGAAGGTGGAGCTCAAGCCTTAGGGGAGAATAATTGACAATTGGGACAGTGTTTGACTGCCTCAATGCAATCATTGAAAATAGAATGCTAAAAGTATCTGGTGTGCATGATTTTTTGGGTAGTGTCCATTCTATAGAGGTGACCACCATAAGCGTCATTGCGATAGGAATTGAGCACTTGCTCAACTTCATCATGGATGAGACAATGACGAAGGACATTATCAACACCGTGACGATAAATATCATCACCGATAAGGAGATAGTGAGGGTTCATGTCGAATGCATTATCGATCATCGTGGTTAAGATGAGAGGATAATTTATGGGTTCAAAAATAGGTGAGGATGTCACCATACCAAGGATCATATCATGTTATGGTGAAAAAGTGCTCATCTAGAAGGTTATCATTTACTAGTGGATCAAGCGCACCAATACGAAAATTATAAATGAATTCAGAAAGGGCTAAACCTTTCTTACTCTTGGGTGTGATAGATTCAAGATAGAATTCTTCAAGGATAACGATCCAACGGGCGTACTTCCCATTGATGACCTGTTGACTCAAAAGGAAGGCCATGGGCTTGGAATTGGTCACAAATTTTGTGATACGTGTGATGATATAATGATGAAGCTTTTTTACAAAGAACACAATAACCAGTGCCAAGTTTTCTTCATGGGAATAGGAAACATGTAGACCGTTAAGGTTATTACTAACGTAATAGATGATGTAATAATTTCCAAAGATGTTTTCCTGTATTAATAACCCAAAAACCGAATAGGTGGAAGATGATATAAACAAGATGAAGTCCCTTTCCAATTTAAGCGGACTTATCAAGGGAGCGGAAATGAGAGCACATTTTGGGGCATCAAAAGAATTGAGATTGTTCATACCAAAAAAATGGAATGTTAGATCGAAGGAGTCTCAAAAAACCATAAGTAGTGGTAGCCTAGTCAGTAACAAAATGGCGAATAAATTTGGCTTTTCCTTGAAGGCTTTATAACTGGTGAAGGGTATGAGGAGGGGGAGTTCAAAAATGTCTTGAAATTCAAGAGGTTCAAGAGTGATCCCTTCTTTGGACATAATGAAGCCCAATATGTGGTCGGAAGGAACACAAAAGACACACTTAAGGGGATTGATGTGAATGTTATACTTGCGACGTCGCATGAATATGGTACACAAATCATGAAGGTCTTGTGAACGAAGCTTGGAACGAGCAGTGAGATCGTCTAGATACACAAGGATAATGTGAGCCAGGTCATGAAAAATGTAGTACGTTGCACACTAAAAAGTGGCCCTAGAATTCTTTAAACCAAAAGGCATGACTCGATAAGAAAATTTTTCCCATGGACTAGTGAAGGCAGTTTTAAGTTGATCATCATAATGGATATGTATCTGGTTATATCCAGATAATCCACCCATAAAGGAGACAACCTCACGCCCCATACACTCATCAATGATTTGGTCTATGAAAGGTGTGGGAAATTTGTCATTGGGATAAGATTTTCTCAGATCATGAATTATGTGCAAACACGAATGGTGCCTTGTTTCTTTATGAAGACAATGGGATTGGACACCCATGTGGTGTATTCAATGGGATAGGTGAAACCAACCTGCTTGATCTTATCGATTTCATCTTTAATAGCCTCACGCTTGGAAGGATGGATAGGTCTCTACTTTTGGCGGACGGGAATGGAATTTGGACATGTGTCGATATGGTGTTCAACATGTTGGAAATACTAAGAGGGGGGGTGAATCAATATTTCCTATCAATTTACACTTTTAAATATTTTCAGAGGATTAGTTAATCTTTAATTATTCTTTTTGTTTATCCTATAATAACGTTAAACAATAGAACACAATAGGCACATGAATTTTAGGTGGAAAACCCCCTCTGGGTAAAAAACCATCGAATGCTTTTCTAATAAATTCTTTAATCTCCATCCCCAACTAAAATGAAAGGTACAACTTCCTAGAATTCTAGAAAAGAATTATTCTCCTTCTCCCACTAGAAGGACGCCGCAAGGCCCTGGTTTCTTCAGAATTCAACTGAATAGATGCCCTGAAATCCTAGACTGACCTCCCACCCTGAAGTTTTCATAGGCTCCAACCTATAGGTGACTTCATGCACAAAACTAGCACCTCCCTGCCACCCTGTAATGATCAGAAATAAGACAAGAGTGTGGACTCCCGTACCAGGGACAATGATCCACGATACAATATGATTCACAATGATTTTATTGAACTAGACCAATCACCCATTCACATTATGACCTGCAACCCAACCATAACATTATCCAACAATGACACTTATACCTCCCAAAAATTGTTGGAAAAATATTGAGAGGGGGGGGGTGAATCAGTATTTAGAGCTTACTGAAAATATTTTAACTTTTTATTTTCAGAATTACATACGCGGCTTTGATGAACCCAACTCACATATACACGTGCATATAATAAAATAAACTAGCGTATACTGATATAATTTTGCAGATTAGAAAAAATTTTCAGGAACAATCTTTAACTCAGTTTACCAGTCATGCATCTGTTAGATAATCAGTAAATATGTGCAGTGACAGCAGTATAAATCATCACACATGAGAAACACACATGAACACAAATATTTAAGGTGGAAACCCAATTTGGGAGAAAACCACCATTGCTGTCGTTTGTGTCTTCAATATTTATTATATGGAAAAATGTTTACAAAATTCTATTGATGTAGACTCATATTAGTACGCAGGCTTCTACCTGTAGAAGGCTGTAACCTTCTCTCATTTTCCAGCTGCTACTGGAAGGGAGCTACAACCCCCTGAACTCGTTTACCAGCCACCACTGGAAGGGAGCTTCAACCCCCTGAACAGAATAGCAGCTTTTACTAGCAGGAAGCTTCTACTTCCATACTGAAGGCTTCAACCCTCAGAACCACTTCAGACCAGGTTTCATCAATTTTCATACTGGATCAAACAGCATCAACACAACTCTTAATAAACATCAACAACCATACATTCTACTCAATATTTCAACCAAAACAGTGAGATCAATGTAACCAGAACTTAGAAATAACCCAGACTTCAGAATAAATATGCAGATAGAAACTCAACCCTAAATATTCATCAACTTAAAATGCATACGCTACTTCGCTTCACTGAACCCGCGTGTATACGCGCTTTCCTTCACACCAACCTACATATAGCTCTGTGAATACTTTTTTTCATAGTGTAATCAGTCTTAGATCTAGATCTGAGGCTTCCAGTCAGATATCTTTAGAAATTCAAAACCTTTCATCAATTAGTCACCATCGACCATGTTTATTCTCTCATTGATCAGATTTGTGCATAATCAACTTAGCAGCATATACAGTATTCAAACAACCTAGATCTACAAGAAGACTTCATTGACAGACAACAGATAGATAGCAGGAATTAAAAAAAAAAATCTGCAATAAGCTTCAGAAAACCCTAACTGCCATATGCGCCTTTTCTGAAGCAAACCCGCATATATACACGCTTTTATTAAGACGAACTAGCATACAGATTTGTAAATATAAACTTTGTATAATGAACCAGATCCATAGAACTTACCCAGATTTATTCACTTGACATCAGAAAACTTGCGCTAGGTCATAGATCTAATCATTTCTTCAATGGATCATACAAGAGCATAGTCATTTCAGATCTAGAGATCCTGGACCATCCTTGTATCCATGGGTGAATCATAGATTCAGATCTATCAATTAAAACAGGGTTTATCTCATGCAGATATATCTCAGAGAAAATTATTCAATAACAACCCTTGCAAATGCATGCATTGCACTATGATCTTCTTATCCTTATATATATTTAGCATTTTCCAATACCATGAGTCAAAACCACACAACTGTTGATGGTATTCTTGGACGGAATCAAATATACAATACAACGCTCAATACTGTGGGCTAATACCATGGTAATGCCCCTTGGTATCATAATTTTAGAGCGCAAAAGGCATACACGACTTGGATCGTTCTTATCCATGTGTATACGCGACTTATCGTCATAAAAACTACATATATACGTATCCTGAATGTATGCGTGGGTTGCCTTCATAAAAGTAGTGTATACATTGCATCCATACGTGGGTTGCCTTCATCAAACCTACGTATACATTGTGACATATTATATTTATCATTTCTCTGGCACTTACTGGAATTCCTTTCTCTATCACATATGAACTAATCTGTATATACATCATTTTTCCATCTTTAAAAAATAGGTTTCTATCAAAAGGCAACTCATCAAGAGGTTTCCATTAAGTACAACATCATCAAGTAGGTTGCCATCAAGGAAAACATATTGCATCATATTGCCAACAATCTCCCCCTTTGGACTTGATGGCAACCATGATGGTGTTTGATCACCACAACAGATATATACATTAATCAACCATTATTCAAACACCAAGATACTCTCCCCCTTTGACATCAAGGGAAAAGGGGAGATCAGCACCAAAATAAGGTTTATCTTCCCTCACCAAGGACTCGTACTTACATCAAAGATCCAACCAAGTGGAATTACATATTTGACTCAACTTCACAATCAAGTGGGTTTACAAATTTTGACTCAACTACCCAACCAAGTGGGTATACAAATTTGAACAAGTCCTTTCATGACTGAGTATAACAATTTTACATCATAGTTCTCAACATGACCTTTTCATCAATTTACAGATATGACTTTTTATAACCAAAACTAAAGAATCTCAAACATGAGATCATAACACAGCAACCAATCAGAATTCCAACAATGCATCCTTTTCCACAAGACAAGTGCTCCCCCTTAGCTTATGCATCCTGAACACCTTCAACAAGAAAATCATCAAAGCATCTTCATCAAGGAGAAAAATATCAGAGAATGATACAAAAGGATGAATAATGGAACAAAAAACAGAGATTACCCAACATCACCACAACTGTTCTGAAGCACCGACCCAGAGAATTTCTGTCAGCAAAACCCATACACGGTTTTATGCATAGAAACTTGTGTATATATGTGATTTGCCTTTATGAAATCTGCGTACTAAATTTAATCTTCTGAAATCAAGCAGATCTGATCTGAGAGGCAGAGACAACTCCCAGCTTCTGTCTTAGATATTCGAATGCTTCCCTGGGAAGAGGTTTAGTAAATATATCAGCAACTTGTTCTTTGGAGGGAACATACTCCAATTTAACCTTTTGTTCAAACACTTGTTCACATAAGAAGTGATACTTGATAGGAATGTGCTTGGTTTTGGAATGCATAACAAGATTCTTTGAGATACTAATGGCACTTGTATTATCACATAAGATGGAGATGGGAGGTAAATATTTGATTTGAATGTCTTGTAAAGTTTTCATCATCCAAAGTAGTTGTGTGCAACATGATGCGGCAGCTACATGTTCTGCTTCTGTTGTAGATAAAATAATAGAACTTTGTTTTTTGCTGAACCAAGATACTAATCGGGGCCCCATATAGAATGCACCACCACTAGTGCTTTTCCGATCATCAATATTTCCAGCCCAATCCACATCTGTGTAAGCATGAAGAGTGAGATCAACATTCCTTGGATACCATAAACCAAAGTCTTGAGTCCCTTGTATAAATTTGAATATTCTTTTTACAGCCTGAAGGTGTGTGTGTGCTCAACTTAGTGTTCCTAAATTGAGGTCATAAATTATCAACCAGGGTTAGTAAACTGCTGAAGTGAGGTGCACTATATGTGCCTAGGTATCTTTTTCTCACTACGTTGTGTTTAGTGTTTTTATGATGTTTTTGGTTTTGTGGTTTTATGTTAAGAAGGAAAAGAACTAAATGTTGAAAAAGAACAGTTGTTGGTCACACTAAAAACAGAGCAAAATGTATACTAAAGAATAGAAAATGCAAAGTTTGATAATGACTCATAGCAAGGAAATAAATCACAACATGAACTCAATAAATCATAACATGAACTCATCCAATTCATTCATTAGAAATATATTGGAATAGCTTGAGAAAAGGACAAGTTTAGTGAAAATGAGGTTCTCCTAAGTAAACAATCATCTTACAATATTACAAAGAATCTCATCCATGGCTGAAAGTTTATTAGAACACAATTGGAAAAGAATGTTTGTAGCACAATAAGATTTCTACTCTGAATTAACTTGTAATGCTAAGATTAATCCATTCTGCAGCTCAACTTGTCACCACTAAGCCTCATTCGAAAGTTAGAGATTTTCTAGAATATTTTTTGGGAAAAGGCTTATTTGTGAAAATGCAAAAGATTGCAGAACAATCAAGGCCTTAAACTGATATCACTAATTCCTGTCCATATGATGATGCATTAATGGAAAGTCAGAATAAGAGTAGTTTGTAAACAATGAAGGTCGTGAAGTCTAATTTTGACAGTTAATACAACTTAAAGAACAATGGATAACACTGAACTAGAATGCAATTGATCAAACTTGAAACACAGTGATCACAACTAAACTAGAATGCCATTAACCTAACTTGAAATATAGTGAACTGGAACTAAAATAGAATGCCACTAATCTAACTTAAAATACAGTGAACGGAGTTGAACTAGAGTGCCATTATCAAACTTGAAATATAGTGACAGAATTAAACTAGAGTGACATCTACCTCTGGAGTATTTCAACTGGACTAAAATGCAACTAATTCTATGAAATACTACAGCCCTATCTCGTTCAATATGAGTGATATTTTGGAATAGTTTGTAAAAACAAGTCTGTCTGTATCATTCAATGCAAATGAGCATAAAACATAAAGTTCAACAAAACGCAGTAAGCTCTGAAACACCACAGCTATGTCTCATCCAGAGTTAGTGATATTTTGGAAGAGATTAATAAGAACAAGACTAGCTGTAACAACTGATGTAATTGAGCACAAAAAAATAAAGTTCAAGGAAATGCAACTAACTCCTAAAATACTACAGTTATATCCCATCCAATGTTAGTGGTATTTTGGAATAGTTTGTAAGGATAAGACTGACTGTAGCATCCACTGCAAGTAAGTATAAAAACACAAAGTTCAGAAAATTGATTAAACTAGGAATGAAACAAGGCTAAGTTACTTATCTAAACCATATGAACAAAGCTTCTCAGGTAGCAGGGGCCCTCTACCACCAGATTAGCACGCAAATCTACTCAAGATTGACTCAGCTCTTGCAATAAATTGATGCTTCTTTCATTCAAGGAGAAATTCTTCAAAACAGAGTATTACGGTCTTCTGAGATCTAGCAATAAAACATAAATCTAGCTGGTCGTTTCTCGATTTCCCGAGCCATACTTATAACAAAATTACATAACTGTCTTTGAGATAAAACATGAATAAATGTCTTTCCCAACTAAAATCAAACTAGGACTCTGGTGGTGGCCTCGTACTATGATTAAGGACATCTGTACAGTCCTTGTCCTATTAGAAGTCTATCTCCTAGTTTTGGTTTCCCACGTGCATAACCACCTGTAGACTTGAGCTCAAACTTCGTGGAGAGCAATAAATGATGGGGGAGTGATGTGGAATACGACCATATGCATTTTTCCTTGAGGTGACACGTGGAACCTGCGTGAACATGAAGATAGCTGCAGAATAGGCGACTGGCTACATAATGACTGCGTTCTGTAGCTGAGTCTAGTCAAAAATTACTACAACAACGAAATCATGAAAACATAGCAAGTTAGTCATTATATACATTCTTAAAGTAATCCTAATCAATCCTATTGATCATTCAAGCTTGTAATTGATGAGGGACAAAGGAAATGAAGTGAAATGTGGTGGAAAAGAAGGACATCTTTGGGGCTCAACATACCCCCATTGCAAGGCTTTTGCATGTCCTCATGCAACTAATCCATGTACTCTGAGACCTCTGCTAAGACATCCAAGCCCCTTCTTCTACTTTTCCTGACAGTCAATGGCCTCCTGGGCTTCCTTATGATCAACTTGAATCTCAAATTTATAAGTGCCCTGCTTAACTTTTTTTTTTTCTTCTTCAATTTTTCATTGGCCTTGTGCAACTTTTTCATTTGTAGAGACAGAGTTGTATTCATATCTCCTTTCAGCTTAACCTGCTCTCTTAAAATTTCATTCTCATTCTTGATATGCCTATTAAGCACTTCTAACTCATATTTGTCTCTTCTTCGTAAATCAATTGCAGATTTTGGTGGGCTAGGAGTTTTGTCTCTACTTTCTGAGGCTTTCTTCTCTAATGTCTCAACATAATTATAAATTTGTTGTTGTGTTGGGTCTATCTCTGGGGATCCTTCATCAAGATCCTCCTCGTACTAGTACTCAGGTGATCTAGCAGTAGGTGTTTCTTCATCCTCAATGTTTATGATTCCCGTTTGTCTATCCTCTGTTTTCTTCAATATACCTTTAAGTCTGTGGCTCCGTCTTGGTTGAGATGGTCCTTCACCTCTCTCTTTGGCATATTTTCTTATTATCCTCTCCTTCTTAAGCTGCTTCTTAATTTCAGCCAATTTCTCAGAAATCATCTCTTCATTTTCCTCTTGTATTGATTTACCAGTTTTAGTTTCAACAGCTTTGGAAATTTCCCTTCTCCTGCTTCTTCTTATGGGCTTGCTTTCAGGTGGATATTCCTTGGGTTCCTCAAAGTGATTCTTCACTAGAAACTCATCCCAATTATCTCCCATTTTTCTCAAATGATGTTCAATGAGGATTTTGACTAAACCATGGTGATACAAAGTAGTTTCTAGAAATTGAACCCTCTTTTGAACATTAGAGGCCATTATTTTCAAACTATGAAGTAGGAAAAAGGGAAAATTGATTTCTTCATCTAAGAAATGCATCATTAACCGAATATGATAAACATAGAGGGTACCAAATCTTCCTTCACAAGTGATAAATTTTTGCAAAATGAGTAACATGTTCCTCCATTTATTTTTTAGTGCCAAGATAGGAATACTTTTCTTAAAAATGGAAACATCCATACCTGGTGTTTTGAGTATTTTCCTCCATGCCTCATTATGAAATTCCCTATTTTTGAACCAGCGTTCTCCTTGTCTGGGTAATTTCGTTGCTTCTGCAATGAAAGCCTCTGTAATAGTGAATTTAATATCTCCTATTTCAACCTCTGCTCCATTGAAGGACCATGCAAATGTTTTGGTTACTTCTTTATGAAAACCATTAAATTTTTCCAAGAATTGTAACCACTCAGCCTGCTGTAGCATTTCTCTGATTTGTGGATAGCCTTCCAATTACTTGGTTCCAACTGATTCAGTTCTTACTATGAGACCCATAACTTATCTTTTCAACCTTCAAATTACTGCTCCTCTGCTCACGGTGAAAATGGATGTTAGAGAGATGTTTTTACTCCACAGATGTTTCCTCTATTTTACAGACCGAAATGGCTAAGAATTGGCTACGGAAAGAAATGATATGGAGTAGTTATGAAATGAGTATAATGCGGTGAGGATGATTCACACGGATTAATGAGTTGAGAGATATCACGGAAGAAAAGACCGCAGAAAAATTCTCATGTAATTTCAAAATCATCACTAAATGCTTCGGGCTAGTGACGTGATTGCTCAGGTCACTTCAGTACTTAACCGTTTAAGTTTTAAATGATGATTTGGAATGGCGGAGTGAAAGGGATTTTGTCCAAAGTTTTTATGATAGGTTTGATAAGCATGATCAATACGACTAATTAAAATAACTTTTTGAATCATACATGACTTAAATATGCTAAAACTTTCATGATCTGTCACTATAATAATTTCATAACTTTTACCTTTGCCCTTCCTTTGATTTTTTTGTGGTTTTGATATGCCTTGTCCTCCTTTGAAAATCATTGATCTTCAGTCCTCATAACTCCTTTGATTTTGCTTATTGTCTTGGATATGCAGGATCAATTTGCTGCTAAATCAAGTGATTACTATATAGTGCCTTCAGGATCTCTAGCTGCAGAATGTCTGACTGGCTGCAGAATGTCTGACTGATTGCAAAATGTACCTGTAGAAGTCTTAAAACATGGTGTTATGTTGTGTCTCAATCTAGTCTCCTAAACTGAGCTCATTTAATTGTCAACCAGGATTTGTAAACTGCTGAAGTGAAGTGTACCATATGTACCTAGGTGCTTGTTTCCTAATGCGTTGTGTGTAGTGTTTTGTTATGTTTTTGGTCTTTTATGTTGATTTATGATGTTTTTGGTCTTTTGGTGTTTTATGTTTACAATGAAAATGACTAGAGAACTAATGGAAAGAAGTTGATGGTCAAAAACAGAGTTAAGCCTAATGTATGGAATGGTAAATGCAATTGAAAAAAATGAAGCAGAATCTGAACTATGACTAAATAGAAACAAAAGCTTGATAATGACTTCTTAGGTAGATGACACAAACTAAACTTGAGAAATGATCATTAAATATGCAAGTCTTCTAACTAAACAATTAAACACTAATGATGCAATACTCTGTCCTAAGCTCTTTTATTCTATGATTAATTCCTAGTTCTATTCTGCAATTTAATTGAATGTCACAAAACTTATACTCAAGAGGTTATTGGATTCCAGTTCAAAGTAGTTCTTTTGAGGAAGAGCTTTGTTTATAAAAATGATGAGGAAATTGCAGAGAGGTTTCAGACCTTATAGTGATTTTGTCTTCTGTTCCTATGGTTATGGATCTGTTGTAGTTTTTAGAACAAGAAGGTGTTTGCAAATAATGAAGGCTGTCTTGTGAATCCTAACAACTAAAGTAACTTATTGTGCAAAGGATGACAGTGTGACTATGAGATGCAAGTGCAATGAGTTAAGATGCTTCTAAACTAGAACAATGTTAAACTATAAGTCATCATCAAACTTGAAACAAAGTAACTGAACATGAATTAAATGCAAATGAAACTCCGGAGTTGTTCTAAATATACTAACATGCATTAATCTATGAAGTTACACAATCTGTTTGTTCATCATTAGTGATATTTTGGAAGAGTTCCTTCTTGTGGAAGAGGTAGAACAATTCTGACTGTGGACTTGTATGCAATTAAAAACAAATGAACTGAAAGCAAATAAAAAAAAACTAAGTTATCACATCCATATCCTACTCGTTCTTATGATGTATTGGGCAAGCGTTTAAGAGCAAGATCAGAGATGACACTTAGTATAAACACACAACTAAATCATTCATTATCACGGTTATGTCTTGAACTTCTTAACGATGTCTTGGAAGAATTTATTCTTGTGGAAGAGTGATTAGAACAAGTGTGACTGTGATAGTGAATAGCAAAAACTACAACTAATTCCTACAGTACTATAGTTATTCATCACTCATTGTTATGATCTGTTGGAAGAATGTCTTCTTGTGGAAGAACTGGAATGAATATAACTACAGTATCTAGTTAAAAACAAATACAAATTCAACTCTTATCCTACAATACCATAGTCATTAATCATTCATCATTTTAGTATGTTGGAAGAGTGTCTTCTTGTGGAAGAGCTGGAACGAATACGACTACAGTAACTAGTTAAACAAATACAAATTTAACTCCTATCCTACAATACCATAGTCATTAAACATTCATCATTTTGATCTGTTGGAAGAGTGTCTTCTTGTGGAAGAGCTGGAACGAATATGACTACAGTAACTAGTTAAACAAATACAAATTTAACTCCTATCCTACAATACCATAGTCATTAAACATTCATCATTTTAGTATGTTGGAAGAGTGTCTTCTTGTGGAAGAGCTAGAATGAATACGACTACAGTAAATAAAACAAAACAACTATCAATTCAAATGCAAAACGTAAAGGCAGCTAGGAAAAACTTATCTAGTTTACGCAAAAGAAATCTGTGCAAGAGGCAGGGGCCCTCTACCACTTGACGGCATTCAACTCCAAATTAAATCACGCCTTCAAAATAACTTTGTCTGCTCCATTAACGATGCAAAATTTTGAACATGACACTCTGCGTTTCAGGAATGTATCACAGAGTTTGCACAAAATCTAGCAGCAAATCTAACATAAAAATCTCTAACTAAGCTCTCGGTCTACTCAAGAGTTTATAAAGTAAATGCAAGTAACAATAATTACAACAATTTAGGAATAATGTCTTTCCTTATCCAAATCATCTTAGGAGTCTTTGAGGTGGCTACGTGAAGGAGGAAAGACACCTGGACTGAGACAGTCCTAGTAGGAGTCTTCCTTCACAAATGTGTTCCCACGTGCATAACCGTACCCAGAATTCATTTCCTCTTCCATGATGAGCAACAAACTATGTAGGCACGACGTGGATCATGCCCATATGCGTTTTTCTTCAAGAGGCCACCTGGAACATACTCAAACATGAGGGTAGCTGCAGAATCGCCAGTTAGCTACGGAATGTCTGCATTCTGCAGCTAGTTCCGGTCAAAATGCTTAACAATGGCAACAATCACAAAATTCAACAAGTCAGTCATGTAAACCATTCTAGAAGTAATTTTAACTATTTTTATTGATCAATTGGGTTTAAGATGGAAATGGACAAGGGAAAATGAGGTAAAATGAGGTGAAGGAAAACACAAATTTGAGGCTCAACACATGGAATGGAAAGGTTTGAAGCATGAATGGAATGTTGTATGAAATGAGTTAAAAATGGATAATAAAATATGGTGTAATGGAGTATGAGTGAAGTGAACAATGGAATGAAATGAATCACAATTATGAAGTGAAGTGAAGTATGGAAGGTGACCTGCAACTTATGATTTGTATTATTCAATTGTAGAAAGAAATTAATCTTAAAACTCTGAGATGGAAATGAGGTGGACCATGGAATGAAATGAATGAAGTATGGAATGAAGTGGAGTATGGATGAATGGAATGAAATAAATCATAAGTGAAATATGGTTTTGCACTTATGATTTTGTAATAGCTGCTTGCAGAAAAAGAACAAATTTGAAAAGCTAAAGTGTCAGAAAGATTCTGATTTTCACTCTATCTTTTCTGTATAAACATGCTAATCAGTGATTAGTTTTCATGTTTATACTTTATTTTTTATTTTTTATTTTATATATATATATATATATATATATATATATATATATATATTATGTTTTTGAATTCAGAAAATTCAACTAAGTTGATGAAGAAGAAAAATTATTCTTCATTAACTTCACATCACTGTTTTCCTGAAATCTCTTGACAAATTCTTCTCTTGAAAGTGGCTTATGATACAGCGTCAATCTATGACCATTTACAAGAAAAGTGACCTCTTCTTCATCTATTGTCCTGATTTTTATTTCTCCATTGTCAAAAAATTTCACAATTTCATATGGTCCAAGCCAATGTGTTTGGAATTTACCTTGAAAATATTTGAACTTTGAATCAAACAAGAGAGCCCAGTCACCTTCTTTGAACTTCTTTTCCTTGATATACTTATCATGCCATCTAGTCCTTTTCTGTTGGACTATACTTGTTTTCTGAACTGCATCTTGTCTAATCTCATCCAATTCATTAATCTGCTCCAATCTGTGCTTTTGTGCCTCTGTTAGATCAATTCCTAGCTGAACTGCCATTTTAAAAGTTTGAATCTGAAACTCTATGGGAAACAAAACTTGTTTTCCATAAACAAGTTCATAGGGAGTATGACCTGTTGTGCTTCTCCATGTAGTTCTATAGGCCCACAAAGCTTCAGGAAGCCTGTCTACCCAATCTCTTCTATGTAAATGGACAATCTTTGTTAGGATCCCTTCAATGACTTTATTGGTAGATTCCACTTGACCATTTGCTTGTGGATGATAGGGAGTAGATTTGTTGTGTCTGATTTTTCACCTCTCCATCATTTGTTCCACTAGCTTTGATGTAAACTGAACTCCTTGATCTGTAAAAATTTCCCTTGGGACACCAAAATGAGTAAAAATATCCTCAAAAAGAAAATTAACTACAGATGCTTCAGTAGCTGAAAGTAATGGCTTGGCCCCTACCCATTTGGTAACATAATCAGTGAAAACTAATATATATTTCTTTTGTCTTGATGGAGGACTAATAGGTCCTACAAAATCTAAAGCCCATTTTTCAGAAGGTTCAATATGTACCTGAGGCTGCAATGGCATCTCACCTGAAGGAGAAGGTTTCCCTACCCTTTGGAAACTGTCACACCTTTTGACATACTCTTTAGCATCTTTAAAAATGGATGGTGATAATATCCTAAATGAAGGATCTTATAAGTTGTTCTTTTATTAGCAAAGTGTCCGCCACAAGGTTCATCATGACATGCCTTGAGGATCTCAGGAATCTCATCTTCCCGAACACATCTCCTAATGATAAAATCTGGACCTGTTTTGTATAACTCATTAGCAACCCATGAATATTTTGCACTGTCATAAATGATCTTTATTTTGTCTCTTGCATTCATTATTGAAGGAAATTTCCCTTAAACTAAATAATTAGCAATGTCAGCAAACCAAGGAGTTTGAGTAGAAATTGCAAAAAGATATTCATCAGGGAATTGATCTTCAACTGGAGTATTGTCTTTGATGTTTTGGAGTCTAGATAGGAAATCATCTACTGTGTTTTGTTTTCCAGGCCTATCTAGAATGGTAATGTTGAATTCCTGTAAAAGCAATAACCATCTTATGACTCTGCCATTAGTAATTGAATTGTTCATTAGATATCTAATTGCAGAGTGATATGTGTGAAAAAAAGTTTCATAGCCTGTTATAGTGTCTAAATTTGTTTATGGAATGAACAACAGCTAAAAAATATTTTTCAGTTACAATATATTTTAACTCTAAAGGAGTCAATTTTTTACTGGTATAGTAGATGGCATAAGGAATCAGGTCTTTTTGTCCCAATACTACTCCTAGAGCTGTATCTGAGGCATATGTTGAAATATGAAAAGGTAACTTCCAGTTAGGTCCTCTTAAAATAGGTGCTTCAAAGATTTTTGTTTTCAGGGTCTCAAAGGCTAACTGGGAATCAGGATTCCACTTGAATTCACAGTCTTTGGTAAGTAATTTGAAAAGTGGAGATGCTATCTTGGTGAAGTTTTCTATAAACCTTCGATAATATCCTGTAAATCCTAGAAAAATCCTAACATCTTTTTGACAACTTGGAATAGATAAGTTAGAGATGACTTCAAATTTTGACTCATCAACTCTAATCCCATCCCCTGAAATGTGATGTCCTAAAACAATTCCTTAAGTAAACATCATAAAACACTTTTCATGACTAAGTGAAAGATTTGCTTCTTTACATCTCTTTAAAAAAATTTCCAAGATTGTTAAGCCTTCTTCAAATGTGTTTCCATAAACTGTGAAATCATCCATATATACCTCTACACAATCATGTATTAGATCTGAAAAGATTCCTAGTACTGCCCTTTGAAATGTTGTGGGTGCATTGCATAGTCCAAATGGAAATACTCGGTAAGCATAGGTACCCCAAGGATAGGTAAATGTGGTTTTGTCTTGATCTTCAAGTGCTACTTGAATTTGGTTATAACCACTAAACCCATCTAGAAATGAAAAGTACTTTTTGCCAGCTAATGTATATAACACCTGACTATGAAAGGTAAGGGAAAATGATCTTTAAGAGTAGATTTGTTTAATTCCCGGTAGTCAATACATACCCTCCATTTACCATTTTTCTTTGGCACAATTACCAAAGGAGAAACCCACTAACTATCTCAAATGGGATAGATGAAGTTAACATTTAACAATTTCTGCAATTCCTCCTTAACAATCTCCCTAAGATTTGGATTCATCTGTCTCTGAGGTTGTCTGATTGGTTTAGAATTTTCCTCTATGTAGACGTGATGAGTGCAAGTCTTTGGGATTATCCCTTTCATATCATTGTATTCCCATGCATATGGAAAAGAATGTCTCTGTAAAATCTTGACTATCTCTTCTTGTTGAGATTTCTCTAAGTTCTTGTTTATGTTTAAGGTTTTTCCTGGAAATATCTCAATTGTAGAGTTGTCGAATTTATCCATGGAATAAAGAGACATCTACCTTGATGATAAAAACTCAATGTTGGATTCTTCTTGAAATTGTTCATTCTTATATTCCGAAGAGGATTCAAAGTTTTCTAAGGTATTCAAAATCTGGCTATCTTCACTAATTTCTGAAATTGTGAAGAGAGGTTGTAAGTCTTCTTCATCCTCTATCCATTGAGTATCATCTAATTCTGTAATTGTTCTTGCTGGAGGATACAAGGTAAATTTCTTGGTTGAAATACCATCAGAGATGTACATATCACTGGACCTACAACTAATGAAAGCATTAGCTGTAGCTAACCAAGGTCTTCCTAATATAATAGGATGCCCTCCTAGATTATTCTTAGGAGTTAGGATCATAAAATCCACAGGATATTCCCAAGAATTTAGGGACACTGGAATGTCTTCTATTACCCCATCGGGTTTGATCACAAATTTGTCTACTAATTGTAATAATGTGGGTGTAAAAAGAATATTAGGAAGTTTCAGTTTATCCATGATTTGTCTACTCATAATATTGATTGCTGCTCCTAATATTGATTGATTGTCTACTCATAAGTGTGTTTTGGATCTCAATTCCATTGGTGTGAATTTTAACAATTGGATTTCCTGGGTCTAGATACTTTGGAATAGCAATCTTACCCATCATGATATTTGCTATTTTCCCTGCCAGTTGAATTTTCTTTATCTCTCTTATTCTTTTTCTAGTTTTCTTCATGCTCAACTCCTTTATTTTTTTTTCTAAGATTGGAATTTCCTTGATGGCTTGTAATAATGGGATCTTAATAAAAACATTTCTCAGCTCATCTAGGAAATCATAATTAGGCACCATAATTTGTTTTTCTACACCCCTATAAATCTGTAATCTTTCTGGAAAGGGAGGTGTAGAAGTGGATGTTGATGGTTGCTCTAATATAGGAGTTGAAATTATTGGTTATTTTTGTTTTGATTTTTCAATATTTGAGTCTTGGAAAGTTGTGTTCTCTTCAAGACTTTTATTTACCCGTAGAGAATCTTCCTCAGAATTGTCTTGCTCTTGTATGATTACAGAAGGTTTCCTCTTTTCAAGTATTCTTCCAGACCTAAGTTGAACATCACTAAGGTCTAAAGGAGTGATCAAATAAGTTGGAAACTGTTGGCCTTCTATCATGTATGTGTTCTGAGGATTTTTATTGTTGGGGTTTGGTATTGGTTGGGCAGGCAACCGATTTTTTTTCTAAGGAAATGGTAATGGAAGTGGTTGATTTTGATGTTGTGGATTTTGAGGATTTTGTTGAAAATTTTGTTGAGGAGGGAAATGTGGATATGGTGGATAGGATGGTGGATATTGGTAATACTGAGAGTCTCTTCCATAGGGATTTTGTGCTCCTTGAGCCCAAGTTTGTGATTGATTTTGAAATTGGGGCCAAGGTTGCTGCCAAGAATTCCAATTTGGTGGGGGTTGATTATACAACTGATCATGAAATCCTTGTGTTTGAGGTCCTTGCCAAGGCCTCCTGGAGACAAAATTGAGAGATTTTGTGGAACTTGTAGGAGTTTCTTCTTGAAAGACAGCTTTAAGACCAGGAAGTGAAGGACAACTCTTGGTCTCATGTTTTTCTGAACAAATTACACAAGTCTCTACAACTTTTGCATCCAAAGGGCACTCTCTCAAGGCATGTTTCTTTCTACATTTGGGACAAAAGATTGCTAAGGCATCAGATTCATATTTTTTATTGTTTTGTAACTTAAGGGTGTCTATTTCTTCACTAAGACTCCCTAAGATATCAGATTTGAATTCATCAAGAATATGTCCTATTTCTGCCCTACTTACTGTCCCAGAAGTAGACTTACTTGCCCTTGCAAGAGCAGGGTCTCTTGGTCCTTTTACAGTTTTAGATTTCCCTATTGAAATGTTGATACATAATTCAACTATTTCAGGTAATGTAAGCTGAGATATATCCCCTTTTCCCATCATTTTAAGGATATCTAACCATTCATCCCTAATTGTCTTCAACAAGAGAGCTTTCAAGGTATCTTGGTCTAGGTTTTCCATTTTTTCTCTTTTGATGTTGTAGTTAAATCTCTCCAACAAATATTCCAAATTTTCATCCTCTTTTTGTAGCATTTTAAACACTTCCTCCTTATGGTTGACTAGCATACAGTAATCCAAATACCTCTCTAGAAATTCTTGTTTCATGTCTTCCCATGTCCTAATAGAACTGTTGATCAAACTCATAAACCACTTCAATGCTGCTCCTTTCAATGTTGAAGGAAATAGTTTAAGTTTTTGAGCATCTTGTAAGTAGTTATAGGTTCTACATAGGACTTCAAATTCAAATAGGAAGGTTTCAGGATCTTCAGTTTTAAGTCCATAAAAGTTTGGAGGACAGAGGGTGAAATTTTTTTCATAGTTGCATTGGTTTCTCCATCTACTATAGGAAACCCAAAGGAGCTTCCCATTTCTCTTCTACCTCTTCCTCTACCTCCTTCTCCTTATGCACCTCTACCTCATTCTCCTCTACCTCTACCTCTACCCCCTCCAAATAGTGTGTGTTCTCCATTAAAGACTCCTCCTCCCCCTTCTTCTAACATAGTTGATTCTTCTGTGGAAGTGGAAGAGTTTGTGCCTCTAGCAGGGATCCTTGAATATTCTTATAAGACAAGTTCAGTGGATGAAGTAGAAGGTATTTCTAATGGAATATCTAATCTTAAGTCCTCTGAGAGTCTAGGATCAGTAAAGGATGGAATGTGGGTTTGACTTGAAGATGTGCTGGCTCTTGGTCTTGGTGAAACAAGTGGTGTTCTAGGAATCAAGCTTCTGCTTCTTATGAATCTACCCCTTGAGTCTCTTTCTCTACGCATGTCATTTTTTTTGGGAGGTAAGAAACAAGGCTACCTAGTTACACTTCCCCGGCAACGGCGCAAAAATGTGTGCTCAACTTAGTGTTCCTAAATTGAGGTCATAAATTATCAACCAGGGTTAGTAAACTGCTGAAGTGAGGTGCACTATATGTGCCTAGGTATCTGTTTCTCACTACGTTGTGTTTAGTGTTTTTATGATGTTTTTGGTTTTGTGGTTTTATGTTAAGAAGGAAAAGAACTAAATGTTGAAAAAGAACAGTTGTTGGTCACACTAAAAACAGAGCAAAACGTATACTAAAGAACAGAAAATGCAAAGTTTGATAATGACTCATAGCAAGGAAATAAATCACAACATGAACTCATCCAATTCATTCATTAGAAATATATTGGAATAGCTTGAGAAAAGGACAAGTTTAGTGCAAATGAGGTTCTCCTAAGTAAACAATCATCTTACAATATTACAAAGAATCTCATCCATGGCTGAAAGTTTATTAGAACACAAGTGGAAAAGATTGTTTGTAGCACAATAAGATTTCTACTCTGAATTAACTTGTAATGCTAAGATTAATCCATTCTGCAGCTCAACTTGTCACCACTAAGCCTCATTCGAAAGTTAGAGATTTTATAGAATAATTTTTGGGAAAAGGCTTATTTGTGAAAATGCAAAAGATTGCAGAACAATCAAGGCCTTAAACTGATATCACTAATTCCTGTCCATATGATGATGCATTAATGGAAAGTCAGAATAAGAGTAGTTTGTAAAAAATGAAGGTCATGAAGTCTAATTTTGACAGTTAATACAACTTAAAGAACAATGGATAACACTGAACTAGAATGAAATTGATCAAACTTGAAACACAGTGATCACAACTAAACTAGAATGCCATTAGCCTAACTTGAAATACAATGAACTGGAACTGAACTAGAATGCCACTAATCTAACTTAAAATACAATGAACGGAGTTGAACTAGATTTCCATTATCAAACTTGAAATATAGTGACAGAATTAAACTAGAGTGATATCTACCTCCGGAGTATTTCAACTGGACTAAAATGCAACTAATTCTATGAAATACTACAGCCCTATCTCGTTCAATATGAGTGATATTTTGGAATAGTTTGTAAAAACAAGTCTGGATGTATCATTCAATGCAAATGAGCATAAAACATAAAGTTCAACAAAATGCAGTAAGCTCTGAAACACCACAGCTATGTCTCATCCAGAGTTAGTGATATTTTGGAAGAGATTAATAAGAACAAGACTAGTTGTAACAACTGATGTAATTGAGCACAAAAACATAAAGTTCAAGGAAATGAAACTAACTCCTAAAATACTACAGTTATATCCCATCCAATGTTAGTGGTATTTTGGAATAGTTTGTAAGGATAAGACTGACTGTAGCATCCACTGCAAGTAAGTATAAAAACACAAAGTTCAAAAAATTGATTAAACTAGGAATGAAACAAGGCTAAGTTACTTATCTAAACCATATGAACAAAGCTTCTCAGGTAGCAGGGGCCCTCTACCACCGGATTAGCACACAAATCTACTCAAGATTGACTCAGCTCTTGCAATAAAGTGATGCTTCTTTCATTAAAGGAGAAATTCTTCAAAACAGAGTATTACAGTCTTCTGAGATCTAGCAATAAAACATAAATCTAGCTGGTCGTTTCTCGGTTTCCCGAGCCATACTTATAATAAAATTACATAACTTTCTTTGAGATAAAACCGGAATAAATGTTTTTCCCAACTAAAATCAAACTAGGACTCTGGTGGTGGCCTCGTACTATGATTAAGGACATCTGTACAGTCCTTGTCCTATTAGAAGTCTATCTCCTAGTTTTGGTTTCCCACGTGCATAACCACCTGTAGACTTGAGCTCAAACTTCGTGGAGAGAAAGAAATGATGGGGGAGTGATGTGGAATACAACCATATGCGTTTTTCCTTGAGGTGACACCTGGAACCTGCGTGAACATGAAGATAGCTGCGGAATAGGCGACTGGCTACAGAATGACTGCGTTCTGTAGCAGAATCTAGTCAAAAATTACTACAACAATGAAATCATGAAAACATAGCAAGTTAGTCATTATATACATTCTTAAAGTAATCCTAATCAATCCTATTGATCATTAAAGCCTGTAATTGATGAGGGACAAAGGAAATGAAGTGAAATGTGGTGGAAAAGAAGGACATCTTTGGGGCTCAACAGTGTGACTCTTTTGGATTAGCTTGGAATCGTCCAACAATCCCAACTACATGCATAATGTCAGGTCTTGTCCCGGTTAGATAAAGTATACTTCCAATCATGGATCTATATTCTGGTTGATTCACCATGGGAGAATCATCATGAGAACTGAGGTTACACCCAGTTACCATAGGTGTACTTACAGGTTTGCATTCTTCCATCCCATACTTCTTCAGAATTTGCTTAAGATATTTTTCTTGTGATAAAAATATGCCATATGTTGCTTGTTGCACTTGTAAGCCAAGAAAAAATGTTAGTTCCCCAAGTAAAGACATTTCAAATTTTTTCTGCATAGCAGAAGAAATTTTTTGACTCGTGGACTCTTCATTACTCCCAAAAATCATGTCATCAACATATACAACTACAATCAGTAGTTTATCATTTTCAATTTTTGTGTATAAGTTGCTATCAGCAGATCCCTTTGAAAAACCTTGTTGATGAAGATATTTTTCAATACGATAATACCATGCCCTTGGAGATTGTTTGAGACCATATAAAGCCTTTTTAAGTTTGCAAACAAGTTTTTCATCATTTCCGAAAATGAATCCTTCTGGTTGTTCTATATAAACTTCTTCTTCTAGGTCACTATTGAGGAAAGCAGATTTAACATCCATTTGATAAACTTTGAATTGTTAAAAGCTTGAAAAGGAAAGAAACATTCTTATGGCTTCAAGTCTAGCTACATGAGAAAATTTTTCTTCAAAGTCTATACCTTCTTGTTGAGCATACCCTTTACAAACAAGTCTAGCTTGGTTTCTAATAACATCTCCATTTTCATTTAAATTGTTTTTGAATATCCATTTTGTTCCAATAACACTTTATCATGAGGTCTTGGAACCAATTCCCAGGTATGATTCTTTTCAATCTGATCAATTTCTTCATTCGTGGCTTGAATCCAACATTCATCTTTGCTAGCTTGATTGAAATTCAGTGGTTCAATAGTGGATATAAATGCCAAATAGCTAGGAGATCCTAAAATATTTCTTCTTGTTTGGACACCTAATCCCTTTTCTCCCAAAATTTGAGATTCTGGATGATTCTTTTGAACATACCTGGATGGAGCCTTTTCTGATAGATCTTCTTCTGATGCGTCATTAGGTTCACCTTCTATATTGTTTCTATTTGATACAGGAAGATATACATCACCATCATCTTCATTTGTTTTTGGTATTTCCCCTTTTGGAGCTAAGAGAGACTCATCAATGCATTCAAAAATCTTCCGAAATATTTTATTGTAACATTTATATGCTTTACTTCTAGAAGAGTAACCAAGAAATATTCCTTCATCTTCTCTAGGTTCAAACTTACCAATTTTTTCATCATTGTTCTTGATAAAACATTTTCTTCCAAAAACTATAATATTCTTTGCAGTTGGAAGATTACCATACCAAAGCTTATTAGGAGTTCTATCATTGTTCACACGAACATGAGCCTTGTTAAGAATATTTACTGCAGTATGTGCTGCTTCTCCCCAAAAGGTATCAAGTGTTCCAGAATCATCAAGCATAGCACAGGCCATTTGTTGCACTGTTTTATTCATTCTTTCTACCACGCCATTTTGTTGTGGGGTTCCAGCTACAGAAAAATGTCTTTTTTTGCCATGTTGTTCACAGAAATCAAAGAATTCATCTGATATATATTCCCCTCCTCTGTCAGATCTAAGACATTTTATTTTTAGATCTAATTCATTTTCAACCAGGGCTTTGAAGATCTAAAATTTTTCGAATGCTTCATCTTTGTGTTTTAGCAACCCAATCCAACACATTCTAGAGAAGTCATCAATAAATAGAATATAGTATTTTTCTCCACGGGGTGACTTTTTCCTCATAGGTCCACATAAATCAGTATGTATGAGTTCAAGAGGCCTACTTGCAGATCCTTCTTTGGCATTAAATTGCACTCTAGTTTGCTTACCGAATTGGCAGGATTTGCATATGGTACTTTCAGGTAGAGTGATGCTGGGAAGATCACAAACAGCTTTGAGTATGTTGGATTTGCTGATTTGATAGAAGCTCAAATGCCCCAATATTCTGTGCCATAACCAATTCTCTGAAGATTTACCCAAGTAACATTGTTTTTTACAACCTTTCAATACATATAGATTTCTTGGTGTTCTGGTTCCTCTTATTACAGTTTTACCAGTGTCAAGTTCATGTACCACACATTCTTTTGAACTAAAGACAACTTCATTTCCTTGATCACACATTTGACTTACAATTAATAGGTTATGTTTTAATCCATCCACATACATAACATTGTTAGCTTCTACAGTGTCTTTTAGAAAAAATAACCTTTTCCTTTAATGACAGCAAGAGTATCATTTCCAAAAGTAACATTCTTTTTCCTTTCTAGAGCATTGTATGCAAGGAGTTTATTTCTATCACCTATCATGTGTTTTGAGCATTCACTATTAATGTACCATTGATTTTCTTCCCCTTCTGCATATACGGATATGCCACATTTCTCAACCTATAATTCCTTCTTTCTCCATACCTTAGAACTTGAAGGTATATTCTCTTTTGGCTGAATTTTGCTCCTGCATTCAGATTCTCCATGACCAAAGTTATTGAAATAAGCACATTCAATTTCATTTTGAAGAGGAGAAAAGTTGTTATACATATTCTTCTTTATTCCAGTCTTATTACTTTGCTTTCTTGCTTCTCTGGTCATGATGGTTTTGTATGCAACACATTGAACAGCTTTATGACCAAAATTATGACATGAGAAACATTGCCCATTAAAGAATAAATTTTTGCGATCATGAAATCTTCTATTTGTGTTTACCTGCTGATTGGTATTTCTCTTATTGATATTTCTACTATTTTTCTTTGTATTAAAGTGGTCATGCTTTACTTGTGAAGTTTCTTTGTTCTCTTGCTGAGTGATGGAGTGTTTTAGGTTGGCTTTAGTTTCATTTAGATAGCTTGGTGCTGAAGACTGAGAGTATTCTCCGATATATCCAAGACCTGTCTTTACAAAAGGAGAGAGTTGAACCTTAATAATTTCATCTAAGGTTTCAGTTCCTTCAGCAAATCTAAGATTTAAAGTTTTCTCTTTCTCAATTTCCTTTCTTAGACTTACTATTTCATATCCTAATTTCTCATTGTGCTTCTCCTTTTATATAGGATGATTCTTTAGAGTATCTATGGCAATTTTGTTTTCTTCCACACATATTTTGAGCTAATCAATTTCTTCAAGAAAATCATTTTCTTCTAGAGCATCCATAAATGTATCTTTAGCCTCAGTAGAGTCCTTTACAAAAGCCATGAGTAATATAACATCTTGATCAGATTCTCCTTCGTCACTATTTGATAGCCCATCACTATCTTCATGAGTATAAAAACTTTTTCTATTGATGAACCGATCTCTATTTCCTTTTGCCACTTCCTTTACTTTTTCATGTTTTTCTTTAAAAGGATACTTAGCAGCATAATGACCAACTCTTCCACAAGCAAAACATTTAAAGGGAAGCTTACCTTTGAACCTTCCAGTGCCAAGTTGTAGCTTCTTTACAAAATTTACTTCATCTTCTTCTGAAATGTATCCTGATCCTTCTTGTTCTTTTGTTTCTTTTCCTTTTTCAACAGCTCTAAGGACAACTTCTTTGACTTCAGATGGACCTCCTTTTCTCATTTCACAAGGAGTCAGAATCCTATGAAGTTGAACAACCATAAGAGTTTGCAAATCATGTTTCTCCTCAATAGCAGACACTTTTGACTCAAATTTGGAAGTTAGAGATCTTAAAACCTTTTATAACAGAGTAGTGTCAGTTATGGTTTCACCCAAGTTTCTCATATGATTTACAATATCATCTAGACGTAAAAAGAAACTGGAAATGCTTTCCTCACTATGCATCCTGAGATTTTCATATTGAATTCTAAGAGTTTGGAGTTTAGCACTTTTTACCTTGGTATCACCTTCATAGCTTAGAATGATTTTGTCCCATATCTCCTTTGTTGTATTCAACTGCATGACTTTGAAAAATTCTGATTTAGTCAGACTTCCCAACAATGCATTGACTGCCTTTGCACTAGTTTCATATTTCTTTCTTACTGTTGCATCTGTTGGAACTGAGGCTGGATATTGATAACCTCCTTCAACTATAGCCCATACATATGCTCCAAGAGACTGAAGATAAAATCTAGTCTTTGTCTTCCAGAAGATTAAATTGTTGTCGTTGAATAGGGGAGGCCTGATAGATGTTGTCCCTTCTTGATTACTCATCTTAGTCAATCTTCCTTCTAGCGATTAAGCTTCTTTAGAAGGACCTGGCTCTGATACCAATTGTTGGAAAAATACTGAGAGGGGGGGGGGGGGGGGGGTGAATCAGCATTTAGAGCTTACTGTAAATATTTTAACTTTTTCTTTGCAGAATTACATATGCGGCTTTGATCAAACCAACTCGTGTATACACGCGCATATAATAAAAGAAACTAGCGTAAACTGATATAATTTGGCAGATTAGAAAAAAATTCAGGAACAATCTTTAACTCAGTTTACCAGTCATGCATCTGTTAGATAATCAGTAAATATGTGCAGTAACAGTAGTATAAATCATCACACAAGAGAAACACACATGAACACCAATATTTAAGGTGGAAACCCAGTTCGGGAGAAAACCACAGCTGTTGTCATCTCTGTCTTCAATATTTATTATATGGAAAACTATTTACAAAATTGTACTAATGCAGACTCATATCAGTACGCAGGCTTCTACCTATAGAAGGCTGCAACCTTCTCTCGTTTTCCAGCTGCTACTAGAAGGGAGCTACAACCCCCTGAACTCATTTACCAGCCACCACTGGAAGGGAGCTTCAACCCCTTAATCAGAACACCGGCTTTTACTGGTAGGAAGCTTCTACTTCCATACTGAAGGCTTCAACCCTCAGAACCACTGTAGACCACGTTTCATCAATTTTCATACTGGATCAAATAGCATCAACACAACTCTTCATAAACATCAACAACCATACATTCAACCCAATATTTCAACCAGAACAGTGATATCGTTGTAACCAGAACTCAGAAATAACCCAGACTTCAGAATAAATATGCAGATACAAACTCAACCCTGAACATTCATCAACTTAAAATGCATAAGCTACTTCGCTTCACTGAACCTGCATGTATACGTGCTTTCCTTCACACCAACTTATGTATAGCTCTGTGAATAGTATTTTTCAGAATGTAATCAGTCTCAAATACAGATCTGAGGCTTCCAGTCAGATATATTTAGAAATTCAAAACCCTTCATCAGTTAGTCACCATCAACCATGTTTATTCTCTCATTGATCAGATTTGTGCATAATCAACTTAGCAGCATATACAGTATTCAAACAACCTAGATCTACAAGAAGACTTCATTGACAGATCGCATATAGATAGAAGGAATAACAGAAAAACCTTTGAAATAAGCTTCAAAAAACCCTAACTTCCATATGCGCCTTTTCCGAAGCAAACCCACTTATATACGTGCTTTTACTGAGGCGAACTAGTGTATAGATCTGTAAATATAAACTTTGTAGAATGAACCAGATCCATAGAAATTACCCAGATCTCTTCACTTGACTTCAGCAAACTTGTTCCAGGTCATAGATCTAATCATTTCTTCAATGGATCATACAAGAGCATAGTCATTTTAGATCTAGAGATCCTGAACCATCATTGTATCCATGGGTGCATCATAGATTTAGATCTATCAATTAAAACAGATTTTATCTCATGCAGATAGATCTCAGAGAAAATTATTCAGTAACAACCCTTGCAAATGCACACTTTGCACTATGATCTTCTTCTCCTTATATAGATTTAGCCTTTGCCAATACCATGAGTCAAAACCACACAACTGTTGATGGTATTCTTGGACAGAATCAAATAGACAATACAACACTCAATACTGTGGGCTAATACCATGGTAATCCCCCTTGGTATCATAATCTTAGAGCGCAAAATGCATACGCGAGTTGGATCGTTCTTATCTGTGTGTATATGCAACTTCTCATCATAAAAACTGTGTATATACTTATCCTGAATGTATATGCGGGTTGCCTTCATAAATGTAGCATATACATTTCATCCATATGCGGGTTTCCTTCATAAAACCTGCGTATACATTGTGACATATTATATTTTTCATTTCTCTGACACTTACTGGAATTCCTTTCTCTGTCACATATGAATTGATCTATAGATACATCATTTTTCCATCTTTAACAAATAGGTTTCTATTAAAAGGAAACTCATCAAGAGGTTTCCATCAAGTACAACATCATCAAGTAGGTTGCCATCAAGGACAATAAATTGCATCATATTGCCAACAATAATGCCTCTCCAAATCTAGGCATATTGACTCTTTTACAATAATTACTCTTTTACAATTTTAAAATGATGATTTTTACAATACTGACTTTTGATATTACCTGATACTTAACTTGACACTGCTTCTTTGAACACTAGAAGATGTTGAGGTATTGCTTTTCTTGCTTCAATTAATGGTATTTTAGTGTTGCATTGTCCTTCTATTATGTCTCTGAGTTGTCCTATTGTGTCCTCCTTCCTATAAATGAATTAATTAACAAGACCCAAACCAATATACAAACAAAATAATTACATTTTCCGGCAAACCATATGTCAGAGAAATATTCAAAATTCAAATGTAAATACGTTCAACATTTATGAACAAAACCCAATCAAACATACATACAAAATATTTACACTATGCTAAAAAAACACATGTCAGAGATGATATTCAAATTAGAATTCAAACACTAATCATACATAGCTTGTTATAGCAGACTTACCCTTGACAGTTGATGTACTTTCCTTACTGCAGTGATCCTTGAATGCATATTTTTTCTTGCCTTCTAAAAGCTCGATATTGTATCTCTTGTATCTGTGTAATTTCATATCTCCAAGGTCTGAAATTTCATCCTGTGGTATTCATCTGAGTCCTCTTTCCAACCTCATAGGTCTAATCAATATTGGATTCTTCAAGAAATAGCTATGCCCAATATCCTACGATGACCTAATTATAGACTAGTTCAGTAGAGCGAAGTTGTACGAAGTGCCATGTGTCATTGTTTCAACCTTTGGTCCTGAAAATGATATCCAACAAACTAAAGTTTGTCCTCTTTCTTTTTCTTCTTAAAAAATTTGAATCCAATGCTCAGAGAGAAATTTATGAAGATTTTCCCAAGGTCACCTGTTTGACATGAAATTCAGGAGCCTACAAAAACCATAACTTTCTCAGATCATATCTCCGAAAATATAGCGAAACAATATCTGAAATTTGGTCACGTGCTTCATCAGGATTTCTTCTCAAAAAAAAAAAAAAAATCTAAATCTAAAGCTTCATAGAAAAATTTTTATAGCAATAATTCCACAATGACCTGTTTTAAGTAGCGAAATCCTTTCATCAGGAGGATATGAGGGTCACGATTTATATAAATGCTTAGGTTGAGAGGGTATTCAACAATTGAACGTTGGAGGGATTTTAGGAGTTTAAAACATTATTAATTATTGAATATTCAATGACCACAACCAATGATTAGTGTCATGCTACAACCCCATGGGGTTTTATCCCACTAACATTGGTTACTAACTTCAAACATGAATATCTCTCAAATCTTGAAGAATTACGTGGCATGTCATATATCAACAGAAACACATCAACAAATAGAACCATCCAAAATATCCTTGACTTAGAATAGAGTAAGTTTTCAAGTCAAATTTATCATTCAAGATCGGGATAGCCCTAGGTGTTGACTGGGCTAACATCAATGACAACCACTGATCAACAATCTCCCCCTTTGGCATTGATGGCAACACAAGTACTCCCCATGCGATCATGACACCTCTTCCTACTACATTCTCTCCCCCTTTGTCATCAATGGAAAAGGGTAACTCGCCCTTTTTTTTTTAATTAGTTATATAAGAGAAAGAGTCTAATGAGAACTTGGGATAATCCCAAGCTTTAGGCAAAGATACTCAAATGCTTCATGAGGTAATGGTTTGGTAAAGATGTTAGCAATTTTTTCCTTTGTGCCAACATATTTAAGCTTGATATTCTTTTTGGTGACCTGCTCTCTAATGAAATGATATTTGATCAGAATGTACTTTGTTTTGGAATGCATCACAAGATTCTTGGAGATACTAATGGCACTGATGTTATCGCAAAATATGGGAATAGGCTCGTCAAACTTGACTTGAAGATCTTTCAAAGTTTTTTTCATCCATAGAACTTGAGTACAACAAGATGTTTCCACAATATATTCTTCTTTTTCTATGGATAATGAGATTAAATATTTCTTTTTACTTAACCATGAAACAAGGCAACCACCTAGATAGAATGTTGCTCCATTTGTATTATTTCAATCATCAACACTTCCTACCCAATATGCATCTGTATAAGCTTGGATAACTATATAATTTCCTTTGGGATACCATAAACCATATTTTGTTGTGCCCTTAAGATATCGGAGAATTATTTTGATGGCAATATTATGAGATTATTTTGGTGATGCTTGGAATCTTGCTACTTGTCCAACTGCCAGCATTACGTCTGGCTGATAAGCTGTCACATATAGAACACTACCAATCATAGTTCTATACAATCTTTGGTCCACATCCTTTGACGAATCATATAAACTTAGCTTGCAACATGTTACCATTGGGGTAAGGACATGCTTGCTATATTCCATCTTGAATTTATTGAGCATTTCCTTGATGTACTTGGTTTGATATATAAATAGTCCTTTATCCTACTAAGATATATGAAGCCCCAAAAAATATGTCGTCTCGCCAAGTAGAGAAATTTCAAACTCACTTTGCATCTTTGTGGCAAAGTTTTTACTTAATCTGTCATCATTTCTTCCCAAAATTATATCGTCTACATATACCTCGATAATTGTTAGGTTATCTTGATCCACTTTCACATAGAGATTGTTGTCAGAGCTTCCTTTCTTGAATCCTTGTTGATGTAGATATCCATCAAGACAATCATACCAAGGTCTAGGAGATTACTTAAGACCATATAGTACCTTATTTAATCTGCAGACATAGTCTTCCTTTTTATAGAGCAGAAAACCTTTGGGTTGTTCAATGTAAACTTCTTCTTCCAATTCACCATTTAGAAAGGTTGACTTAACATCCATTTGGTAGACCTTGATTTTTCTCAAGTATGCATAAGAGAGAAACATTCTGACAGCTTCCATTCTGGTAATAGGAGAAAATGTTTCTTCAAAATCAATTCCTTCAACTTGTGCATATCCTTTGCAGACTAATCTTACCTTATTCCTGGTAACATGTCCATCCTCATTCAATTTGTTTCTGAAGACCCATTTAGTTCCAATAAAAATTTTATCCTTTGGTCATGGAACCAATTCCCAAGTATCGTTCTTGTCAATTTTATCCAGTTATTCATTCATAGCAGCTACCCAGTGTTCATCTTCCTCAAAATTTCTACGCTCAAAAGTTGCCAAAAAAGCAAGGTGGAATTGTTGTGATGAACGAATATGCCGACTTCTTCCGGTTCCAATTCCTCCATTTATGTTATCGATGATTTGATTTGACGGATGATTCTTCTAAAACCATTCTTTTAAAGATTTTGGAGAATGTTCTTATACATCCTGTTGATCATTTCTTATTTCCTCTTGGTTGACTATTGTTTCCTTATTTGATTGGTCTTGTTTTGGAGCTTCTTCTTCATCCTTCACATATTCTCCCTCAGATTTTCTTGAAGGGACAATCTCACCGTCATCCTTTGTAACACAATCTTCATCAAAAGTAACATCTATGCTTTCCACTATTTTTTTTTTCCTCATATTGTAGCATCTATAATAAGCCTTCTTTTTGCATGAATAACCAATGAAAATACCTTCATCGACACAGGAATCCAACTTGCCCATTTTTTTATATTCTCTTTTGATGTAGCATTTTCTTCAAAATATTTTGAAGTATTTGACGTTATCCAATCTTCCTTTTTGTAATTCGTGTGGAGTCATGTTACAATTTTTCCTTAGCAAACCTCTGTTTATAATGAATACAACTATATCGATTGCTTGAACGCAACATTTATCATATAATTTTGAGTCTTTTAACATTGTTTTGGCAATTTCCTGTACAGTTCTGTTTTTTCTTTTAGCAACTCCATTTTTGCTGCGGTGCTATGGCTATTGAGAATTTCCTTTTTATTCCATTTTCATCATAGTACTATTGAAATACCTTGGAAGTGAATTCTCTGCCATTATCTGATCTCAGGCATTTGATCTTCAAATCAGTTTCATTTTCAACCAATTCCTTTTAGATTCTAAAGCATTTGAATGCCTCGGTCTTTTTCTTTAAGAAGATGACGACTGTCATTTTGGCGTAATCATCTATCATTAGCATAAAATATAATTCTCCATCTAAAACTTTTTTTCTCATAGGACCACATTCATCAATATGTACTAATTCCAATGGACATGATGCAAAGTATTCTTTTGTCTTAAACTCAACTTTTGTCTGCTTGTCATGCCGACAAGATTCACATATCGTATTGGTAGGTTTTGAAATTTTAGGCATTTCTCTTACTGCTTCCTTCTTGTTGATCCTGACCAAATTGTTGAAATTTATATGTCCCATTCGTTTGTGCCATAACAAACTTTCATCTTATTTCACCAAAAAGCACCCTTTAGGTGTCTCATCCAAAATATATGCGTCATTTGGAGCTCTGCTTGTTGTAGCCACAATTTTACCGAACTTGTCTTTCCTAATTTCACATTTCTTGGAGTTAAATAACATCATGTGTCCTTGATCGCACATTTGTCGAACACTTAGCAGATTTTGATTCATATTTTCAACCAACAACACATATTTTGCTAATGTATTCTTGCTTCCAATTTTGACTGTACCTACTCCTATGACATTTGAAGACTCGCCATTTCTAAAAGACAGTGTTCCATCCTTATTTTCCTTCAAGGATATGAGCTTATTCCTATCTCCAGTCATATGAGTTGAGAAACCACTATCAACATACCAAATGTTTCTATCTCTCTGAGCCTTGAGAGAGATAACACATTTTTCAATCTTCTTTTTCCATATTTTTTCATCCTAATTTTGCGAGAATTCTTTTGAAGAAATTTCAAGTCTGCAATATTTAGTTAGGTGTCCAAAATTGTTACATTTGTAACATTCAACATCATATCTCAAATGATCAAATTTGTTAATATTTTGTTGAGTTTTGGAATATCCCTTTATGAAATATCTCCCGAAACTGTATTTATGCCAAACATACGTGTGACATTCTATAGCTCTATGTCCAAACCTTCCACATGAATAACAATTACCATAGAATATAGGTCGATACCTGGGAGGAAATATTCTTTGAGGAATTGCCTTCCATGATTCTTCCTACGAGTCTTGATCTCTTGAGTTGGCTGGGAGGTCTACCTGCTTGTTATATTTTGCATATCCATCTTCTTTTGTTGTCATAGAAGGACTTGGATCCTTTTCAGTTTTTTCTTTGTAACCAAGACCAGTCTTGTCACTGTTTGATCATTGATTTTTGATGATTTCTTCCAATTCCTTGGAGTTGTTGGTGTAGTTTTGAAGAGTTTTTCCATTTTTTACTTGCTTTCATATAGAAACAATTTCAACTTCTAATGCTTCTATTTCCTTGTTGCTTTCCTCTAATTCTTCCCTGAGTGATTCTTCAACTCATTTTTATTCTTTAACCTTGATTTTAAGATTTAGGACATGTTCCCTTTATATATTTAATTCGTCTTCAAGAGTGTTGACATGCTTCTTATCAATCTTGAGCACTTTGATAACCCTAATCACTTTTTTTTGGAATTCAACCTCAGTCATATCTTCTTCTTCATCAAATGATTCTTGCTTATTACACTTGGTCATAAACAATACTTTTATGTTGATTTCTTCTTCGTTATCACTATATTCATCAAATGAGGAGCTATCTTATTTGGAGAATAAACTCTTCTTAAACCATTTCTTCTTGCCTTGCTTGTTGAACTTCCTCAAAAATTTCTTTCATTTCGTAACATCCTCATTTTTGGGAGGACACTTGCCTGCAAAATGCCCAACCTCACCACAATCGAAACATATCAATGGAAATTTACCTTTGAATTTACCAGTAATTGTTCTCATTTTTCACGTGAAGTAGGAAAATTCTTTGTCAGAAAATTATTCTTCATCTTCTTCCTTTTCTTCTTCCTTACAACTACAAGTTTTCTCTTTCAGAGTACTCTTGTCCTTACTAGTTTTCTTGGACGCGACGAATGTTGTTTCTAGGTGAGATGTGTTGACCTCTTCTTCAATCCTCATTTCATATGCCTTAAGCACTCCATGCAATTCATATTTGCTGAGATTGGCTATATTCTAACTATATTCCAAGACAGATACCTTTGGGTTGAATCTTTCTAACAAGGTTCTAAGGATATTTTGGACAACAATTTTTGTGTCGACAGGTTCTCCTAAACCTTCCAATGCATTTTTTATTTCATCAAAATGTTGTAAGTATGCATCAATATTTTCATCTTCCTTCATTTTTAGTTGCTCAAATTTTTCCCTATAAATTTGAAGCTTTTCTTATTTCATGTTTGAGTCACCTACATATATATTTTCAAGCTTTCCCCATACTTATTTAGCAATTTTGTAACTTAGTACCTTAATATAGACAGATTTGATAAGCCCACTGATAATGAGATCTTTAGCCTTTACATCATATACCATATTTTTCTTACCTTGTTCATCTTGGGTCACTGTAAATCCTTTTTCAATGATTTCCCATACTTTGTATCCTTGCGCCAGAAATTGAACCTGCATCCTTCCACTCCAAAGTGCATAGTTATTTCCATTGAACATAGGAACTTTATTCTTATTATACTCCATGATATCCTTCCAGTTGTTAGACTACTATTGAAGGAACCAAGCTCTGATACCAATTGTTGGAAATACTAAGAGGGGGCGATGAATCAATATTTCTTATCAATTAGCATTTTTAAATATTTTCAAAGAATTAGTTAATCTTAAATTATTCTTAATGTTTATCCAATAACAACACTAAACAATATAACATAATAGGCACATGAATTTTAGGTGGAAAACCCCCTCAAAGTAAAAAACCACTGAACACTTTTCTAATAAATTCTTTAATCTTCAACCCCAAATGAAATGAAAGGTACAACTTCCTAGAATTATAGAAAAGAATTCTTCTCCAACTCCCATTGGAAGGACACTCCAATTCCCTGGCTTCTTCAGTAGTCAACTGAATCAATGCCCCGACATCGTAGACAGACCTACCAACCTGAAGTGTTCAGAGGCTAGAACCTATAGGTGACTTCATGCACCAAAATAGCACCTCCCTGCCACCCTATAATGATCAGAAATAATACAAGAGTGTGGAATCCCATTGTTGGAAATATTGTCATTGATGGAAAATCCTGTGTATGATTAAGTTCTGATGATACTCTGTCTCTGTGCGCAAGAATGTTCTATATAAGGTGAATCTGCATAATGAAGGGGTTTAATGGTGCTCTGGTTATTGGTTGTTCGACGAACCAATATGTTACCGATGACATGTAATGAATAAGGGAACATATACCATGCCGTATTCTACACATATCACTGCTATAAGGTTCAAGGCATATATATATGTTATATAAGTGGAGCATGGTGTTGATCGTTTCAGAGATACGATATATGTGTTAATATCGCATCGGAGCTTCTGCATTCGTATGTAAGGTTTATAAGCCTCGGCATTGTCTATCGAATAAGAACCAGGAATGTGGAAGAAATACAAATTCTATGACGAAACTCTGCTTCAGAGTATAACGGTACCTCAGTGGAAAATCATATATATATACATACGGATATACCCTGTCTGGAACCATGAGCGGGAAGCGGAACCAAGACCAGTGAACGCAGTTTGTCGAAAACCACCCTGCCATTTCGCACCGCCTATCGACCATTAGTGGTTTTGCCCAGAGGAGGAGCGATTCCATACAGGAATCGGCACGTGGCTGGCCCACTGTTCAAATACCGCCGCGATTTCGCGCATTAAAGTTCGACGATTGGACGCAGAGCGGAATGTATGCGCACCGTTGATCTGGGCAAAGGCAATCGGACGGTGGTCGCTCGTCGTACTTGCCCGAGGTTTAATGAAATTACCTGAAGGTTAGCAAGGTATGGTGTGGGGCCCGGCGGAGTTATATATTTGTAAATAATTCGGTTTAATTATGGGTTTTGGTCGTATTATGGTCTTATAAGGCTCGATGGAGTATTTTAAAAGAATCGATCAAAGTTTTATATTGATGGACATTTACATAGATACGATGGTGGGAAATGGTTGTTGGCACGACATCTTGCGTAGATTATTATATTATTTATAAAGTCCAAAGGGTTATTCTCAAGGAATAAAAATAATGTAATTATATTTATTTATCAATTGATAAATAAATATATATATATATAAAAAGAAATAGAAACCCCAAGGACCAAAAATCAATGGAAATATTGTCCAAGATATACCATTAGCGTTGAATGGGTTTTGACCCATGATCTTATAAAGGTGAGAACTATATAAAGAAGCGAGTGAATCATTCGGAATGGTTGATGCGGGGAAAAGATTAACGAAGAAGGAATTCTGCTGCGGAATTTCTGTATGGACAGACAACGTGTTTAATTGATAATTCTGAGTCCATGGTGCAAATGTGATGAATCTTGAGATCTTTCAACAGAAGAAACGATGTGAAGCCAGCGTATGTCTGCTAACGAACACAGATGATTCCGGGTAAGTTTTTATAGATCTAGTCTGCTCTGCAAAACGAATCATTACAGATCTATACAAGTAATGCACATATATGCTGGTCATCCACATTAAAAGGTGCATATGACAGTTGGGGTTTCTGACGAAGGATACACGGGATGTTGAATGTATATATTCTCTGATGGCTGGGTTATTACTGATTCCATTATGAAGTCTTGGGCAAAACATGTTTATTGATAAGTGCACAAAGGAAACTACCTGATCTAGTGTGAAAATTGATGAAACGTGGTCAGTTGTGAGTCTGAGGGTTTTAACCTTCAATTAGGGGGTTGTGGCTCCCTTCCAGGAGAGGCTGGTAAACGAGAGAAGGTTGTAGCCTTCAGCAAGTGGGTGCCTGCGTGCTGGTTTGAGTCTGCACCAGCATATATTGTAAGAAGTTTTCTCTATAATAAATTATTGAAGACTGAGATTACAGCAGCGATGGTTTTCTCCCAAATTGGGTTTCCACCTTAAATCCTGGTGTCCATATGTGTAGTTTATGTTTGATGGTTTGCTCTGTTATTTATGTTCATGATTAATGCTTATCTGATGCAATGCTCTAAGTAAAGACATATTAAGATATCTAGATATACACGTTGATGCAATTCTGTAACATATGGTCTTAAGAGAAAAGAAAGAAAAATTGTCAGTCAGTTCTAAATACTGATTCACCCCCCCCCCCCTCTCAGTATTTTTCCAACAATTGGTATCAGAGCGGGGTCCTTCTGAAAAATCTTAGCCGCTAGAAGGAAGATCAATCAAAATGAGCGATCAAGACGGAATAGCATCTATCAGGCCTCCACTCTTTAATGGAGACAATTTAATCTTCTGGAAAACAAGGATGAGATCTTATCTTCAGTCTCTGGGAGCAGATGTATGGGCTATTGTTGAAGGAGGATATCAATATCCACCTGTAGTACCAACAGATCCAACAGAAAGAAAGACCTATGAAACAAATGCAAAAGCAGTCAATGCTCTGTTAGGAAGTCTAACTAATTCAGAATTTGTCAAAGTTATGCAGCTGAATATAGCAAAGGACATATGGGACAAGATCATTCTGAGTTATGAAGGATATGCAAAGGTAAAAAGTGCTAAACTGCAAACCCTCATAATTCAATATGAGAATCTTAAAATGAATAATGAGGAAAGCGTTGCCAATTTCTTTTTACGTCTTGATGAAACTGTAAATCGCATGAGAAATCTGGGAGAAACAATAACCGAATCTACTTTGGTTGAAAAGATTTTAAGATCTCTAACCACAAAATTTGAGTCAAAAGTTTCAGCTCTTGAAGAAAAATAGGATCTTCAACATCTCACTGTGGTACAACTACATGGCATACTAACTTCATATGCAATGAGAAGAGGACCATCTGAAGTCAAAGAAGCAGTCTTTAGAACTTCTACAAAAGGGAAGGAAGTACAAATAATATAAGGATCAGGGTATATCTCAGAGGAATATGAGATAAACTTCGTAAAGAAACTTCAACTTGGGACAGGACGGTTCAGAGGTAAGCTTCCTTTCAAATGTTTTTATTGTGGAAGAGTTGGTCATTATGCTGCTAAGTGCCCTTATAAAGAAACACATAAAAAGGGGAAGGAAGTAGCAAGAAGGAATAAGAATCATTTTAGCTCTAAAAAGAGTTTCTATACTCATGAAGATAGTGATGGGTTATCTGATAGTGAGGAAGAATGTGAACAAGACCTTAGACTTCTCATGGCATTTGAAAAAGAATCTAGAGAAGAAAAGGATACTTTTATGGATGCTCTAGAAGACAGTGACTTTCTTGATGAAAACAATAAACTGAAAATGTGTTTAGAAGAGAACAAAATCACTATAGAAACTCTGAAAAATCAGCTTGAAGAAAAGGAGAAACATAATGAAAAATTAGAGTATGAAGTGGTAACTCTAAGAAAAGAACTTGAGAAAGTAAAAACTTTGAATCTTAGATTTGCTAAAGGATCTGAAACCTTAGATGAAATTATCAAGGTACAACGTTCTCCTCTCATAAAGACAGGCCTTGGATATACTGGGGAATCTTCTAAATCTTCAGCACCAAATTATCTAAAAGCAGTTACAGCCAGTTTACAAAATTCTACCACTCAGCAAGAGAATAAAGAATCGTTGCAGGTTAAGCATAATCTTCTCAATTCAAAAAACACAAACAGGAATGCCTTTCATGGAAACACCAATCAACAAGTAAATTCACATAGAAGATTCCATGATCGCATAAATTTCTTTTTCAATGGACAATGCTTCTCATGTCACAATTTTGGTCATAAAGCTGCTCAATGTGTTGCATATAAAACCATCATGACAAGAGAATCAAGAAAGAAAAGGATTGAATTTGAAACAAAGAAGAATACTTATAACAATTTTTCCCCTCTTCAAAATGAAGTTGAATGTGCTTATTGCAATAACTTTGGCCATGTAGAATCTGAATGCAGGAGAAAAATTCAGCTACAAGGACATGTTCCTCCAAACTCCAAAGTATGGAAAAAGAAGGAATCACAGGTTGAAAATTGTGGCATAGCACTATTTGCAGAAGATGAAGAAAACCAATGGTACATTGATAGTGGATGCTCAAGACACATGACGGGTGATAAAGACAAACTTCTTGCATATAGTACTCTAGAAAAGGAAAAGAAGGTTACATTTGGAAATGATACTCCTGCGGTTATTAAGGGAAAAGGGTCTGCTCTTCTAAAAGAAAATGTGAAAGCTAATGAAGTCATGTATGTGGATGGATTAAGGCATAACTTGTTAAGTGTAAGTCAAATGTGTGATCAAGGAACTAAAGTTGTCTTTAGTTCAAAAGAATGTGTGGTACGTGATCTTGATACAGGAAAAGCTATTATAAAAGGGAAAAGAACTCCAAACAACCTATATATATTAAAGAACTGCAAAGAACAATGTTACTTAAGTAAATCTTCAGAAAATTGGCTGTGGCATAGAAGATTGGGGCATCTGAGCTTCTCTCAAATCAACAAATTAAGCAGATTTAAAGTTGTTCGTGATCTTCCCAGTATCACTCTACCTGAAAATATCATATGCAAATCTTGCCAATTCAACAAGCAAACCAGAGTGCAGTTTAATGCCAAAGAAGGATCATCAAGTAAGCCTCTTGAACTCATTCATACTGACATATGCGGACCTATGAGGAAAAATTCTCCACGTGGTGAAGAATACTATATCTTATTCATTGATGACTTCTCTAGAATGTGTTGGATTGGGCTGCTTAAACACAAAGATGAAGCATTTGAGAAATTCCATATCTTCAAAGCTCTAGTCGAGAATGAATTAGATCTAAAAATAAAGTGTCTCAGATCTGATCGAGGAGGAGAATATGCATCCAATGAATTCATTGAATTCTGTGAACAACATGGCATAAAAAGACAGTTTTCTGTAGCAGGCACTCCACAACAAAATGGTGTAGCAAAAAGGATGAATAGAAAAATTCAACAAATGGCTAGAGCCATGCTTGATGATTCCGGAACACCTGATACATTTTGGGGAGAAGCAGCACATACTGCAGCAAATATTCTTAATAAAGCACATGTTCGTGTAAACAGTGATAAAACTCCTTATGAATTATGGTATGGAAAACCTCCCACTGTAAAGGATTTTAGAATCTTTGGAAGCAAATGCTTTATAAAAAATAATGATGAAAAAATTGGCAAATTTGAACCTAGAGCAGATGAGGGAATATTTCTTGGTTACTCCTCTAGGAGTAAAGCATATAAATGTTACAATAAAAGACTTCGGAAGATTGTTGAATGTATTGATGTTCTTATTGATGAGTCTTCTGCAGCTCCAAAAGAAGAAAAGAAAACTATAGTTGAAGATTATGATGACACGTATCCTGCTACATCAAATAATAATGATACAAACAGTGAACCCAGTGAAGAACCCGAAGATGGTTTGTCTGAAAAGGCTCCCTCCAGATATGTTCAAAAGAATCATCCAGAATCTCAAATTTTGGGAGAAAAGGGATCAGGTGTACAAACAAGAAGAACTCTTATGGGATCTTCTAGCAATCTGGCATTTCTATCCACTATTGAACCTCACAGTGTTATTCAAGCTAGCAAAGATGATTGTTGGATTCAAGCCATGAATGAAGAGCTTGATCAAATTGAAAAGAATCACACTTGGGAATTAGTACCAAGACCTCATGACAAAAATGTCATTGGAACTAAATGGATATTCAAAAACAAGTTAAATGAGAATGAGGATGTTATAAGAAACAAAGCTAGACTTGTTTGCAAGGGGTATGCTCAACAAGAAGGTATAGAATTTGAAGAAACCTTTTCTCCTGTAGCCAGACTTGAAGCCGTAAGAATGTTTCTTTCTTTTTCAAGCTTCCAACAAATCAAAGTTTATCAAATGGATTTTAAATCTGCTTTTCTCAATGGTGACCTAGAAGAAGAATTTTATATAGAACAACCAGAAGGATTCATCTTGGCAAATGATGAAAAACTTGTTTTTAGACTTAAAAAGGCTCTATATGGTCTCAAACAAGCTCCAAGGGCATGGTATTATCGCCTTGACAAATATCTCCATCAACAATGATTCTCAAAAGGATCTGCTGATAGTAATTTATACACAAAGACTGAAAATGACAAACTACTGATTATAGTTGTATATGCTGATGATATCATTTTTGGAAGTAATGAAGAATCTATGAGTTAAACATTTGCTTCTGATATGCAGCAAGAATTTGAAATATCCTTACTAGGGGAACTGACATTCTTTCTTGGGCTACAAGTGCAACAAGCAACAGATGGCATTTTCTTATCACAAGCAAAATATCTTAAGCAAATCCTAAAGAAGTATGGCATGGAAGATTGCAAACCTGTAAGTACACCAATGACAATAGGATGCAATCTCAGTTCTAATGATAATTCTCCCATGGTATATCAACCAGAATACAGATCTATGATAGGAAGTCTATTGTATCTCACTGGGACAAGACCAGACATTATGCATGCAGTTGGGATTGTTGGACGTTTTCAAGCCAATCCAAGAGAGTCTCACCTTCAGGCAGTGAAAAGAATATTCAAATATCTACAAGGAACCCAATATTTTTTACTATGGTATCCAAAGAATGCAGATCTTACTCTTCATGCATACACTGATGCAGATTGGGCTGGAAGTGTTGATGATCGAAAAAGCACTAGTGGTGGTGCATTCTACATGGGGCCTCGGTTAGTATCTTGGTTCAACAAGAAACAGAGTTCCATTTCCTTATCTACAGCAGAAGCAGAATATGTGGCTGCAGCATCATGTTGCACTCAACTTCTTTGGATGATGCAAACGCTTCAAGATTTTCAAATCAAATGTTCACCTCCTATCTCCATTATGTGTGATAATACAAGTGCCATCAGTATCTCAAAGAATCCTGTTATGCATTCCAAGACCAAGCACATTCCCATCAAATATCACTTCTTACGAGAACAAGTGCTTGAGAAAAAGGTGAAATTGGAGTATGTTTCCTCCAAAGAACAAATTGCTGATATATTTACAAAACCTCTACCCAGGGAAGCATTCGAATATCTCAGACAGAAACTGGGAGTAGTCTCTGCCATGCAGAGGAGTAGGTCTACTTAATTTCTGAAGATTAAATTGGTTGAAAGGTGCTGTTGGACATCTCTGAATGCACAGGCTAAGGGGGAGCGTTGGTCATATGAAAAGAATGCACTGTTGACTGAACATGCTGAAGATCAGGACTACTTATTTCCCAAAGCCTACATTGGTTGTGAGGTGCTAACGGGCATCTCTGTTTGCACAGTTAAAGGGGAGAGCTATATTAAAGGGGGGCATGGCTTTTGCCATTGATGTCAAAGGGGGAGGAAAAGCAGAAGAATATTTCCATCAATGCCAAAGGGGGAGATTGTTGGAAATATTGTCATTGATGGCAAATCCTGTGTATGATTAAGTTCTGATGATACTCTGTCTCTGTGCGCAAGAATGTTCTGTATAAGGTGAATCTGCATAATGAAGGGGTTTAATGGTGCTCTGGTTATTGGTTGTTCGACAAACCAATATGTTACCGATGACATGTAATGAATAAGGGAACATATACCATGTCGTATTCTACACATATCACTGCTATAAGGTTCAAGGCATATATATATGTGTTAATATCGCATCGGAGCTTCTGCATACGTATGTAAGGTTTATAAGTCTCGGCATTGTCTATCGAATAAGAACCAGGAATGTGGAAGAAATACAAATTCTATGACGAAACTCTGCTTTAGAGTATAACGATACCTTAGTGGAAAATCATATATATATACATACAGATAAACCCTGTCTGGAACCATGAGCGGGAAGCGGAACCAAGACCAGTGAACGCGGTTTGTCGAAAACCACCCTGCCATTTCGCACCGCCTATCGATCATTAGTGGTTTTTCCCGGAGGAGGAGCGATTCCATACAGGAATCGACACGTGGCTGGCCCACTGTTCAAATACCGCCACGATTTCGCGCATTAAAGTTCGACGATTGGACGCCGAGCGGAATGTATGCGCATCGTTGATCTGGGCAAAGGCGATCGGACGGTAGTCACTCGTCATACTTGCCTGAGGTTTAATGAAATCACACGAAGGTTAGCAAGGTACGGTGTGGGGCCCGACAGAGTTATATATTTGTAAATAATTCGGTTTAATTATGGGTTTTGGTCATATTATGGTCTTATAAGGCTCGATGGAGTATTTTGAAAGAATCGATCAAAGTTTTATATTGATGGACATTTACATAGATACGATGGTGGGCAATGGTTGTTGGCGCGACATATTACGTAGATTATTATATTATTTATAAAGTCCAAAGGGTTATTCTCAAGGAATAAAAACGATGTAATTATATTTATTTATCAATTGATAAATAAATATATATATATATAAAGAAATAGAAACCCCAAGGACAAAAAACCAATGGAAATATTGTCCAAGATATACCATTAGCGTTGAATGGGTTTTGACCCATGATCTTATAAAGGCGAGAACTATAAAAAGAAGCGAGTGAATCATTCGGAATGGTTGATGCGGGGAAAAGATTAACGAAGAAGGAATTCCGCTGCGGAATTTCTGTATGGACAGACGACGTGTTTAATTGATAATTCTGAGTCCATGGTGCAAATGTGATGAATCTTGAGATCTTTCAATAGAAGAAACGATGTGGAGCCAACGTATGTCTTCTAACGAACACAGATGATTCCAGGTAAATTTTTATAGATCTAGCCTGCTCTGCAAAACGAATCATTACAGATATATACAAGTAATGCACATATATGTTGGTCATCCACATTAAAAGGTGCATATGACAGTTGGGGTTTCTGACGAAGGATACACGGGATGTTGAATGTATATATTCTATGATTTCTGGGTTATTACTGATTCCATTATGAAGTCTTGGGAAAAACATGTTTATTGATAAGTGCACAAAGGAAACTACCTGATCCAGTGTGAAAATTGATGAAACATGGTCAGCTGTGAGTCTGAGGGTTTTAACCTTCAGTCAGGGGGTTGTGCCTCCCTTCCAGGAGAGGCTGGTAAACGAGAGAAGGTTGTAGCCTTCTGCAGGTGGGTGCCTATGTGCTGGTTTGAGTCTGCACCAGCATATATTGTAAGAATTTTTCTCTATAATAAATTATTGAAGACTGAGATTACAGCAGTGGTGGTTTTCTCCCAAATTGGGTTTCCACCTTAAATCCTGGTGTCCATATGTGTAGTTTATGTTTGATGGTTTGCTCTGTTATTTCTGTTCATGATTAATGCTTATTTGATGCAATGCTCTAAGTAAAGACATATTAAGATATCTAGATATACACGTTGATGCAATTCTGTAATTACCAAGAAGAAAAGAAAAATTGTCGATCAGCTCTAAATACGATTCACCCCCCCCCTCTCGGTGTGCCTTTTAACCACCGAGGACAATGATTCATGATAATTTTATTGAACTGAACCAATCACCCAATCACATTGTGACCTGCAATACTAACCATAACATTATCAAAAATGGCCCTTTGCCATATGATATTTTCAACTCTAGGTAAGTTCTGGCTCTTTTAAAATTTTACAATGATAGTTTTACACAATCATAACTTTGACATGACGTCCTTGACTTGCTTCTTTCTTCCTGGTTTCTACTAGCAGTTGTTGAGACGTCCAAACTGATACTTACTTTAAATGGTACTTTGGTGTTTCATTTTCCTTATAGTATATCTATGATTCGTCCTATTGTGTCCTCTTTCCTACACATGCATTAATTAACAAGACCCAAACCAATATACAAACAAAATACTTACATTGTCCTGCAAACCATATTTCAGAGAAATATTCAAAATTCAAATGTAAATACGTTCAACATTTATGAACAAAACCCAATGAAACATACATACAAAATACTTACATTTTCCTGCAAAAACACATGTCAAAGATGATATTCAAATTAAAATTTAAACCCTAATCATACATACCTTGTTGTAGCAGACTTATCCTTGATTATTAATGTGTTTTCCTTATTGTAGTGATCCGTGAATGCATATTTGTTATTTCCTTCTATAAGCTCTATATTGAATCTGTTGTATATTTGTAATTCCATATCTCTAAGCTCTGAAAATTCATCCTGTGGTAATCCTCTGAGTCCTCTTTCCAACCTCGTAGGTCTAATAAATATTGGATTCTTCAATAAATATTTATGCGCCATCTCCTATGATGACCTGATTATAGACTAGTTCAGTAGAGTGAACTTGTACAAAGTTCCACATGTCACTATTTCAAACTTTGGTCCTGAAAATAATATCCAACAAACTACAGTACGTCCTATTTCTGTCACTTTTTACGAAATTTGAATCCAATGCTCAGAGTGAAAGTTATGATGATTTTCCCAAGTTCACTTGTTTGACATGTAATTTGGCAGCTTGCAAAAACCCTAACTTCCTCAAATCATATCTCTGAAAATATAGCGAACCAATATTTGAAATTCGGTCACGAGCTTCATCAATATTTCGGTTCAAATGGTTTTTTTTTAGCATCAGAAGCTTTGTAGAAAAAAATTTATATCGATAATGCCACAATAACCTATTTTAAGTAGCGAAATCCTTTCATCAAGAGCATATGAGGGTCACAATTTATATAAATGCTTAAGTTGATAGGGTCTTCAACAAGTGGACGTTGGAGGGATTTTAGGAGTTTAAAAAATTATTAATTATTGAATATTCAATTACCACAACCAATGATTAGTGCCATCAACCCCATGGGGTTATAGCCCACTAACAAGGGTTACTAACTTAAAACACGAATATCTCTCAAATCATGAATAATTATGTGGCATGCCATATATCAACAGAAACATATCGACAAGTAGAAACTATCCAAGATATCCTTGACTTGCAATAGCGTAATTTGTCAAGTAAAAATTCCCATCCAAGATCAGGGTAGCCCCTCGTGCTTCTTGGGCTGACATCAATGACAACCACTGATCAATACGACAATGGTGGGATCAATTCCAAGCATATTCGAAAAAGACTATGAGAAAACATCTCGAAATTCTTTGAATAACTTAGTATAAGCATTAATTTCTTCTGGGGTGCATTGTGCACCCAAGGTGATATTTTCTTCGATCCCTGGTTTATTCAAAATGTTAATTTTAATGGTATGGGAGATGTTAGCCATATTTCATTCTTCAAAATTATCTCATGTTGGAATGGGATTTTTAAACCAATCGGCCTCACCGTGGATGAACTATTTGGACTTGTTGTAGGAAAAACCCAACACTCCCCATTATTGAATTATTTACTTAAATAACGGGGACCTTTTCAATTAATTTTTGGCTAAGCATCTTTTATGATTTTCATTTTCTTACAAGTTTGTCACTTTTTTCTTTTTATCATATTTCTATTTTGATTATTTCATTGAATCAAATTTTTCACAAACTTTCCAATGATACTTGTTTCGCTTCATTTGGTCAATCGATTTGTAACTAACACTCTTTTGAAGTTTGACCATTTGTGTCGCCTAGGTTAAAAAAATATATAAAATGTACTAATATTCCAACTTTTATAACTAATTTAGTTCAATAATGCATTTAGTGTAAATATTAAATATTTTAGATAATTTTTACTAATTCGTTTGTTTTTCATTAATGGTCCTACAAAATGACCTAGCTAAATTGTAAAATAGACGAGAACATGTTTCGAGATCTTGGTAATTTACTCTAATTGTTATTTTAAAATAAATTACCAAAACCAAAACTCCGAAATTGAAAAGTGGCTAAAATCCAATTTGTAGGATTGTTAATTCACGTGGGAACTACTTCACATTGAATCTTTCCTTTCAAAAATCCCAATTTCAAAAAACGTCGAAATATAAATTGTAATGTCGCATATCACATATCACATATCGCAATTTTCTTAAGTACACCCCTTTAAAAATTTGCGATCTTGCAATTCGGTTTCATGCAATGGGGTTATTTGTTTTTAACTCAAAATTTTGGCTAGCCTCCTTATGCCTCCCAACTCCATTAATTCTCACCTCCTTATCCCTCTATGACCTCACCCTCACGCCATCCTACCCTCCACTCCATATTACTCCTCACTCCTCACCCTCACATTTTTTATTTTTGTTATGTATTATATGTTTTGAATTAATGACTAATTAAAATATATATTATACTATCTAATGTTAAAATATATATTATATTTTTATTATAATTCTAATATAATTTAAATTATATAAATATTAATATAATATTTTAATATTTTAATTAATCACTAAATCAATTTTTAATTAGTTTAATTTTGTTTACAATTAATTTGTATTATTTAATATTAACAGTGTAATTATAATTAATTAGTATTAATGAATAGATAATTGTAACTTAATTTAGAATTAGATTATAACTAAAAAATTTGATTTTTAGCCCAAGCAACAGAATTTCCAGAATTTTGGCAATTTTAATTCCTCAACTTTGGAACCTCAAAAATGGAGTTTTACTTAGCCAAATGAGGGCCATGATGGCTCATTGGCTAGATAAAATCATGGAGATTATTTTTGAAGTGGTTTAATTACCATTTGATCATTTAAAGAGTCTAAAATTTAGTAGAAGATCAAACTCCAAATTTTCAAATAAAATTAATTTTCTGAGTTTAATTTTATGCATTCTCATTTGCTCACGAATTCTTCTGAGTGCAGATTCATTCGTCAAATGATCTCCTAGACCAATTATATCATCACATGCATCAATAGAAAGCTTATATTTTCTTTTCACTTACTTATTTAATTAAGTTTTGATTATTTTGTTTTAGTTCCAGATTTAGCATTTTGATTTCAATTTGCATTTTATTAAATTATTTTGATTGATTTTTGCAGAGAAACAATTTGGAGAGATGAAGAGAAGAATATCTCAATCAATGAGAATGCTCCAGCAAGAGAACAATGGGATTTTGGCCCAATGAAAATTGATGGAGCAGATTTATTCTTCAACAAACTTTATTATTCATAAATCATTTTATAAATATTATAAATGGAAGATTGTAGAATGTATTATGGGCTCCTCTTTTCTGTAATTTAGGAATTACTAAAGGCATTATTGTATAGAGGATTTAGAGTTGCAGGGTAGAGGAGAGAAAACTCAAATCTCGAGATTATTGAAGATTTTTCCTTTGCATATTGAACTATGTATGGAGAACGGAGTTTGTACTTTTGCTGCTCTAGTTTAAACGCAGAAGTTCAAGCATTGTAAAGTGTTGTTGGAGACCATAGCCAGAGAAATGGATTCAATAAATTGGTATTTCTAATACTATTGTTTTAAATACTAGTTTCATTTTATGATAGCAAGAATGTGTCATTTTATTCATATTTGTGCACTATTGTCGATATGGGTAATGTGTCTCAATTATATATTATTATTTATCTCTGTTCTTATGGGTGAATTCTGATTTCTGAGTAACTATTTACTCAGAAATCTGTCTTTTAATACTGATTTAACAAATAGTGATATGTTGTGAACTATTTTCTCATATTATTGTTTAATTATTCGAATTATTAATCTAATAATCAATATTATTTTTGTGATCTACTTCCTAAATGTTGTTGGTTGATTATCTTAGTTAAGAGGTCTCTGAACAGAATGTGTTTTGGCATTCATAATGTCTGTTAATTGAACTATTTCATTAATTTGATATTCATTATAAGCTAGACATATTTAAATCCCTATCATTTAAATATCTTGCTCTTGGTTGGGTTAAATCTATATCTGCCTAATTGAGATAGGATTAGGATAATTTACCTTTTTCTTGCATTTAGAATAATTTTGCATTTAAATTTAATTCTACTTTACTAGAATTCCTCTTCCCAAAGAGGAAAAACTTTAGTTGTGGCTTGGCTGAGCCCCAAATTATCTTAAGGATGAATTTATTGCTTGATCAACAAGAGGGATGATCTGATGTCTGTTCTCTATTGGTAGACAAAAGTTATATTTTAAGCCATTGGAGGTTGAGAGAAGGTAACTAGACCTAGTTAAACCAGTCGGAACCACCATTCCAAATGGAAAAGGAACTCCTTTAAGGTCTGGACTGGGTGGTCATCCCCCATGTTGTTGCAGGTAATTTCGAAGCTTCAACATTTTGGCACTAGAAGGAGGGCTTGAGACTTGTTGTCCATTAGAATATTTGTATTCTAAAATTTTATTTTTAATCATAGTGGATCCTCTAAAACTTCCAATTTGGATTTTTTCTTTTTCTTTTTCTGGACGTGCATCTTCCAATACTCCACCAGAAATAGTAATAAACTTGTCTCAGGTAAAGTTTAACAGTAAGAAGACTACTTCTCCATTTAATCATGTCTTTTAATTTATTCAAAAAATTTCAAATTATACTTTTCATGATATTGATGAAGCCATTTTATGTAGGATTTTTACTCTTACATTCTTGGAAAAAGTAAGTTGGTGTCAATCACTTCTAGTTGCCTCAATTCACAATTGGGATCAATTTATTACAATATTTCTTTGTAAATTTGACGGATATGACTACAAAAAAGTATGTAACGAAATTGAAGGTCTACGAAGGTTTCAAAATGAGTCTTTAATTGATTTTATGATTAGATTTTATTTAAATTGTTTAAAATTTAAAATTTAAGACAAACCTTGGAAAGAGGATTTATTAGATTGGTTTAAACATGTTTTCTCTCTTCCTCCCATTCATGATCTGTGTCAAATTATTTCAAGCTTTGCCCAATATCCTTCCAATTTTATTAACATAATTGTGAATTTCAATATGGGGATGCAAACAAATGATGATGAAGTGGCCTCTATTATGTATGATCAATTCCTTCATTTAATGCACACTTCATACAATATTGAAAATGATCAAGGTGCACCTTCACATGGCAATGAATCTAAATCACAAAGCTTGGAAAATTTCACTATTCAAATACAAGAATTCACAAATTGGTATCATCAATAATTCTTATTGCACCATTCTTCCCAATTCTTGTGAAGAGGAAATTGCTTTAAGTCGGTCCCAATTGTGTTGTAACAATAATTATATCACTAGTGTAAACTATGATTCAATTTTATTATTATTCCATCATTTATTTTTAAATTTAGATTTATTTTTTGTTTTTAGTCTTAGATTTTTGAATACTTTGTGCTGGCATATTGAGAAACTCAATATTGAACACTCAATTGATGCATTACCTCAATGAAAAAATGAAGATTCAAATTATAATTATTAACATCAAGAGCTATTAAACTTCCAATTCCAATTGATGTTAATTTCTTATCAATTACTTATTTCTTCTCCAAAGCAATATCAACAAGAGAGTGTATTCTCATAATATGACCAACAATATAATTCAACTAATAATATTCTGTTGGATCTATTAGATTTCCATCCATTTTTCATTGACTCATTTGAAAGATATTTGGAAAATTTTCCTTCATGGAAGATCGTTAATAATTTAACACTTAAACATAACACTAAAAAAAATCTTGCAGGCCATTGTATCTAAAATTTCTTATTCACAATCTAACCTGTCACCCCCTCTTTTGAACCTCTCCTAATCAATAATGGAAATCCATCCAAATTTCAATGATCCAATTGAAATTCAGTTGGAAAGGACATTTCAAGATAAGGTGATTGTAAATAAGGTGCTAACAATAAATGTACATTCTGCTTTCAGATTTAGTTTTCTTATGTTAATTATATTTGTATTTTTTTACTAATGTTTGACATGTACATACATGCATGTATTAAGATGCTTTCATGGTTACACTAGAAGTATGACTATACCCAGTGATTTTTCCTTCATTAAGTTAGAAATAGGAATAGATTAATTTTCTTTTATGTTTTAATTTATTTTACTATTCATATTTTTAATAAGAAAGTAATTAATCTCAATTTTTCTTGGCATCCCTTTCATTTTGTTGGTAAAGTGGCTTAAAAAAATATCAGAAGTTTATGAATTTCTCGATTGCCTTTCTTTTTAAAAAATTATGTCACTTTGATAAGATTACTTTAAAATCATACAGAGAATAGCTAAAGCTTGGCAATATTTAATTCATGAGTACTTCTGAAGAGCTCATTTTCACCACTTTTCCCCTCTAATGTAATTTTGGAAAGGATGCAATTAAAAACCTCATTACTTTCCAATATTTACTAAATAAGTAGATGATATTTAACATGGGAGAAATTTAAGATTCATGAGGTAACATTTGCAGTCAAGTTGTTCCAGGTACGTAGTTTACAGGTTCATCTTCATCTATTGTTAGTTTTACATTTTTCAAAGGTTATTTCTTATTTTTGTTCAGTTTCTTTTAGAGTTCTTCATTAACTTGATTGTGTAGATCTAAGATAAGAAAGAAACCAACAATTTTTTTCAAATCTACAACATGTTCAGGGAAGTATTTATGATTTCGTCTAAATTTAAGGATTATATAATTTTGCTTCTATTCATTGAAATCCTGATAAGTCTTATTAAATTCTTGGAAGATTCATATCGGATCATTATATTTCATAACTCTCTTCATAAGAAAGTTATGTTAAAATTACTTTCCAATCAAATATTCCGACAATTAATTAAATTATTAAAGGGTTATTTATTTTAAAGCGAAGTTAAATTAGTCACTCTCTTTTTGAATTGAATACTTTAATAAATAATCGGCCCCACATATGGCACGTCATATATCACAATTCGCATATCGGAGGTTCTGAAATGAGCATACTCCAAATATCTCTAATCTCCCATTATGCCCATTCCCTCCAATCTCTGATGAACCTTTCCGTCTGATATCGCACCATCCATATCGCAACATTTGATCGGAAGAACCTCTTAACAATTCACAATAGGGAACCTCTGATGCAAGACCTATTATATTTCTTCTCGCTCATTCTATGATAAAATGATTGCGCTAAAAATTGTGATGTTGACATAACCCCAAACCCAATATGACATTTAAATTTAGTTCTGAAAGATATCACGTTCGTTCATGAATCACAATTTTTGTTGGGGCATATGTTTAAAAGTTCCTATGTCTCGGATCCAATATAAAATTAAATCCATATAATAAAACTATCGGGTCCGTTCTTCATCACACATCGGCGTATCAATGATGTTACATCCCATACTCAAATCTTCTGATCGTTGATTTCTTATATATTCCAAAGTCGGTCCCACCAATGAGCCATGTAATTTATTACATTCCCGCTATTTCAAGAATAATATCGGTGTTTCCATTTATTGAACTATTGAGATTCAACAAGATTATGAGCTTAGTGAAAAGTGTCGCCTTCACTAAGTGGGTCCGTAGGCTATTTTTGGCGCAAAGTCTATTTTTAGACTATGTCGATTTTTAGACATGTCGATCATATTCTATGAGTTGCAGGATGCTATTTGTGGATGGTTGGTCAAGTTGGAAAAATAGATGGACTTCTATTTTTAGACATATTGGGTGGAGTCTATTTTTAGATTGCCAGTCTAAAAATAGATATGTCAAATATTATTATCTCTTAATAATATTTGGACTCTAAACATTATCTTATTCTCTTGGAGCACTTCAGTTAAGTGCACAGATGTGGCACAACAGCTGATAGAAGGAATTATGCTATTCCTGAGGGTTTACTGGAGCTATTTCATGGAGGAATTCAGTTAGAACTCATGTGACAGAGTTTGGTGGAGTTATGGAAGTAGTTGGTGGAGTTGTATTTAGTTTAACTCAGTTAGACTCGGTTGAGCTAGTTGTATCTAATCTAACTGATTGATACACTAGTGAGGGTGGTGTGAATTAATTATTTAATTAATTCACTAAATAATAACTCATTAATCAACTGAAGAATACATCAGTTAACTACAGTGCATGGCAGCTTCAGTGGAGACTAGTGGAGAGATAGGTGAAAGAGCAAGTGTGATTATCAGTTGTGACTATAGTGATGCATTGATTGCATCCAACACTCAATGGAGATGCCAATGAGGATTGCACAGTGCAAGCTTGGTGAATTCGAGTTCATTCAGAGCCATTCTTCAGCAGGGATTGCGCAGTAGAGGCAGGCTAGCAGGTGGCAAAGAACGGTGCATGGATTTTCAAGATCGGGCCTGATTAGTGTGTAGCGATTGTATTGTACTGAGAGCTTGATATGATAAGCTTTATATGAGGATTGTTACATGATCTCTATGACATATATTATATACAGATAGTTGGGGTTTTCAGCTTCAGGCTTTCCCGTTAAACAACTGTGTTAATGTGTGTGAATTTTTATTGTTTCATGTGTGCATTGTAATCTTGATTTTATTTCCGCAAATGATCAATGGTGGAATAGATTCTGTATTTTGCATGAAGTTAAAATAGTGTGAGATCAGGAGAATCTTGGACATATAACACATAATTTATATAATTTCTACATGAATAACTTCAATCTTACGATATGATTATTCTTCGATATCGCCATTGTTCGATCACATTTTCCTGCCACATATGCTCATATCACATATTTTCTACTACAACACTTATATCACATCGCAAAATTCAAATGAAGCCTTGTCTTAATATCTTCCAATGAGATATATTTCAATACACGCCTCTCCACCATTGTCATTTATTTATTATAGAAAACTTGAATGTATATCGGCAAAGGAGGAAGTCACAACTTTTAAGTTATGCATGACAAAGAAACTCACAATGCAAAACATTCGGCAAGACACTGACATATACAAAATACCACATGAATGCACGTTTTCATATTATGCCTCTCATTGGTCTATCTAGAATGAAATACTTATGCTTTTTATTGCTCTAAATTGCTATAAACCAAGGAAATTTTGCATAAAAACGCTTGCAGTGACTGATATTATCTGTGATTTTTTCTATGCCTGTTCCAAATCTTAAAATTTTCCAAGGTGAGTTGAACCATTGCATCACACTCACCAAATTGTTTTCCATTTAGTTATATTCATTTCTTCTTAAGAGACTCAGAGCCTCTAATTGATGAATTTTTGAATCCTTGTCCTCTACTTTTCATTTTTCAATATTTTCCTCAAAATTTCAAAGTTGTTCACTTATCAGACTCTTGGGTTTGTATTATATCAGAAGAATTTAAAATGAATTCTAAGAATTACTTCTCCAAACTTCAAATTTCTTTTTCTTTCCATTATCTTGTCTAACACATTTATCAAAGGAAGTGATCCTTATTTTTCTATCTTCATTGGAATTTTTTGGTTTCAAAATTTTGTAAAATTGATTTTGGCTTCAAAAAATGATTTTGAGATATTTGACACTTGATTTATTCTCATATTTATTAAATCTCAAATTCCTCTCCTAGAAGATTATTTTATAGGTAAATGTAAGTGTTCTTGCAATCATTTTACAAAACTTCAAATTATCTCATTATTTACCCTTGATAAAAGAATGTTTGATGTTTTAAAAAGAAATGTTTTTACATTATACATTTATCAAGCATTTCTTATCGGAAATGATAAATTTTGTAAGTTTAGTTTGTAAAAGCTACACAAAAACTTTTGTTCCAAGGTCTTACTGCCCTTAATATTCTAAATGTCGAGACTTCTTGTATTGAAGGCAAAATTTCATTAAACAAATATCGTTGGAAACATTATGAAGCAAGATTTTTATTTATCAAAGTTTTGTCCATCTATAATTTTGGAAAACTTGAGCTCTTATCTTTTGTTTTGATTTTCTCAGAAACCTAAAACTTCAGAAAATCCGGTTAAAATCCTTTGTAGATCCCTGATCAATTCATTTTAATATTTCACTATATATACATGAAGTTTCGTTTGATTATCTTTTGAATATATATGCTACTTTCATATTATCATGGTGGTCCAAAACTTGGATATATTTCAATCATAATTTTACCAAATCCAAGAATTCAACCATAAAGATGACTTTCTGACTAAAGGGATATACATTCTTCATGGTATATGTACATGGACTTATTTTACTCTTATTGAAAATCTACTTCATTGATAAGGAATTTGGAACAAGTAAAGGTAATGTATTGATGATTAATTCATATTTTTAATTCTTTTTTATTTTGAATTTCGCTCCATACTTATCATATAAAGATTCAAGTCCTCTTCATATATTATTATATTATTTTTTATTTTGAATCAACTTCAATATTTTGGGGCTGATGTAAATTCAAAATGGAAGAAGAAAAGAGAACATTCATCATTGAAATTAATAAAGAAGCATATTTTCATCCTTATTTCTTGTGGAATTGATTTATTTCCAATTCCTTAAACATGAAACATTGTTTTCTTCTAGTTTACTGCTTGCTTTAGTTTAAATTCAATAAATAATGATTTTGTGTCAATAAGATTTTAATCAATTCAACTTCTTCATGTTTCCAATTCTAATTAATAAAAGAAGTTAACTTGTATTGGAGAAAATCATCTTTTTCATGTAAGATTAAATGCAATTCTCCAATGGTAAGTTTCATGTATCCACTTTCATTTATTTTCATTTCTTCACTTTTTATTTCAGTTTTGTTTTTGCTGATCTCGAACTCTTTTTTATAGGTCTTCGTGAACCTTTTGCACCTCTACAGAATCAGTTTTTGAAGTTCATTTTCTTTTTCTCTTTGAGATTCTTGAAAGAAACAGTAATGATCCTCATAGAATCGGCCAAATTGGGGAGTTTGAGGACCTCTAGTCTATATCTTTAAGCATTTATTTTATTAGAAAATGGTTAGGATCCTTTTATATAGGTTTTTCCTTGAAGAAGGAAAATTTTCAATGGACAGAGACTTCTCATTCAGCGTATTATCTATCATCACTGTTGTTCACCCTCTACATTTTGAGAGCCTCATTTCTTATAACTCTGTAAGATAAAAAAAATTATTCTCAACATAGGAATGAATGTATATATACTTATTTGTATCCTTTGTTGAGAAATTTATATAGATAGTCTTGTTGGAGTTTATCTTTTCCATTTTGTTTTTCTTTTAGTTTTTACTTTCTTTATTTTTATTTTCATTCGCTGATTTATTTTCTTACTTTAGCTTAGGAACCATTTTCCTTTTTCTTTTAGTTTTGTTTTGATTTTGGTGATTCTGCCATGATTTATGTGAAAGGCTTTTTCCTCACCTGATAGCGATTAACATACATGGGAAATCTCCTAACTCTATCTATTTCAGTGAATTTCATTTATCATAAAAGGCATATCTTTATGGAACCATAAAACCATCTTGTTTTAAATATTTTCATGGAGGAACACACAACCTTTCTAAATTATTGAGTTTAATTTTTCAATGAAAGAACTGATTTGAGTTTAATTCAATGAATCCCTCCCACCCCTCCACATAAAATCCTCTGATTGATAGTTCTAGCGAAATAATTTGGAGTAAAAATTATGAAAGTATTATTTCCATTAAACATAAATCTCCATTACCATCCCACCTCTTTCACTCAAATACATCATAAATTGAAAGTTTGCAAATGTGCTTATCAAAAGGGTGATTAAAAGAGGAAGCATGGGAAATACAGGTAAACCCATCGAGGCTATAGACGCTCACTGACAGCGGGACTAGGCTTGTATGACATAAAAGACAACTTCGTCGGGGTATTGTTCAGGCTCATTGGCAGCGAAGCGATATCAAAGAAAATCATAAAATGGATATATGCTTATCAAAAAATCCTATCTATACCTTTGTCTATTTTTCATATGAAGTAGTTTTAAAACAATTTTTTTCCAAATTTGGATTCATCACTTTTACTCGAGTCTATTTTAAGTACTTATTTTTACAAACTCATATTGCTTAATCTATTTATGTGGGACCTATGGAAATTTTTTATTGTTAGATGATTTCATGATTTCCATTATTTTTAACATTTGAGTAAATTAAAGTTCATTATCTTTAATCAGATATAATTGGTCCTTCTCCCGCATGTCGCCATTGTTGTATGAAAAACCCAACACCCCCCATTATTGAATTATTTACTTAAATAATGAGGACCATTTCCATTAATTTTTTGCTAAACATCTTTTATGATTTTCATTTTCTTATAATTTTTTCATTTCTTTATTTTTATCAGATTTCTATTTTGATTGTTTCATTGAATCCAATTTTTCAAAATCATTCTAACGATACTTGTTTTGCTTCATTTGGTCAACTGGTTTGTAAATGACACTCTTTTGAAGTTTGATCATTTGTTTCGCCTCGGTTAAAAAAATGTATAAAATGTACCAATATTCCAATTTTTGTAACTAATTTAGTTCAATAATGCATTCACTGTAAATATTAAAGCTTTTAGTTAATTTTTACTAATCTTTTCATTTTTCACTAACGGTTCTACAAAATGACCCATTTAAATTGTACAATAGACGAGAACATGTTTCGAGATCTTAGTAATTTACTCTAACTTGTTATTTTAAAATAAATTACCAAACCCAAAACTCCAAAATCGCAAAGTGACTAAAGTCCAATTTGTAGGATTGTTAATTCACATGAAACCCACTTCACATTACATCTTTCCTTTCAAAAATCTCAATTTCAAAATACGTCCAAATATAATTTGTGACGACGCATATCGCATATCACAATTTCCTTAAACATGCCCCTCTAAAAATTTTCAATCTTGTGATTTGGTTTCATACAATGGGGTTATTTGTTTTTAACTCAAAGTTTTTGCTAGCCTCCTTATGTCTCCTGACTCTATTGATTCTCACCTCCTTATCCCTCCCTCCGTGACCTCACCCTCACGCCATCATACCATCCACTCCTTATAACTCCTTACTCCTCACCTTCACATAATTTTTGTTATGTATTATATGTTTTGAATTAATGATTAATTAAAATATTTATTATGTTATATTATGTTAATATATATATTATATTTTAATTATAATTCTAATATAATTTAAATTATAATATTAGTATAATATTTTAATATTTTAATTAATCAATAAATCAATTTTTAATTAGTTTAATTTTGTTTACATTTAATTTTTATTAATTAAAATTAACAATGTAATTATAATTAACTAATATTAATGAATAGATATTTCTAACTTAATTTCGAATTAGATTATAACTAAAATTCTAATTTTAGTCTAGCTAACAGAATTTCCAGAACTCTGGAAATTTTAATTCCTCAATTTTGGAAGCTCATAAATGGAGTTTCACTTGGAAAAATGAGGCCCGAGATGGCTCATTGGATAAATAAAATCATAGAGATTATTTTTGAAGTGGTTTAATTACCATATTTGATCTTTTAATGGGTCTAAATTTCAGCAGAAGATCAAGCTCCGAATTTTTAAATAAAATTAATTTTTTGAGTTTAATTTTCTGCATTCTCATTTGCCCGCAACTTCTTCTAAGTGCAGATCCATTCGTCAAATGATCTCCTAGACCAATTAGATCATCACAAGCATCAATAGAAAACTTAGATTTCTTTTTCAGTTATTTATTTAATTAAGTTTTGATTGGATTTGTTTTAATTCCATATTTAGCATTTTGATTTCAATTTGCATTTTATTAAATTATTTTGATTGGTTTTTGTAGAGAAACAGTTTGACGAAATGAGGAGAAGAAGATCTCAATAATGAGAATGCTCCAGAAAGAGAACAATGGGATTTTGGTCCAATGAAAATTGATGAAGCATATTTATTCTTCAACAAACTTTATTATTCAGAAATAATTTTGTAAATATTATAAAGAGCAAATTGTAGAATGTACTATGGGCTCCTCTTCTATGCAATTCAGGAATTCTTAAAGGCACTATTGCATGGAGGATTTAGATTTCTATGGTAGAGGAGAGAAAACTCAGATCTGGGGATTATTGAGGATTTTTCCTTTGCATGTTGAATTATGTATGGAGAACGGATTTTGCACTATTTTTGCTCTAGTTTAAAAGCAGAAGTTCAAGCATTGTAAAGTAGTGTTGGAGACCGGAGCCAGAGAAATGGATTCAATAAATTGGTATTTCTAATACTAATGTTTTAAATTCTGGTTTCATTTTATGATAGCAATAATGTGTCATTTTATTCATATATGTGCATACTTTCGATATGAGTAATGTGTCTCAACTATATGTTGTTATTTATCTCTGCTCGTATGGGTTGAATTCTGATTTCCGAGTAACTATTTACTCAGAAATCTATCTTTTAATACTGATTTAAAAAATAGTGATATGTTGTGAACTATTTCCTCATATTATTGTTTAATTATTCGAAAAATTGATTTAACAATCAATATCATTTTTTTGAACTACTTCCTAAATGTTTTTGGTTGATCATCTTAGTTAAGAGGTCTATGAATAGAATGTGTTTTGGCATTCATAATGTCAGGTAATTGAACTATTTCATTAATTTGATAGTCATTATAAGCCAAAAATATTTAAATCTCAATCATTTAAATATTTTTCTCTTGGTTGGGTTAGATCTATATCTGCTTAATTGAGATAGGATTAGGATAATTTTCCTTTTTCTTGCATTTTAGAATAATCTTGCATTTATATTTAATTCTACATTACTAGAAGTCCTCTTCCCAAAGATGCAAAACTTTATTTGTGGCTTGGTTGAGCCCGAAATTAGCTTAAAGATCATTTTCTTTCCTAATCAGCAAGAGGGATGATCTGATGTCTCTTCTCTATTGGTAGAAAAAAGTTATATTTAAAGCCATTGGAGATTGAGAGAATGTAACTAGACCTAGTTAAACCAGTCGGAACCACCATTCCATACGGAAAAGGAACTTCTTTAAGGTTCGGATTGGGTGGTCATCCCCCATGTTTTTGTAGCAAATTTTGAGGCTTCAAGGAGACTCCATGGCATATTTATCACGGGTTTGCTATGGAAGTAAATATGCACGATGGTGCATATTGTCCCAAGGATAATTAGGGGTGGTCATAGGCTTCCATGATGTCGTTATCAGAATGAAAGATGGGGGGACTAGAGGAAGAAGAACCACATGAAGAGGAACCACATGAATCATATTCATGACAGACAAGGTTCACATGCAAATCATAAAAAATGAAAAATAGATGACTAGTATATTGGACATATACCGATGTTGAGAACAAATTGTTTGTCGAAGAAGGTTCGACAGAATCATAATATAATACTCCAAGAGAGTCCCAATATATCGATCCCATGGATGAAGACCTATAAAGAATAGGGGTAGAACAATTTTTCATCTCAACATCAGGAGGAGGGATCATAATGGGTGGTTGAGAGACCTCCCATTTTTGCATAATAGTGGGACCAAAACCCATGGGTAGAATGGAAGTGGAATCACTAGAAGCTAAATCTAACTCATGAAGGACTTGAAGTGTATCGCAAAAATATTTGAGACAAGGACATTGATGGTAGTAATTTCCATAGTTATCACACAAAGCACAAGGGTGATTCATGCATAAGGATCTGCTCTTCTTAGTTGACACGAGTAAGGTGACATGGACCTCAAGAATGTTGGAGTCAGTAAAGGTATCAAAGACCAAATTTTTTATATGAGGGAGCTCAAGACAATTATTTGTGGCATGTCCAACAACAACACACAAATTGGATGGAGGAGTAGGATTTGGTGGCATAGGAAGAGCGAGAAGAGTTTGGGGTCCCTTTTTCTGGGATGCCCCCCCCCTCACCAGATGCTTTCACAACATGAGTAGCTTCCTGTTGAGGTTGTTGTATAATTGAAGCAAAGGAAGGGGTAGGAACAACAATTTTGATAGGGGTCAAAGTTGTATAAGGTTTGATTTGATTAGGAGGAGTGTTTTTGGGAGGATAAATGTACCAAACTGGGACCCCCAAGGTAATATTTGGAAGACTCAATGTAGCCATGGTGGGGCTAGAAATTATTATAGGTGGCTAGAATAATAAATGCATCTGACCAGAAGAGTAATGACCTGAGGGAATAGCTCTTGGATGGAAAATACCTGGGGGAATTATTCCAGGCTAGAAAGGACTAGGAGAGATACCAGCAGAAGGAAATGGGCCTGGAAGGATTATACCTAAAGGTTGGGTTGAGTTGGTAGCAAGAAGTTGTAGAATGGTTGGCAGTTGTGAAGGCGTACCAGACTGCTTGTTGGTAGTTCATGATGGTTGAAGCATACAAACACTATAGGAGCTACACTCTTAAGGGGTAGGCGATGGGCCATAGTAAGCACCAAGCAGCAGGGAATCTTTTTATACTCCAGGAGAAACATTAGTGACGGACGGAATAGCCTTATTGTCAGTCATCATTGAGATAGTGGAATGAGTAGAAGTTTGATATTGAAGAACATAATAAGTCAAATGATCAATAGTGGTGAAATTTCCATTTTCAGGAAATCTCATATTGCAAAAGATAGCAGATGTGATAGTGTACATGGAATAGGTGTAACTACGATCCAAGAGGATGTTATAATCTAATGGGGCATCAATAAATTTGATATCAATTAAGATTCTCTTTCCGGAAATAGTAATTGTACATTTGTGATATAAGTTGATGGGTTGTGAGGGATGACCATCCCAAGAACAGAGAGTTATGGTGGATGGGGACAGGTTGGGGGAACCAAGTTGCTTCCAAACACTAGCGGATATCACACAAGTTAAGGCTCCTTCATCTATGATACACCGATGAACAATGGTTTTTATTATGGAGACTGGTATTTTAAAGGAAATGGATGAAGGAAGGGGGGAATGTTCTAATTTTTCAACATCAAAGACAATCATGCGATTGTCAGAAGGATCCACATCGCAGAAAGAAGATTATAGATCTTTCCATTGGGATGGGCATGTCTGGAGGACTTCTAGTGTTGACATGATAGTAGGAGACTTTGTCAAGTCAACTACTATGTTATAGGTACAGGTGTCTTTACAAGAAGTAGCATTTCAATGTAATGGACCTTTGGGGATCTTAGGGATAACATCTACCTTAGGAAGAGGGATTTGTAAGGTACCATTTGGTGATGACAGAGGCTTAGTGAAAACTTGATGTTGGGAATCATTTGTTGACTTTTTAGGGGACTTGTCATATTGGCATGACCAAGTCTGTAGATTGACTTGTTCGGTATGGAATTCATCATAATTCATCATGATAATTTGGTAATTATTGTGCCCATATTGCAAAGGTTGGGGAGTTGCATTACCTTATGTAGGTTGGTGATCCATTTGGATATTGGTGGCCACCCACCTATTCCACTGGGGCCCCACCATTGTTTCTTTCAGTTTTTCATTTTCCTTAATTGTAGCATAGTTTACTATTTTTAGTAGTTTTTCAGGTCCTGAACTTCCTGAGCCATTTTGAAGCCCTAAATGTTTTTGTTTGGGGAAATCGAGAAAAACATGTGTCTTTAATTGATGTTTCTCACTCAAAATTTGTAGTGCTTGGATATATATTTCTAACGAGGTATTGTGCATGTAAAACGGAGATCATATACCAAAGTTACGTCCCCAATAAGTTCATGTACCAATTTACCCAAACAGGGCCCATGGTTTTGACGGTTCATCTCTTAGGGTTAGGTTTTTGGATGTTTGGGGTTGTCCATTATTTCTTAAAAATAAATAGGCCTTCGAGCCTCATTGTAACATAGTTCATAGGCAGGTAGCCACAACATCTCTTCTCATAGATAAGCTACCAGCTCCCTAGCTAGTTTATTTCCATTCTGTCTTTAAGCATATTTCAGTCATGTGCTATTAATGAAATGAAGTCTTATTTCTGCTCCATCTTTGTATTTATGTGTATTTCTGTATTTTATTGTGTTCCTGCATAAGTTTGGATCAGTGGTATCAATGTGGTCTGCTCTTTCTCGATCATTTTTTGAATGTCCCCAACGAGGTCAGGGTATAAGGAGTTATGGATCGATCTGGTTGAACCTTTGCAAGATGAGCATCACAAACCCCGACGTCTGCCCATAGGAGACGAAAATAAATAAGAGGGAGCAGGAGATCCTATCAAAATATCGCTCGAGGAGGCCTTTGAGAAACAAAGGAATGCAATAAAATACCAAAATACACATAAACGCAGAGATGTAGCAGAAATAAGTCTTCATTTCATTAACATCACATAACTAAAATATTCTTATAGGCAGAATGAAAATAAACTAGCTAGGGTGATGGTAGCTTATCTCTGAGAAGATATGTGGCAGCTACAGGCCTCTGACTACAATGAGGATCGAAGGCCTATTTATTATTTAGAAACAATGGACAACCCTAAACATCTAAAAAACTAAGTCTAGGAGATGAAGCACCAAAACTATGGGCCTCATTTAGGTAAATTGGTACATCAACTTCCCAGGGACGTAATTTTGGCATACGATCTCTGTTTGAAACGCACAATACCTTGTTAGAAATATCTATCTGAGGAATAAAACTTTTGAGTGAGAAAAAATGGTTGAAAACCCATTTTTCTCTCAATTTTACCAAAAAAACGTCGTTTAAGGCCTCAAAACTGCTCCAGAGGTTCAAGACCCGAAAAAACTACTAAAAATAGTAAATTGTGCTACAATTAAGGAATCTGAAAAAACTAACAGAAACAATGGTGGGGCCCCAATTGGAATAGGCGGGTGGCCACCAATATCCACCTGGATAATTTCGATCTTGGCTAGCCCCAACCACTCTAATAGAGCTCCGCAACTTTCTAGGTCTTGCTAATTTCTACCACAGGTTCGTGTTGGGATTCTCTCATATCACTTGGCCCTTGATCCAAGTCACCAAAGGAGGAGTGAAAGAAAAATTATTTTGGTTTGAATCTCAACAGAATGCATTCGTCAAGTTGAAACATCGCATTAGCTCTGCCCCAAAGCTCACATTACCAAACTTGCAACAACCATTTGAGACCGAGACATATGCTTTGGGCTATGATATTGGGGTAGTTCTTACTCAACAGGGGCATCCAGTGGAATATCACAATGAGACACTATCTGACACGGTCCGGAAGTATCCCACTTATGACAAAGAGATGTATTCCATTATGCAGGCTTGTTGACAATGGAAGCATTACATTTTTGGGAATGAAACGGTCATCCACACATACCACCGACCTGTGCAGTTCATACAGACACAAGGGAAGTTGTATAACGATCGCCATCAGAAGTGGTCCACATATCTGCAACAATTTCATTTGAACATCAAGTACAAGAAGGGAAACACCAATAATGTTAGAGACTGCCTCAGTCGACGGTCGATTGTGGTGCTAACCACCATGCTCAACTCTTGTGGGCACGAGACTTCTGATTTATTACTTCTCTACGAGAGTGATCTATAATTTGGCCACACATACAAGACACTCTTGGAAGGTAAGAAAGTTTCAAATTTTCACCTCCTGTATGCACTACTATGTCACCTGGGATAGCTTTGTGTTCCTTCAAGCGAGCATTCCAAGATGATTTGAGAAGCGCACTATATTCAGGTCATTGGGAATTTCGAGGTCGAGAAAATAGTGGTTGTATTGTAAAAGTATTTATATTTCCCAAACCTTCGACTGGATGTCGATAAATACATCAGATACTACACTGCCTTCATCATTGCCAAACCGACCATCAAGAAGCAAGGCCTCTATACTCTGCTTCCTACCCCTAGTCAACCTTGGGAATCCATCTCCATGGATTACATGTTATCCCTTCCTTCTACTAAGCATGGCAATGACTGTGTTTTCATGGTCATCGAAAAATTCTCGAAGATGGCCATTATGGTGGCCTACAAGAAGAATATCACAGTAGAAACCATTGTTAAAATATTCTTTGAACGAGTGTAGGTACAATTTGGGATCCCACAATCTATCATCTCAGATCGGGACAACAGGTTTCTCAATACATTTTGGTCCAACCTCTAGTCAATGCTTGAAACCAAGCTCACCAAATCCACAACTTTCCATCCCCAAACTGATGGCCAAACAAAGGTCATCAACAGGGTGATCATACACATTTTTCACATGTACAACTCAAAGAATCCACGCACATGGGATGAGAGCCTCCCCTATGTAGATCACAGCTATAACTGGGCTCTCCACAGCTCAACCAACTACATCCCCTTTCAGGTGGGCTTGGGATTACAACCATTATGTACCATCAACGTATCCATGCCATTTACGGCTACTTAGGCCGATTCGGCTCATGTCCTATTTGAATCTGACAAGGTGAACAACTTCATTAAGCGAATTCATCACATCCACCACTAGGTCCATGACAAATTGGACAGAGCCAATGCCAAGTAAAAGCAACGATATGATTATCATCAGATGCCACACAACTTCTAGGTGGGTGACAAAGTGTGGCTAAATTGGCAGAAAGAGCACCTCGTTGGACCCCATCATCAGCTTCGCCCACTCTAATATGGACCATACACCATCACCAAGGTTGTAGGGGACAATTGCTTCGAGCTCAATATTCTATTATTCCTTGGTCTATAGCCAGTGTTCAATGTGGACCACCTTCAGCCCTACTTTCCACCTCTACTAGACACCTCTGACATTGCAGAAAAACTCACACCAACAGGTTTAAACCCGGGCTGCATGGAACAAGCCACCATGGGTCGTATCATGGACAATAAAATCAAGAACACTTGCCAAGATCCAATTGTATCGGTTTGTCAAAGTTGGCCAACTCCTGCACCAAGGCAAGTGGCTCACCAGGGACCAAGTTCAGTAGAATTTTCCTCATCTCATGGAGGAACTCAACGCAATGGGGACCATTGCTTCCTAAGGGGGGAGGAATGATCCAGGTGGATATTTGTAGCCACCCACCTATTCCACTTGGGACCCCACCATTGTTTCTTTTATTTTTTCATTTTCCTTAATTGTAGCACAATTTACTATTTTTAGCAGTTTTTCGGGTCCTAAACTTCTAGAGCCATTTTGAGGCCCTAAATGACGTTTTTTGGGAAAACTGAGAGCAACATGGGGCTTTAATCAATGTTTCCCACTCAAAAGTTTTATTCCTCAGATATATATTTCTAACGAGGTATTGTGCGCATCAAACGGAGATCATATGCCAAAGTTATGTCCCCGAGAAGTTGATGTACCAATTTACCCAAACGGGTCCCATAGTTTTGGAGCTTCATCTATTAGGGTTAGGTTTTTGGATGTTTAGGGCTGTCCATTGTTTCTCAATAATAAATATACCTTCAAGCATAATTTTAACATAGTTCATAGGCCTGTAACCACCACATATCTTCTCAGAGATAATCTACCAACGCCCTAGCTAGTTTATTTCCATTCTGTCTATAAGCATATTTCAGTTATGTGATATTAATGAAATGAAGTCTTATTTCTATTGCATCTCTGCATTTATGTGTATTTCTGTATTTCATTACATTCCTGCATAAATTCGGATCAGTTGGGAATCTATATATCCTTGATAGGGCAAAGGATTGGTAAGCAGAACTAGTTGAGATGAAGTAGGAGGAGGAGGAGGAGCAATAGTCTGAGGTTCTCGAGAAGCAGTTGCTTGAGATTCCCATGCTTTCCACACCTGAGATAAAATGGGACACTTGTAATTATAATTTCCAAATATGCCACAACAGGAACAAGGTTTATTCATACAAAGAGCCTTGTTTTGTTTGTGTTGTTTGCCTTGGTGTTGGATTGCTGGATTAGGCTAGTTTCCATGAAGGCCATTAGGTGGTGGACCCTTGTCACCATGATTACCTTGAGATGTCTAGTTTTAGTTACCTTTCCCCTTATTCTATCTCTTGGGGTTGGAGGTATTGGTTTCACTATGCTAAGCATAAACTTGAACTTGAGGAGGAGGTTTTTATTGTGGCAGAGGTGGATAAGGAATGGGAGGTTGGGGTGTTGGTGCCAGAGGGGCTGGAACGTTAGGCGGTGCATACATATAGTAATGAGATGGGGAAACATTAGGATAAATAGTTGAAGCAACAACTAGCCCTGGAATTTGTTGATGTATATGGGAATATGCATGTGACGTGCTTAGACCTGGATAAGTATTTCCATGTGAAGGATTACGATGGGGATAAGTGTAAGAGGAATTGGTCCACCCCTAGGGTTGACCATAAATAATCGGAGGTGGAGTAAATGGTGGATATTGCGGGTGTGAAATGGATCCAATGATACCATCTATGGCATGATATTTCCTTGGGGCATTAACAGCACCAGTCCGAGGCAGATCGGGAAGGATGACATAAACATATCATGAATGTGCATATATCAGGTCATATTTCAAAGCTACATAGAGCACTTATTCCTTAGACTCTGAGAAGTGGGAGGTGACATATTTACCTATGGGGGCCAAAATTGATATAAGGAACTAATCCATATAAAAACAACCTTCGAATCTAGGGGCCGTACACATGCTCCTCCTTCTGCACCATTCTTGAACATGGTCAGATAGGCGGGTGGAAAAATTTTGATGGAAAGAATTCAACAGTTTGGTATCAGTCTCATAATGAAGAGGTAACTGAAAGTAGGATAGAAATGCTTTGGAAAGAGTCGTGAAAGTGGAATTGGAGGCTTGTGGTTGGTCCACATACCACATTGCAACAACTCCAGTAATGGTGCACTAGAAGTGGTGAAGATGGATGGAGTCTTCAGTGATATAATTGGATGAACACCACGTATGAAATGAGTGAACATGATTTGTAGGGTATTCTCTGCGATTTCCTTCAAACGTGGGAATTTTAGAAGGAATTTTGGTAGGCATAGGAAGCCAAGTTGGGTTGTGGAGAAGAGGGTCGTTGATAAGTTGGCTGAAATCAAGGAGGCTCAAGCCAGCCATATAAGTAAGCAATGGGAAGTTAGTGACCATACCGACAGAGGTTTCACATGTGGGGTTACCTTGGTTACCACCTTGGTTTACCACACCCACGTTGGTGCCTGAGATGGTGGAAATACGAGGTTGGGAAGACATATAATCAAAGGAAGAACTATAATAATCAACAAAACCAGAGTCAAAATGGGGGCTTGATGGGGGACTAGGAGGATGAACATGAAATCGATGGGGGGGAGTAATATGTCCTAAATGAAATTGGGGGCAAAGGCCATGAAGTCTCCATGAAAAATGCCTAGAGGGTGCAATGATGTCAAGGTAATGATGATTCAAAGGACTAAAGGATATTATGGGAAAAAGAGAAACAAACAATAATAAAACACTTAGTGTTGTTGTGCCAAGTGTAAATTAACTATATTAATATGTTACTCTAATTCAAGAAAATATTTCTTATCAAATAAAAATGACCTCTAGCCTACAAGTGGTCTAAATCCTCAAATAATTCCTAAATATACTATTTCAAATTGCCTTCTAAAATACTTCTTACTTGACAGAATCTGAATTTCACAATGAGAGATATCCAGAGAAAGGCAGGGTAGAGAACCAACTACTTCCCACAGCGAGCCCTGTAGGGTGTTTACCTATGATTGGCCACTATGGTTACCTTCGTCCCACAGGGGTTGTTGATTCTTGACCTTCTTGGTGATCAACCAACGTAGGGATTCCCTGCCATAGGTTGGGTAGCCCCAAGGTCAAATGCTCGCACGATGACCTAGCATAACCCCATTTGAATCAAGATTCTGACACACTCCATCTTTGGACAGTGGAATGGTGAAGGATTTTAAACTCCCTAATAAATCAAATTCTATGTCCCAATGTAAGTGATTGATGGGTATTATTGGATGAATATCCCACTGATCCTACACCTAACTATACAGATTGTTTGGCACTAATGCCAAAGTGGGCTTAATGTATGTGTGTTATATTATTATTATGTGGCTTGTTTCAAGTCTTGGAATGGTGATGTTTACCAAGCTCATGTTCGCTTAGGGTGTGTACATGTGTGTGAAAAGTGTGTTCAGTTTATGAGTTAATTGAGCATGTTTAATGATGCCATGTGCTACTAAAAAGTGCTCAAAAACTATAAATAATGTTGTAAATGGACAGTAAAATAAACAGTCAATCCAAGCACACAAACCCCACCCAAAAAGGCTATCAAATAGCTAAAAAGAGGTGGAAAAAAAGCCACTCAAAGAAACACTTATGTCCCAAAATATCAAATGTTTAAGGGACTGGGATCTAAAGGCACAATGCCGCTGAAAATGGTGCAGAAAAACAATAAAAATTAGAGCTGAAAATATTGAAAAAGGATAGGAGGAAGCTCTAGAACCTAGGTCACACAAGGGGATCCTAAGGGGGAAAGGAAACACTAAAATCCGAAGGGAGTAAAATGATGAAGAAACCTATCCAAGAGGGTTTTGAAACAATGAATAAGACCTTGAAAATTAGTGGCTGAAAATGTTGAACCCTAGACTCCTCAATGCAACAAATATCTTCCTAAAAGTTGGAAGTGTACTCTAAACCCTAGGAGGATTTTTCCTTCCTCAAATGAAAAATCACTAAGATAATCTAGGCCTATGGGTGACTCTGGAAAAAATAGAAACCCTTCCCAGTACACACATAACACAGTCGAAAAATCTGGAAAAAAAAATCTGAAAATTTTAGAATTCAGATTATGACCTGAAAAGTGTGTTGGAATGCAAAAAACTGGCCAAAACGTGTGTTCCAGAATGCATAAAAGGAACCAAAAAGTGTGTTTTCTCCTGGGACTCTCAGTCAGTATGTCTCACCTAGATTGTTTCATCTCCTATGCAACTAGTACCCATGACCTTCGGAAACATCCGGAAAACCAACATAATCCATTTTTTTCCCAGAAAAATAAAGGAGATCTAAAAATAGAAATTGAGAGTCTAAAAATAGCTAGAGAAAATATCGAAAACCATTGAAATAATAGTCACCAAGGATATAAATTACTACACTACTAGAGTCACCATTTTTTAGTATGAAAATGCTTAGCAGGTGTACCAAAAATGCTTCACTTAAGTCACTGGTAACAAGTGAACCTGACAACAAAATATGGTGGTTTACATCCCATATATGCAATGAAAAAATAATAAAACCCTACAGCGAAAATATCATATGCAATATAAAACATAAAACAACAAGAAATAACGGATGCAACAACCCAATAAAAGAATACTTTAAATGAATATTCTTTTTATTAGAAAACACCTAGTGAAGGAGGTTTACAACATGGATCTGCAAATACCCCTCCGTGGGATGGATCCTTTCGATATTTTTTTCTCTCTTAATATGTGGAAAACCCAAAAAAGTAAAATGGAGCTCAAGTGGGAGCTCAATTGTGGGAAGGTGATAGTGGTAATGATGATAGTGATCATGGTGAAAAATGAATGAAAAACTCTCTTATTTATAACGAAGTATTCAACTAAACTAGGAATTGGAAAATAATAAAAATTATTGACCAAATCCAAATCTAACCTTCAAGAATAATTTATTATATTTTTTTGAGAGGGGAAAGATATTCAAAATGGTAAAATATCTTTATTTATAAAATGGTTGAAGTAATTAACAAATAAAATGATTTATTAAATTAAGAAAAGTGTGAATTCAAAATAATTATTAAATAATGATTTAACAATTATTCCTAAAATAAAATTAAGGAATAACAAAAAAATAGTGATTTATTTAATTATTCCAAGGTGATTTAGTCAAATGTGACAAGGAATAATTATCAAATAATTATTTAATAATTATTCCTAGAGAAGTTTAAATAAATATTGATTTATTCAATTATTCTCATGATGTTTTTTTATTTTAAACAGAAATAATTTATTAAAGTTGGTTTACATTAAATAAATAATGATTTATTCGATTATTTTCATGGGGTTTTTTTATTTTAAACAAAAATAGTTTATTTAAAATAGTTTACTAACTTATTTCCTATGGTGAAAGCTATTTTACTATGGTAAAATTAATTCTACATGGTGTATTTCGATCCACCTAGATAGAAATGAATAGGTGATCATTTTTTAGGTGATAACAATAAGATTCTTGAGCTCACTGATGTCTGGCACATATATTTTGTCCCTAAATCTTATCAAACCATCTTTCATGAGATGATAATCCACATCCTTTTCACCTGTGCCCTATTGTAACATATGCCTAAGCTCCCTATGCATATCATCTTATTGTCCTGCTTGCAAGATCTGGTCCCTTAAATATGTCCCATAAGAACTCATAGTTTCTATATGATTTACGTGTATCCTTCTTCCAAGAGCATCTATAACCCTGTCATATTTTCCCTTAATTTACCTGATCTCAATGTCAAACTCACTGATTGTGGCCAACCATCTTGCTTTCCTAGCATTCAGATTAGATTGTTCAAATAGGCGCCTCAGCCCACTATGCTCACTCATCAATACAAACCTCCTTCCAAGAAGATAATTTTGCCACATCTTCAATGCATGGATGATCAATTCCAACTCAAGATCATGTGTCAAATAATTCTGCTCATGCTCATTCAATTTCCTTGATTCATAACATACTACTTTTCCTTCCTGCATCAAAACCCCACCAAGTCCTCTCTCGCAAGCATCTGTACACACTAAAAACTCTTTGTCTAAATCTATGATCTTTAGAACTGGAGCATTTATCAACAACTACTTCAACTTCTCAAAACTTGTTGCACATTCCTCTGTCCATTCAAATTTTTTCCTTTCCTTTGTAATGATGTAATAGGATAGGAAATTTGTGAGAAGTTCATAGTGAACCTCTTGTAATAGCCTGCTAGTCCCATGAATGATTTGACCTTGACATCCACATTCATAGGAGTTTCCCATTCCATGTAGAACTTATATTTTCCTTATCCACTTGTATTCCTTCCTTGGAAACCACATACCCCAAGTAATGCACCTCTATCTGAAATAAGTTGCATTTACTAAGATTTTCATCCAACTAATTCTCTCTTATAAATCGCGATATTTTTGCTAAGTGTTCGAGGTGCTCTTCCTCATTTTAGAATATATCAATATATATTCAATGAATATAATGACAAACTGTTCCAGATAAGGATATAACACATTATTCATCAAACACATGAAAGTAGTTGGATCATTAGTCAAACCAAAAGGAAATACAACAAACTCATAATTCCCATACTTGGTTTGAAAATTAGTCTTGTAGATATCCTCTTCTTTGATGCGTACTAGATGGTATCCTGCTCTCAAGTCAATCTTTGAGAAAACTGCTTCTTGCTTCAACTGATAAAAACAAGTCATCAATCCTCAGCAACAGATACCGGTTCTTAATCGTCACCTTATTCAACTTCTTATAGTCAAAGCATAAGTTGAGAGTACCATCCTTCTTATTCACAAACAATATTGGTGCACCCCAAGGTGACACACTCTTCATAATGTATTTCTTGTCAATAATTTCCTCCAATTGCAATTTCAGTTCCAATAACTCTAGAGTGCTCATCATGTAAGGTGTCTTTGATGTTGGTGTTTCTCTTGGTACCAACTCAATAGAAAATTATACTTCCATGTGAGGTGTAAACTATGAAATATCTTCCAGAAACACATCCTAGAACTAATCCAAAATCGAGGACCTGTTCAAGACCTCAACATCCTCAAAATCCTTAACTTTTTCACTGGAAATAAGCACTGCAAAAAAGACACACCCTTTATTTTGACTGCACTTTTCCTGCATAGTTGTAACTATTATAACTGATGTAGCTTTCTTCTTACTCTACAAGACTCTTTGTTCCCTATTGTCATCCAAGAATTCAATAGTCTTCCCATAACAATCCACCTTAGTCCTATGAAGATACAACCAATCCATACCCAAAAACATACTATATGATCCCAATGGAAGCACATTCAGATGTGCTAATGTAGGGGTACCATTCAACTCAAATGCACAAGATCTTACCCAGTGATGAACTCTTTTCTTAGTACATGTATCCAACTGCACTAACCAATATTATGCATGAACTTATTTATTCAAACCACACTTATCCTCTAGGTTAGGATTAACATAACTATATTAATCCTTTTTTTAAAATCAAATGTTGATTAAAAATATAAGGGTAGTTCCTTTTATAGCCCATTTGCATATGAAAAACAAAATTAAAGTATCTCAATTTTTGAACAACTAAACCAAAAACTCAAATTATTTTTTAGTATTGCAAAGTTAAAATATATAAAAATAAATAATTAGATCCATGGTCAATCAAAATAGAAACAACTTGATCACAAATCTTACTATCCATCTTGATAATAGATTCCTAGTGATCAAATTTCCTATTATCGAATGTTGGGTAGATTCGTGAAATACTCTATCCAACATCCCCCATTCTCTATGTCTCTTGAGCATCGTAGATCTACGGTTTTCCAACGTGATTTTGTGGAAAATATCTCCTATGATGATCATTACCACAAGTCCAACATTGTAAAGGCTTCTTTCCCTCACCCTTGTTATGTTCCTCAGGCTGAAATGCATGTCCTCTATCATATGCATTGAACTTTTTGGGTGTTGTTGCATTCTCTTTGTTACCTATGTCCCGACGTCTTTTTCGCTTATTATCCCATTTTCCTTTATTCCTCTCATTACCTTTCCAATCCTGCTTAGTCTCATACTTTTTCTTCGATTTATCATAACAACGCTTTATCTTTCTGATGGATTCCTCCAATGATTTAGGCTCATCAAACTAAATTTTGTCCTTGAATGCTACTGGAAACCCACTAGTGAATTTCTGAATCTTATCCTTCTCCTCCTTAAGGTAAGGCATATACCTCAACAACTCTAAGAACCTGCTAGTGTACTCCCCATCGGTCATAGAGCCCATCTTAAGCTCATAGAACTCCTTTATCATGCCATAATAGTATCTCTCAGATAGATACTTCTTCCTGAAAAGTATCTCAAAATCACTCCAAATCAACTCCTCTTCTTGAATGCCTCTGAAATTATTCACATATTCCTACCAATTGTATGTCTTTACCTTTAATACTAAACTTGGTTATTTTTTCCTTCATGTTCTTTGAGTGATCATGAAACTAGAAGAACTTATTCATTCCAAGAAAGTTTAAAACACTTTTCTGGATCCCATGACTTCTTAATTTCTCCATCAAATGTAGGTGGCTTTGATTTCTTAAATTCATCTGAAAAATATCCCCTATCACTCCTTGTATAAGGATGACAGCAATGATGACCATGACACCTGTCTGACCCAAAACTAGAGTAAAGCCCATGTCCACATCCTAGTCTATCAGGTGTATCCAAGAACCTGCCATCTCTGACGGTATCATCTCTTTTAAGCTTGTGCCCCATGAGACCTACTACCATATGCTCCATTATTAATTTTATCCTATCCATGACTGATCCTAAGTGGTCCCTATCTCTGCAAGTATAATAAACTCTAAAGAATCACTGCATTAACCTCTGTTTGTTTCTCATGTTCCCTAGCAAGTCTCTCTTGTGACTGAATTATTTTGTCGTTAACTTCTTTACAACTTCTTATATTTGACTTCAAACTTCTCAATGTATCTGCTATGTGAGGGGAGTACTCATCATCATGTTTCTCATTTGAGCTATTGCGAGAGTCACATGAACTATATTCCACCATTTTCTTGTCATCTTTGATCTTCTTCCTACAAACATAACATGTGAGATAACCAAATATAACAAAATCACACCTACCTCAGTGAAGTTCAAGGGAGGTTATATCATCTACAAGATCAATCCAAATTAGCATAACATACATATATACAAAATGAAATCACCATATTCATCATTTCAACATCAACCTATGTATGAATACACAACTGCAACAGTGGCCATCACCATGCATACTTAACACACACATACACCACGAGCATAATGAACACATATGCAACCGACATGTATGCATGAAAAACACATCCCAACAACAACATCATCAAATTCTACATGAAAACGCAATTTTAACAATGACCACTACCATACATACATAACAAGCACACATACAACCTAAATGCATGCATGAAAAACACATTCTTCCCATCCAATCCAAGTGTTGAACCTGGGAGCTCTGATGCCGCCCTATAACACCCTCCTCCCACACTTTTCCAAGTTCACCAGTCCACTGGGGTAAATTTGTGACGAGGAGATACTATGATATGACTCAACCTCCTAGATCACCTTAAGTAAGTGGAATCGAAAAACCAAAACCCTACTAACTTCCCTAAGGTGCTATAGGACCCCTAAGGGATAAACCACCCTTCCAAGTGCCCAAACCCTGAGTTAAACCTCTTTTTTAGTGTCCTGGACTCCCAAAAATTGGCACAACACTGCCTAAATTCGACTGTAACCCTCCAGTCACATGCACAATCCTGTAAGAGAGTGACTGCAGTATTTTTCACCCAATTCTATGCCTGCAACCACGAGAACTAAGGTACTTTTCTAAGGCTAGTATCCAAACCACTAGCCAAAACTTAATGAAACTTTCCAAAACAATGAATGACAACATGACAAAGCCATAAATACAAAAATTAGACAAGAATTTGACTTAACCAGACCTAACCATGACAGTCATTCCTATCAAACACATCATGAACATGTAATTTATAGGTCATAAATACACATATGAACATAAGGGTCTCATACTTGTCTGAGAATTTTCAAGAAGGTATGCTTCCCTCTCATAATAGCTTCAATATCATCTATTAGTTCATGCATTCATTAACAGTTCATTTACTAACCAAAACATGATGAGAGCCATAACTAGAATATGTCATGAAACCATGCTTATAACCATCGTAATGATAAAACATTCATTAAAGCCACAAAATAACAAGTACATTTACTCACAAAATACAAGAGGAAAATAGCTCTTATTATCATATGCAAATCCGACCAAGTCAGGGACTTCCACGTACCACTTGACCATAGATTGGGTTGAACCAAATCTCTATTTCAACCAATCATCCTCATGCCATATTCCAAGAATAAATATGGGATCTCATGGAATAAACCAACTAAAATCAAACCAGTTCTTCTAGAGGCCAAATTGAATCAACCCTTATCCATTGATTCCACCTCATATTCGGACATCACTAACCATCACCAGATCGATCTCTACCAAAGTTGTTGAGGGCTCTAGAGCATTTGTTCCAACCCCTACTCCAGGATTAGTAACTCAACCCACATATTTTCGTAGGGATCCAGAGCGTTTGTTCCAACCCCGCTATAGGACTAGTAACTCAACCCACATATTTCCACAAAGCTCCAAAGAATTTTTCCAACCAAGGCTCCAGGAATAGTAACTCAACCCACCAAGGGCTCCAAAGCATATTTCCAACCAAGGTTTCCAGGACTAGTAATTCAACCCAAGTTGTTCCAGGGCTTCCAGAGTGTTTGTCCAATCAAGGCTCTAGAAACTAATAACTCAACCCACGGCCATATGGGACATGAGAACCAATTAGAAAAAAAAAAATGGAAAACCCACAACACCATGGTTATCTAGGAAATGGCAAGGCTAGGAAAAAACCACTATCAATCTAGGCAATATTGCATGCCAGTGACAAATCATAATCAAATAGTCACATGCATACACCATGCATGCCAAAACGATAAAGCAAACCATACATAAAACTAGATACCTTTAAATCAATCCAAATGTATTCGTTGATCCTATTATCCCCTTGCAGTTTCCTGCTTTCCTTTTTCCTTCTTTCTCCAAATCCACTGTGCTCCAAGAAAACTCTAAGTTTGTGTGTGTGTGTGTGTGTGTGTGTGTGTGTGTGTGTGTGTGAGAGAGTAGATATAGATCCAAAATAAAACTAACAAAAGTCTATGAATTGATCCTCATAAGCCTTTTTATCATTGAGGCCTCTATTCTCTTCATTTTCCTCTATTTTTCCTTCAGTTTTCCTCACATGTAATTATGTGACCTTTCATCTTCATTTTCTCATATTTTCCATTATTTTCATAAATAAAATGCCAATTAATGCCACTTTGTATTTTTCATTGCTTTTCCAATTTATATAGCCATTAATTGATCACCAGTGATCCCCATCATTATGTTTTTTCCCAACATTTATCTTGGAATACGAGTCTTGTGACCTTGGCCTTATTTTTCCTTTATTAACTTTATTACATGGAATTTTAACCAGGGATGTTACAAATTCTCTAAAATTTCACTATTCTCCATCTGTAGAGATGTTATTTTATTGTTGGAATGTTGTTGAATGGTGGAGAAACAAAATAACAAGGTGTTGTGTTCCCATTCCTTTAATCATCTTATCCTAGAATTTTATTTCTAGTATATCTCTTCTTGATTGTATATTTCTTCCAATTTTTTTGGAAGGGAGATTTCTTTGTTTGATACTTCCACATTTTTTCACTTGTTAATAATTTCATATTGGATAGATGTCATTTCATATTCCAAGGTTTTTTTCTCTTGGAATATATTTCCAAATTATTCTATGTTCCATTTTTTAGGAAAATTTTGATCTGCTTGAGATTTTGTTGAAAAACAAACATTTTCGATCCTTTAATGGGGTTCATGTTCTACCACCATTCCTGGATTTTTTTGATGAGGATAGAATCTATGAGTTAGAATTATTTGAACCTGAAAGAATGTTTTAAAGGTTTTCCAATGGTCCTCTAGGAGAAACAAATTGGATAGTGATATGAGCTAGCTGAGGGGATGATGTTCATTGTTAGTTCACTCTTGTAGGTGAGAATAATTTTTGAGATAAGGAAACAATACAATCAGGAGGAGATATGCGCTTTTCCTCCATGCATGTTATTCCAAGTGAAGAGTCCATTTTTGGTTTTCATGTCCACCATGCTATTGTCTTTAATGAAGATTCGAAGGACATCTGATTTAGGCTCCAAATGTCACCATCTTCCTTTCTTTTCACTCAGGGAGGTGATCATGTTCAAGCTACTACCAATTATCTAGTTGTTCTTGTCAAATCTTGTTTGAAGAGAATGGATATGCTTGAAATTTTCATGTTTCCTTGTTGGGAACTAAGGAATAAGGAAATTTGAGAGCAATCCATGCATATTTGTGCCTAGTAAATGAAAAGAGGCAAAGAGAATAGAGGTTTATTGAGACAATATTTGTATGTTGAGTTGAGTAGGGTCTTAGGCTATGTAGAGGCCACTTGATGCTCCTTCAACGTCAACTACTATGATATTTTCCTTTTTCCATAGATGTGACATTATTTTCTAAAAACAATAGCTAGAACATTTGGTTTATTGAATTATAAAGATTTTTGAAGATCCTATTGGATCTTCCTACAAGGAATACATTTTTTAGAGGGGCTATTCATACCCCTTATGTTCCATGATATTATCTTCATGATGAAACAAGGTTTTTGAGGCATAGATATCTGATATTTTTTTTGTACTATCCTAAATCAACCAACTTCATGCTTATTGTGCCAATTTTTTAGATATTTCATTTACTACCCCTTTTCTTGAATTATTTGCTATTTTTTTATCCCATTTTGGTGATGATGTCTGGACTCCTAACTGTTAAGAGGCCTTAGTTTTTTGGAGTGAAACAACGAGAACGTTAATCTAATTTTTAGGGATCACTTCTAAGTCATTAGGATGACATATATCCTAATTTTCCATTATATATTTCCCTCCTATGTCTATAGACTCATCCTCCTCCATCATCACTGTATCCTTTGTTTGCTTTGGATCTTGGATTGTGGAACTGTTACCTAGAATGGAATCCAACTTTGTCAGTTTTGTGCTCATTAACAAATTGTTTTTCAATGCTACTTGAATGGATTTCCAAAAAAAATTATTGCACTATAATTCCTAATACTAACAATGTGTCTGCTAGCACCTCAAAAAATTTTCTTTTCACTTATCTCTTGGGTGCGACAGGGGTTGTGGTCTTCTTGTTATGGAATCTCTTGGAAGGGGTTCTAGTGAATCCATCTTCATCCTTTGATTTTTTCTCTCTGGGGTCTTTATTGAGTTCATTGAGAGGGAAATCCCGAAATAGGTGGCCATGCATGTGGCATTTTCTATTTGAAAGGGAATGTGCTCATAGTCAAGGGTTTGAAACCAAAATCTGTCTTCTGACTCTGGGCTATGGCTTCAGGGATGGAGTTTTATGTGTTCATGCAAATACATATCCTTGCATAAGGGGTGTATAAGCCATTATTTTTGTGTTCCAAGAGGCAAATGAACTCACCTCGCTTGTTGCCAATGTCATTCAGTTTTTCAAGGTCCCAAATTTCATATTTATTTTTGTAGTTTAAACCTAGCAAAATGGTCAGGCAATGCAAGAAAAAATAAAATAAATAAATAGTGAACAAAAAATGTGCGAAAAAAAATGGAATGAAGTAAATCCAAATTGGAAATTACATTAACTAATGTATTTATTGCAACCAAATATTTAGATAACCTGTAAGAGAAAACTATTCATGAAAACCTAGAAATTAACCATGCATGAGTGTTATAAAAAAAGTAACTTTTATGTATGATTTTCAAAATTAAATAGATGAATAATACTAATAGAAAATAATAAAAGATGGATTTTTAGTTCCTAGGGTGGGCCCAACCCAAGGATTCTTAGATCCCCTTAGAAGAAATCCAAACTAGGAGTTGAAATAGAACACCACTTCCATTAAATTATTTGTACATTACAAAGTTACAAAACTTTCTTGGAAACAAAAATCTATACTTTAATCCTATTCTTCAAACTCTTATCGACATGTCTACTAAGCTACTCAAGCCTTTTATTTATATAATGAATGGGGAGAAATATCCTTGAGGGGAGGACTACATTTCCCTCCAAAAATCCCTAAAAAAGGGGATCTTGTCCATAGTCTACCTTAAAAAATTAGGAAGGGGCATTAAAAGCCCTCATCCAATCGAGTTAAGACTCTCTTGCAACAAGGAACAAGTCCCACAAATATCTCTAGCTTTATCTTCTTGAAATTTGCTCAATATCTCTTCAAATCCTACACAATAAACATGTTAAGGTACATAAAATATTTTTAAAAAAAATGAAAAAAAAACCATTAAATCTCCTAAAAACCCATTAAGCTAGGAAAGTATATCATTAAGTGGAAAAGGTAGGTTTAATATAGTTTTTATGTGCATATGAGTGGATAGATGGGCCCTATTATTTACCTATTTAGAGACCCATCACAAATAACTAAAGTTATGTTTGAGTTTAATAGATCTCAACAACAAAATATATTAATATTATCTTACAAGATATCTTTAAGAATTAAATCAATGTCTAAAGTGGATAAATTAATTTCTTATTAGCAGCAATAACTTGCTAAATTTTGGTTGGTAGAAAACACTTGTAATTATCCATGTTTACATTTTTACTCCTATATTTTTTGTGCTAAACAAGGCATAGTCTATCTTATAAAGGAAGTGGCCTTTTTTATAGTATTTTTTCTAGTTAATTTTCATCAAAATTCCTTAGAGATTTTTAAAAATTGAGTTTAGGTTTTTCAAGGTGTTGAATCCATTTATGCATTCAAAAATGTATTTTAAACAACAAAAAATCACAATCTTGTTTAAATTAGACTACATCGCTCATAAATGAATAAATAGACTATGCCACTCATAAATGCATAAATAATGGTGGGCAATAACTAGTGGTAAGTATGTTTAATTACATATTAATCGCACCTATTATGGCGCAAAGACTTGTTTTAATTATAGTGGGTAGTATCTCGTGGTGCATATGTTTATAAATAATGGTGGGTTGTAACTAGCGGTAAGTATGCTTAACATATCAATCCCACCTATTTTGGTGCAAAGACTTGCTTAAATTATGGTGTGTAGTATCTCCTCATAAATATGTTTATTTACATAAATATAAATAATGTTTGGAGTTTCTTTCCTTATTCTCATAAATTGAATTTGAGGCTTCAAATATATATAAGGTCATTATGAAATTTAAGCAAGGTTTACATAAATTTTAGTAGTAAATACTAGTAAGCCAGTATTACATGGATAGGCGTGTCTATTTTGGAATAGAGTTTTTATAATTTTAATATAAATATCATAATTATTCTATATTTTTAATATAAATATCATAATTATTAATTGGATGTCTTTTTAACAATCTTGGTTAATAATTTTGTTACATATTTTTTAAATATATAGGGGTGTGTGTTTAACTAATATATTAATTTTTTTATAATAATAATTTTAATTAAGGTTAAAATTTAGTTAGTTTTATGATTTTTTTAAAATATTGGAAATGTAAAATTTATGTTGAGGTAAGTGTTTTGATGTCTATTTTAAGAGCAATTAATTTATATGGCCACACTAGTGTTTACTTAATGAGATATGATAAATTTTGGTAATAATGCATTTTACTAGTGAAATTTTCCTTAATGGGTCAAATATATGAGAATATAAAACTCCAAAACTTCGCATGTTTAGACAATGCCTATTCATATGCATATAGTTATATACATATTTTTTCCATGTATGAATAAGAAGAGAATATTAGACAAACATTTTATCCAATTTGTGATTATTTGGAACTTTATCCAGAATTTAATTCTTAAATTTGATTACTTTCCTCAATAGAAATAATCCTCTATAATATTTAATGCAAATTCTCTTAGATTTGATGCAAAAGCCTCATTATCTGTGATTGCACCTAATGTCAAGAGTTTTCAATGACAAACTCGATTTTTATCCATGGTCGTCCATTGCAGAATTCTTGGATGGCAATGTCAAAAGTTTTCAATGGTAAACTCCTTGATTTTTATCCATTATCATCTAGTGGGAATGCTCAGATGGCAGTTGTGATTGATAGACTGGATTAAGTTTTCAAAAGGTAAACACATTAATTTTAATTTTCATCATTTCACTAATTATGGACAATATCATTTCAGTGGATTGGATAAAGCTTCTAAAAGGTTAAAATATTAAATTTCACTAATGGGCGATGAGTCCATAGGTTGTGTTATGATCACATGTGCAATGTGTGGATAGGTATATATAGAGATCATGTATTCATTATGGAGCACATGTGATTTGGATATATGAATTCATTTGGATATTTGGGAAATTTCTTTTATTATTATTTGAATTGGAGTTGTGCTCCATGCTTACATTGTTAAACATAGCGTGCACTTTTGATATTTATGTATTTAGATCATAACAGAAAAAATGTTTGGAGTTTGACTTCATTGGATAAGGAAATATTTTGGATTTCATAATGGGAAAATTATAGATCCTTGAAACCATAGGCATTTTTGAAATTAGCTTCTGGATTATATTTGGGGTTTGACCTCATGGGAAATTGGGGAAATATTTTGGGTTTCATGATGAGACATTGTGCATTGATGCCTAACCAAACCATTAACAATGTGGAAATTAGTATGTGGATTATGTTCACATATGATTTTTTTTTTTTTGGGATTTATTTATTATTAATATTGTTGAAATATATATACTTGGAATTAATGGACTAAAGTTTCAATTAAATCTCACTCATATAAATGCATGTAAATTATATTAACTAGGTTAGTGGATGACATGGTAGGCCAAGTGCAGGGAAAATTTTAAGGATGAAAATTTGTCTTAAATTTTAGAAACCTTGGTGAATCTTACTAATCCCAAAATTGCAAATTATAAAATGTTTGTTGATGAAAATTTGTCTTAGATTTTAGAAACCTTGGTGAATCTTACTAATCCCCAAATTTAAAATTATAAAATTTTTGTTGCTATATTTTTCAAAACATGCAAATTTCTAATAGTATATATATATTCTTTATACAATTTTGGCAATTTTTAAGGTAAAATAATTTTATACTATAAAATTTGTGTGAATCATCCTTAGAAAAAAATAAAAAATTGGGGAATCTTTTTTTTGGAAAAACCATGGAAAATTATTCCACTTGCGAATATTAGCCCCTAAAATTTTCCATGGCCAAGTGGCCCTGGTGTTGTCATGGCACCACCTCATAATGACATGTGGACCTAGGACCACATGTGCAATGTATGAATATTTATATATAGAGATCATGTATTCATTATGGAGAACATGTGATTTGGATGTATGATGGATTTAGATATTTGGAGGAGCTTTTCCACTTTCACATTGCTATACATGGTGTATACTTATATTTTTTTATGCATTTGGATCATAATAGGCTATCCACACAAAAAAAACTAGGGTTTTACCTCAATGACTAGGGAAATATTTTGTGTTTCATGATGGGAAAATTGTGAGATGGATGAAGCCATGGATATTTTGGAAATTAGCATGTGAATTATGTTTGGGTTTGATCTCATGAACGAATCAGGAAATAATTAGGTTTCCGTGATGAGAAAAGGTTTTCGTGATGAGAAAATTGTAGATTTTACAGACGATTCATGAAACCATGGACATTTTGGAAATTAGCATGTGGATTATGTTCACATGTAAATTTATTTGTAGCTATGATTTATTGTTATTTAATATTGGTGAAATATATTTACTTGAAATTAATGATTTAAAGTTAAATTTAAATCCACTCATGTAAATGCACTTAAAGTAAACTATCTGAACTGGTGCCACGTCTTGATGACATGTGGACGTAGGTTCCATGCCATTTTCTACGTGATAATTGATTAGTAGCGTTGACATAGCGCCATGAGTGAAAATATTCAAATAATAAATATCAACAATATAGATTCATATTTTAACAAAGTGTATACCACTAGAAATTCTTCATGAGGAGAAGGTAATAGAGATCTTAGAAAAGAGTTTTGAGTTGAATGATAAAAGTTAAAATATGATGTTGTGTACTCTCAACGATGTATAATGGGGTTGGTTATGTCTTAATTTGTAGTATATATATATATATGTTAGACATATATATATATGTGTCAATTGGGTTTTTTTTGAGTGCTTGGAAGGAATTTTTATCCTCCACATGTAGGTTCCATTTTACAAGTGACATGTTAAGCTTATATCAAGTATATTGTTCTAATGGTTTTGAGCTTTTTGTTGTACAACCTTGAGCCGTAAGGAATCTCTTACTCTTTCCTATGGTTAAAGAGTGGGGTGCTTTGTTACATGAAAAAATTTGTTAGAGATAAATGTGTTAAATATATAAAGATAACTAAGGAGAAGAAAATGATTCCAACAAGGATGTTGTAACACTCAATGATTTAGGTGATTTGGGTTTAAGGAATATTCATTTATTTGAAAAAGATTTAGTTGCTAAGTGCGTTTGGAGGTTGATTTCTTGGAAAATAATTTGGTGTAACTAAGTAATTTCCTACTAGTATAATGATCTTGATTTTATGGTGGATTGGATTATAAAACCATCCAAAAATACTCATAATATTGCAATTATATAGAAGTCTATCATTATATCTTTCTCTTAATAATTAAGTGGTTAAATTAGAATTTTGGGAAATAGTGTAGAATGGATATCAAGGCTAAACCTAAAGTTATGAATGTAGAAAATTATATTTTGTCTAAGAATATTATAAATATTCTCCATTAAAAAGGATTTTTCTACCTAAGACAGGTAAATTACTCGAACTCAATACTATGTAGAGGTATGAATTGAAGTTTATTAAAGCTCTTTCTCTTAGAGGAAGATATGTGGAATTTTTGTATAATTAAATGGATATATTGAGGACTAGTTATGTGAGGCTAAATGAAATATAATGAGAATTATAGAAATATATTTACACTTTAAATATTGGATATAAGACACTATCTACAAGAGAAAGGGATAAAGCTTATCTTATTTCATTGAGAAGGGGGTCACTAAAATTTAGGATTTTGGGGAGCCTAAAGTTGTGATCCATAGATGCTTGTGTTAACAACTTGGAAAACTATTTATCGGAACTTATTATTTTTCATTATGAGTGTAAAGAAAGGGATGGAGGAACAAATTCTCTCGCTAAAGTAGGGCTACATCAAGACGTTGGAGTAAAAAGAAATTAGAAATTCAAGTAGGGATAAAACTCTAAAGTTTTTCATACTATAGTTTTCTATTCCTTGCTATAATTTGGGTATATTAAGAGCGTTATTCATCTTTTATTTCATCAAAAACATAGTCACTGATCAACGAAGAACTATTACCTCAAAACGAGAACTCTATCCCAAAAAAAACTCCAAAAACATGAAAAAACAACTCAAAAACGAAAAGTGTGTCTTCCAGAACGCACTATTTTTTTTAGGGTCAAATTTAAACATTTTTTTAAATTATGCTAAAAACCAAAGTTTTTCTTGAAAAAATGATTGAAAAAACACCCTCAAAACAAAAAGTGTTGATGGTGGAATAACATTGCCAATTTTTTGTGTGCAAAAAACAACTTGAAAACGAAAAGTGTTGATGTTGGAATAATGTCGCCAATTTTGTGTGCAAAAAGCAGCCTAAAAACGAAAAGTGTTGTTGCTGGAATAACGTCTTCAATTTTTTGTGTGCAAAAAAGACCTTGAAAATGAAAAGTGTTAATGATGGAATAACATATTTTTCTTTTTGGGGTAAATTGTCAACAATTTTTAATAATGACATTAAAGATAAAATATCATCACTCTGAAAAACCTTAAAATTTCAACGATAAATATGACATTAAAGATAGAATATCAAAAGTATTAAAATTGCAACAATTTTTAAGTATGGTATTAAAGATAATCTATTATCGTGTCTCTGAAAAGCCTTGAAAATCCAAAGATGACATTCAAGATAAAAGTCACCTTTATGAAAATAAAATTCCAACGATTTTTAGGCATGGTATTAAAGATAAAATATCACTTGTAAAAATTGAATAAAAAAATAAAAATAAAAAATAAACACAAAATTTCAAATGAAAAAAAAAGGTAAAACTAAAAAAAAAAAATACACAATTTAAAAAAAAAAAATTAAAATTAACCAAAAAAAATAAATAAATAAATAAATTATTTTTTTAAGTTATAAAAAAATAATAATAAAAAACCACATCATTAAAAAAATTTGATAAAATAAAATAATTAAAATTTAAAATTTAAAATTAGTTAAAATTAAAAAATAATAATAATTTTTCGAATTTTGGCTTCTGTGATCCATCGTAAAATTGGATAGAATTATTTCGGTAATAATCACATTCAAATGAAATTTGTCGACACGTTTTGAACCAACCAGTGTGGTTCATCATCAGGACTAGGCGAGAGATCAGATCTAGACGTCGAGTTTAAAAAGATGCAGAAAGGCTAAACTAACCGTTAAGATAACAGCTAGTTTGACTTTAAAAATTCAAATAGATTAATAATGGCTAATTTTATTTAATTAGTAAATTATTTAATTATTTCATACAATATATAGATCTTTTTATTTTATTTAATCTAATTAATTTATTATTATTATTATTATGTTATTCTTTATTACCTATTCTATTCTATTATATTTATTTAATTATTAATATTAATTTCCTTTCTTTAAAAAAATAAAAATGAAATTTAAAAAAATAAAATAAAATAAAAATAAAAATAACAATTTTATTTAATTTTATTTTTTATTTTATTTATTTATTTTTTATTTATTTACTTTTTTTTTTCTTCTACGCACGTGAGCTGGGCCTGCTCTAACTTGCGTGAACGCTCCGTCTCCCAGCGTCGTCGAGCATGCATTGCTGGAACTGGGACTCATTGAAGCATATAGGCAATGCCTTGGGAAAAATTATCGATCGAGAAAATAACAAAGACCAATACAATTGCGCCCGAATCTGTGTCGAAGTAGATTTAGAGGTGGGTCTGCCAGAGGCAATAAAAATTAATTTTTGAAGTTGGTCTCATGTGAAAAAGCTCTACTATGAACAACTTCCTTTCAAATGCCGCAAATGCCATGTTTATGGGCACTTCGCTAGAGGTTGTCCGAGCAATGGCGAGGCAGAGAAAGGAAAAGAGGAGGGATGGAATTAGGTTAAGAGGTCAAAGACTAGTAAATCCCAAAAAGCTTCCGGATCCCCAAATGGCAAAGGTCCTCAGTCTGCTTCTGATCAGCAAATCCCCAATCCTAAAGGGAAAGAAATAAATTTGGGCCTCTCAGTTCAGATTCAGTAGAGGTCCAGGAGATCAAGATGCAAAAGAAAGGCACTTTGGAAAAAGGGACACCCTCGGGATCAAAACAAGGTGAAAGTGCATTAGAAAGATCTAAAGAAACAAATGCAGAAGCTGAAGATGAGGAACAAGCCTCAGAGGAATCTGAGGAGGAAGGAGAAATAGGGGAATCAAAAATCTTGATCAGAAGATCGACAAGAGGTCGACTCCCTGGCCGGGAAAAGAGAGAACAAGAAACATACAAAGATAAACTACAAGGTACACAACCAAATCTTGAGAAACTGTTGGCAAAAATTCCCAAGAGTACAAGAAATCAGACACAGGGCTCCAAGGGAGCCCACCACTCCCAGAAAAGTAAGTGATGAAGGTCGTCTCCTGTAATTGCAGAGGCTTGGGAAGTAAAGTGAAATAAGAAGCTATGAGAAGCATGCTTCGAATAGAAACCCCAGACTTTCTTCTAATCCAGGAGACAAAGATGGAGGAAAAAATTTTCCTCCAAACAAGTAAGTCTTTTTGGAATAAATGTGGAGGCCAGGCCGTCTCTTCTTGAGGAGCATCAGGCGGACTGGGCACACTATGGAACACAAGCAAATATTTGCTGGTCACTGAAATACTAAATACTCATTGGTTGTACCTGAAACTCCATCATATAGAAAAAAAGGATGTAATTAGCCTTATCAATGTATATGTCCTGGTTAATGCAGGAGAGAAGAAGACCTGCTAGGATTCCACCAAAAACCTGGTTGACATAGAGAATCTGGAAAATACCATCACAGCTGGCAATCTTAACCTTACCTTGCTTTTGTCTGAGAAGCGAGGAGGCAGCATAGTGAGAGATTCGACAAGGGAATGGGTGGAGGACCTCATGCAAGATTGGGATCTACTCAAAATCAAAGGCATAAAAGGTAAGTTCACTTGGTCAAATAAAAGAATTGTTCCAGGCCATAGTAGACAGATTTTTGGTTCAAAGTTCATTTCTGCTTCTTGGACTAGAATCTAAAATGCAAATCCTCCCTTGCAGTGCCTCTGATCATAGGCCAATAATGCTTGAACTGTTTCCCCAAAAGGACCTGGGCCCTATTCCTTTTATATTTATCCCTCTATGGATTCAAAATCTGGGCTTCATGGAAAGAGTCAAGGAAATTTGGGACCGCCCTGTAAATGGCTTGCCCTTCTTTTTTTGGGAGGAAAAGCTCAGAAGATGGAAAGTTGAGTTAAAATGTTGGGCCAAAACCCTCCCCAACCTGGCCTCGGAAAGGAAATACACTCAAGCCAGTCTTGAGGCCCATCATCTCCAAATGGAAGACGTTTCCATTTCTAAAGAATTCCTTGACAGGGAGGCTGATCTCCAAAAACAATTCCATAGGGCCTGCCTGGCGGAGGAGGAATTTTGGAGGCAAAAATCACGCAGTATTTGGCTTAGGGCAGGAGATAGAAACACATCATTCTTCCACAAGCAATCCCAAGCGAGAAGAAATTTCAATTCCATTTCAAAAATCAAGGAGGATACCTCTACCCATAAGGACTTCATGAGTATTAAAAGGGATGCCTACATCCACTTTAAAAGCATGTATGGCAAGGAAGGTGTTGGGAACCAAACTGCAAAATTTTTGGATGTGGTTCCCACAGAGATAACCTCCAAGATGAATCAATTTCTGGAGGCAAAAGTCTCTAGAGAAGAAATAAAGGTTGCCCTCTTTGATATGGATCTCGACAAAATCCCTTGACCAGATGGATTTACAGCTATATTTCTTCAATCTTGCTGGCATATAGTGGAAAAGGATCTGCACAAAATGGTCCTGAAATCTCAAACTTGCCAGAAAATTGGGGGCAGCACAAACTCTGCTTTCCTCGCCCTCATTTCAAAGGAAAATGGAGCCAATGCCTTTAACAGATTTAGACCCATTTCATTATGCAACATTGGATACAAAATCATAACCAAGGTGATTGCAAACAAGTTGAAACATATTCTTCCAAAAATCATTCCGAAAAATCAAGGTGGATTTGTGCATGGAAGGTAGATTGTAGACAATTTCATTCTTGTGCAAGAGGTGATCCACTCAAGCATTCAGCATAAAGAAAAAGGAATGGTTGTTAAACTTGATCTTGCTAATGCTTTTGATTCAGTTAGACACATCTTCCTCCTTGGGGTTTTGCACAAGTTTGGATTTGGGGCAAACTTCATCAACTGGATCTGTGCATGTATTTCTGAGACCTGGATAGCCACCTTGGTGAATGGGCATGTTGCGGGATTCTTCAAAGCCTCAAGAGGTCTCTGCTAGGGATGTCCTCTCTCCCCTCGCCTCTTTGTTATCCAAGCATCTGTGTTAAGTTTTTATCTGAACAAGAAATTGCTTGATCAAGAAATTCTTGGTCTTAATATAGCAAGGGGTGTTAAAAATATCAATCAAGATTTGTTTGTTGACGATTCATTATTGTTGGGCGCAGCCTCTCTGCATTCTGCCTCCAAATTCAAAGAATTTATTAATGATAAATTTGATGCCACAGGCAGAAAACTTAATAAAGGGAAGTGCCATATCTATAGTTGGAACATTCCTCCCTACATTCTAAATGGTATTTCCATATGTCTAGATTTCGTTGGCTCAGCTAATTGGACATCCTTCAAGTATTTGGGTCTTCCTATTTTTCACAAATCTGCCTTCAGCGGAGATTGGCTTCCTCTAATCGACAAATTCAAGCTTAGAATCCAAGCATGGGGCCTCTCCTAGCTTAACATAGCTTGTAAGACAGTGATGATCAAATCATTTCTCAGTAGCCTTCCTATATTCAAATTCTCAGTCTTATTGGCTCCCATCGGCATCCTCAAGAAGATGGAGGAGCTCATTCAAATATTTTCCCAGAAAGGAGGTAAAAATAACGAAAATTGAATACCTCTAGTAAGTTGGGACAAGGTTTCTAAGTCTCTCTTGGAAGGTGGTTTGAATTTTAAATCTCTCTAAGCTCAAAACATAGCAATGGGAGAAAAAATTGTTTGGAGAATAACTGCTCCCAAGCCTGGCTGGGCTCATAAGGCGCTATGGTGCAAATACTTCACTGGACCAAGGATCCGTTGCTTAGACATTCCTCCTCCAATTGTTGGCACGCATTTGGCCAAACTCTGTTTGAATGCCATTCCTCTGATCCAATCACAAACGTTTTGGATTCCTGGAAACGGTAAGCTTATTGATCTCTGGAAGGACAGAATTATGCATAGCTCGCCTCTAGCAGACGTTCCCTCACTGTGTCCTCTGCGAAATTGGATGGCAAGCACAGGCTATATCACGATATGGGAAATCTCCCTTTGGACATATTGTTGCTAGACGGGATGGAAGGACGTTCACGTCCCTGTGGATTTGAAAACAGAGTATGAGGTATTGCTGGCCCTCCTCCATGGTTTGGCTCCGCTGCACAAAAGACAGTGGATAAACGTGGCTGGGGTCATTCCGGGTCTTACACAGTTGCCATGGGATATTCAAAAATCTTGGAAATTCCCCACGTCCCTCCAAACCCAGCAATCTGGAAGGGGCTATGGAACCTCAAATCCATCCCCAAGATTGATTACTTCTGCTCGCTAATGTGTCATAATAGAAATTTGACAGACGATAGATTAAAAAAAAGAGGTTTTCAAGGCCCTTCAAGATGTCGGATGTGCTGTGAAAAAGAAGAAAGCATTCGTCACATCATGCTGGAATGTAAATTTGTTGCAGAGGTTTGGCATGAGGCTCTAGCCCCTTGGGGAAACAGCTTCATTCTCCCAAACTCCATTCCGGATCTCTTTTCCAGTTGGCTTCACAAATACCCAGGGGGGCTCCTTAAAAACAACATCTTCAAAGCCATCTGGTTCTCGCTTCCAAAAATTATCTGTTGGAAAATCTGGCTTGAAATAAATAGTAGAACCTTCAGAGACAAAGAGTATATGGAGAAAATTGTAATAGTAAAGATCAAAATCCAACTAAAAGAAAGCCTGGGTGGACACCTCGAAGCAACAAATATAAGCCAACAATATATGGAATGGGGCAGCATGATGGGCTTTAACACCCTAGTGGAAACAAGGCAAAATAAGGCAACTGATAACTGGAAAATTAGACTCAATGAGAAATATTTTTCAGAATGGCTCATTAAGCAAACCTCTTTCTCCTTGTTTTTTGATGGGGTTGCAAAAAGAAACCATGGGAAATATGGTGCTTGTCGGGTTATTAAGAATCTGGAGGGCAGAATCGATCACAGTTTTGACTAGGGCTTGGGTCATTCCACAAGCATTCAAGCTGAGGCGCTTGCTCTCTTCCAAGGCCTCATGCAAGTAAAAAATCTAGGCATCAAATAAGTAATTGTAATAGGTGACTCTCAATCCATCATAAAATCTTTAGTGGACGGCTCTGAGCCTAAAGATCTTAGATTTGCTAGATTGATGAAGCGAGTTAAATCAATACCCAAAACACTCCAAAGGGTGGTCTTCTTCCATGTCCTATAGGAGAATAACAAAGACGCAGATCTAGAAGCCAACAAAGTAGCTCTTCTTTCCGCCAACACTCTTTCAAGAGATGGGGAAGATGATTGGGTTCCCATTCCGTAGTTTTCTATTTCATGTTTTACTGCATTTTATTACAGCAGTTTGTTTGTATCCACAAATTAGGGAAAATATCAGAGATTGAAGCGATAAATAGTTGTAAGAAGCACCGACATATTAACTACAGTGCCATAGACATCTCGAAAGGTGAGAAAAATAGGGAAGTAGCCCAAAAGCTTGTAACCTGTTTTGAGGCATTCATGCCAAAGATCTAATATAAAACCATAACTGTTCTTGTAAAAATAATAATAATAATAAATAAATAAATAAAATAAAATTATATATATATATATATATATAATAAATCAATAAAACTATTTTTTTATAAAAAAAAATAAAAAAAACCACCAGACCACTAAGAATATAGAGCAGGGATCCAACACCTGCTTATATTCTAGTCGTCATCTCTATTGAGATTTATGGGTCTTTTTTCAATTTCTAAGGCCTCTCTTAACTTACGATGATGGAAATGGTCAATCCTAGCTATGACCCTCGCCTCTTCGATGCAGAAATGATGGTTAGTATTTTCCGCATGCTTAGCTAGGGCGGAGGTGTGGGATCTTCCATGTTTAATGTCAGCAACATGTTCACAGATCCTTTGGTTTATAGATCGACCAGTTTCACCAATGTAAGGTGTCCCACAAGAACAAGGAATAATATAGACACATTTCCCATCCCTAGGGTTTACTGGATCTTTAAATGATTTAAGAGAGCTGCGAATCGTGCTAAGGGGCCTGAAGGAAGAAGAAACATTATGTTTCTTAAGGATCCTAGCAATCCTATCAGTGGTTCCCTTAATGAAAGGAAACCATACACTGCACAACCACTGATTGGGTTCATTAATCTTTTTATTTTTAACCGAAGGACCTCTTTCTGCTTTAAGAAAAGCCTTAAGGCCTTGCAACTTACTATAACCATTTTTACAAAAGACATTAAGGAGATGGGTTTTTCCCCCACAAGGTGAGACTCATCAGAGATTCTCAATGCCCTGGTGGCTAAGGTATTGAGGATGCCTAATTTTTTAGCATGGAAATGATGAGAATTGGCGTGGAGATATTGCTCAGTATGGGTTTTCTTTCGAAAAACTTGATGGGAGAAAGAACCATCATCATTTCTAGAGCTAAGAACGTCAAGCAAAGGAAGGCTACCATCCACCTCATAATCCTTAGAAATTGAAAAAAAACCCATAAATCTCAATAGAGATGACGACTGGAATATAAGCAGGTGTTGGATCCCTACTCTATATTCTTAGTGGTCTGGTGGTTTTTTTTTTTTAATACAAAAATAGTTTTATTGATTTATTTATAAAATGATATATATATATATATATATATATATATATATAATTTTATTTTATTTATTATTATTTTCTAAAAAAAAAAATTTATAGAAAGGAAATTAATAAATATAATTGAATAGAATAGGTAATAAAGAATAAAATAATAATAATAATAATAATAATTGATTAATTAGATTAAATTAAATAAAAAGATCTATTTATTGTATTAAATAATTAAATAATTTACTAATAAAATAAAAATAGCCGTTATTGATTTATTTGAATTTTTAAAGTCAAACTAGTCGTTATCCTAACTGTTAGTTTAGCCTTTCTGCATCTTTTTAAACTCAACGTCCAGATCTGATCTCTCAACTAGTCCTGATGATGAACCACAATGGTTGGTTCGAAATGCGTTGACAAAGTTCATTTGAATGTGATTATTACCGAAATAATTCTATACAATAATAATAATAATAATAAAATACAAAATTAGAAATTTAAATTTAAAAAAAAAATAAAATTAAGAAAATTTAAAAGGCAAATAAAAATATAAATTTTAAAATAAAAAAAATTAAAACTAAAATAAAATATAAATAAAAATTTAAAAAGAAAATTTAAATAATAATTTAAATTAAAAAAAGGTTGCATCGTATCTGAAGCTAACGATCGCAGAGGGTTTCGCTCTCCAGCCAGAATACTGGCGAGAAGTCCAGATCTTCTCCAAGATCTGCGGCAAAGGGGCATAGCGCTGGCTTAGAAAATGGGAAGACCGGGGGCCCCCGGAGCCCCTACTTTCAAGCAAGTCACAATAGATAAGGGCAAGAGGCAAGTGGTGGGTCTGAAGATCACCGGATCCTCAACCGCCGAGAGTCGCACAAAGGGCGGTAACTCGATCCCAAGCGATCGCACAGTTAATCCAACAAACGATACCACAAGAAAGCTCGAAACAATCCCTGAACAGCCCTCGCAGGAAGCTGATCCGCAGGAAGGAGGAACAGATCTGAACAATAATGCGAATAGCAGCCCCGATCTGAATCGATCAACTGCAAGGGAGCCTGGGGATAATGGAAACCACCCAAAATACCAGGGCCGATGCAAGCCGAAGGCTAACGAAAGCCTCAGGGTAATCATTAACGACCCAGATCTGCAAGCTTACAGGGACCATATGTCCATTCACGCTGTGATCTGCAAGTTCATGGGGTTCTGGCCCAGTGAAAAAGCCCTCTGTCAATGGATCAAGCAAGTTTGGAAACCGAAAGGAGATCTGCAGTTACACTTGGGTGCCAAAGGCTTCTTTACAGTAGTTTTCGCAAATCTGGAAGATAAGGACCAGATCTTCAAGGGAGGCCCATACTTTTACGCCTCAGCAGACCTCTACATGAAACCATGGAAACCCAATTTCGCGCCTGAACAGGAAACGTTCACACGAGTACCGGTCTGGATCCGACTATTCTCTCTGCCAATAGATTATTGGAGACCAGCAGTGCTGGAACAGATTGACAATACCTTGGGAACTTTTGTCCGTGCTTCTAAAGCCACTCTTCAAAAAAGGTACACTTCCTATGCCCGCATTTGTGTTGAAATGGATGTATCTAGGTCTCTGCATGAGGGTCTGTGGTTGGAATACAGAGATCAAGCCTATTTTCATACCATCGATTACGAGCAGATACCCTTCAGATGCATGAAATGTCACGAACATGGGCATCTAATCCGTGAATGCCCTCAAAATAAACAAGCCGAGCATCCCAAAGAGAAATCCACCCCGGCTTCGGATGGCTTTGTCCAACCCACTGGTAGACATCGGGCCAATCGCAAGAACACACCTAAATCGGACGATCCGCTCACCAGAATAGTTAACAGCTTTGAAATATTAGGAGAAGACTCTCTATCTAAAAAGATAGAACAAACCCTAGCAGCGGAGCAGCAGGACTTCAGAACTGAAGAGCATAGCAACCAATCAAGGGAGCCCCTCAAGACTTCAGAGCCGCTCTCAGCAACATCACAAGACAAAGCCGAGGAAGAGGATGAGGACATGGTCCTCAATGAAATGGGCACAGAAGACCTGGAATTAGGTGAGATTCTAGAGAAAGAAGGCTTAGATCTTAATTCTATAGTGGAGCAATGGAAACAGAAAGGAATAGACAAAATACCAGAGGAAGAATCAATAGGGTAAACTACCTATTCCTAACCAGATAGGATGCAGCTTTGAAGGGGATGAAACGAGGCAGAGAAGCAACCAAAGGCTTAGGCGTAAAATCACAAACCCTCCACCACACACAAGCCAGTCTCAAGCACAGGAGGAAACGGGGAAGAAAATCCAATAATGATGCTCTTCATGAACTAGGTCAGATGTTGATTAATTCGGGAAAGATGAAAGCCCTTGAGGCTTTCTCCTTCTCAACTTAAACACTCGCTAGCGATGAAAGTCCTCTCCTGGAATGTAAGAGGACTAGGCAGCCTGAGGAAACAAAGGCTCCTGAAAAAGAAAATCATGCAAGAAAAATTGGACTTGGTGTTCCTCCAGGAAACCAAATGCACGAATCAGAAATTGGATGAGCTGGGTAAACGGCTAGGCAGACATCTCGAACATCTAGCAGTAGAAGGAAATGGCATGAGCGGGGGTCTCGCCACATTCTGGGCCCTGAAAGCTCTTCATCTCCTCAATGCAGAAGCCACCAAAACCTTTCTAGCCCTGGAAATGCAGGTCATAGGGGAGAAAGGAACCTTTCTGTTCACCATTGTTTACAGCCCTCAGTGACAAGAGGACAAAATGTTGCTACTCAGCAATCTAACCAAGTTACATCAAAGACACCTCAACTCCAGTGCCATTTATGGGGGCGACTTCAATATGATAACCTCTCTTAGTGAAATAAAGGAGGCACTCGCGCTCTCGGCAATGATGCCTTAGCCTTCAGCTCCTTCATTCGAGATGTCAACTTGGTGGACATCCAACCCCGTAATGGCTCTTTCACCTGGACCAACAGAAGAGGAGGAGACAGGCTCATTGCCTCCAGGTTGGACCGCTTTCTAATCTCCAAAAGCATTCTCTTAGAAGGAAACATTATAGATTCTGATATCCTCCCCTCTGGAGGCTCGGATCACTGGCCTATAACACTGCAGGCCTCGATTCTGGGTACTCCTAAGAACAGGCCTTTCCATTTTGAGAAATTTTGGCTAACTCACAAGGATTTTTCCAGCAATATTAAAACCTGGTGGAAAGAACCCCTACCTATAGAAGGAACGAAAATGTTCAAGCTACAAGCAAGGCTAAAATTTATCAAGACCAAATTGAAGGCTTGGAATCGAGAAGTCTTTGGCAACATTTTTGCAGACAAACAACACCTTGAGCAACAACTGGAAGAAATCCATAACACTTGGATTCAAGGGAACATATCGCACGAGTCTATCAACACAGAGTGGGAACTCATGCAGAAATGGAATGAAAGATGTAAGCAGGAAGAAATTCTTTGGAGGAAAAAATCACGAATTCAGTGGCTTAAGGAGGGAGAAAGGAACACAAAGTTCTTCTATAGATCTGCTATGGATTACAGATGCAATAACAGAATCACCAGGATCCAAGATGAGCAAGGGACTGTCTTCCAATCGCACCAGGACATCACTTTCCAACTCATAAATCATTTCAGACTCGTTGCCACTGAACCTAACGTGGACCGACAGGAAGCCATTAAAGAAGTAGTCTCATCCATTCCCACCCTCATAACCGAGGAGCAGAACAGGGCCCTGGAAAGATCGATCTCCCTCTAGGAGGTGGAGGAGGCAGTTAAAGAAATGGCCAATGGGAAAGCTCCAGGGCCGGATGGTTTCACAGTGAACTTTTTTAAAGCCTATTGGGATATGGTTAAGGAAGACATTTGGGAAGTAGTGGAGGATTCCAGAACCTCATCTTCAATTCTGAAGTCCTTAAACTCCACGTTCATAGCGCTAATTCCCAAGAAAGCTGATGCTTGTAACCCTGCCAAATTCAGGCCTATAGCACTCTGTAATGTACTATACCAAATCATATCAAAAGTCATGGCAAATCGATTGAAGCCTATTCTCCCTCAGATTATCTTCGAAGAACAGTCGGGTTATGTGGAGGGCAGACAAATTATGGACAATGTTCTGCTGGCTCATGAAATGATCCACACGTTGCAAACAACCAAAAAAGTTGGCATGATAATTCAATTGGATCTCTCCAAGGCGTATGACAAGGTCAGTTGGGAATATCTGGAAGCCGTTCTCAAAGCTTTTGGCTTTGGTAACAAGTGGATCACCTGGACTTTAGCTCTGATTAAATCTCCCAATCACTCCATTCTAGTCAATGGTGCCCCCTCTTAGCCTTTTTACCCTTCAAGAGGCATCAGGCAGGGGGACCCCATTTCGCCCTTCCTCTTTGTCATTCTAATGGAGGGCCTTAGCTGCCTCATCAGATTGGCTAAGGATAATAATGTGATAAAAGGCCTTCAGCCCTTAAGCAATTTTCTGGCCACTACCCATCAACAGTTCGTGGATGACACTATGCTACATGGAGTCCCGACGGTAAAGGAAGCCAGAGGTTTCAAGCATCTTCTAAACTTGTTCAGTCAAGCCTCGGGTATGGACTTTAACTTCGAGAAATCCTCTGTTTTATTTTTTAACACATTTAGCTATTCAGAGGCATTTGACTGGTATCCTGGGTTTTAAGAGAAGTAATCTCCCGTCCAAGTACCTGGGGATTCCCCTTACAGACAAACCATGGCAGAAGTGTCACTGGGAGAAGCTTCTATCCAAGTTGGCAGACAGGTGCAGCCACTGGACCAACCAGGTCCTCAACCTGGCTGGTCGTCTGGTCATGACGAAGGCCATTCTCCAAGCCATTCCTCATTACATGCTTTCGATCCTTCCAGCTCCTAAGGGAGTGCTTCAGAAAATCAGGAACATCCAACGGAATTTCCTCTAGTCCGACAACTCAAGGAAGCCAAAGTGGGCGCTGGCAGCCTGGGACAAACTTTGCAAGCCTAAGAGCTTTGGCAGGATCCAAGCTCTACCAATAAGGTTTGCGGAGCCAAACTTTGGTGGAGGTGGCTCTCAGAACCGCAAACCCTGTGGGCACGCCTTTGGAAAGCCAAATATGCGGCACAATGGCAGCATGAAGAGCAGTATGAAGAGCTTGTAAGAGTAACTGAATTCCCTGCAGGCTCTCCCATATGGATCCTCGCCCGAGCCAACTGAAACATCATACAAGACCACTATTTTTGGAAGCTCAAGAATGGTCACCATGCTCGTTTTTGGGAGGATGCCTGGCACCAACTCCCGAAAATCGAAAATCCTGACCTTCAACCTCTACAGCAATGGTTTCAGAACTATTGGAAACTAAAAGTTCATCATTACTGGGCTAGTGACGAGGACCAACAACATTGGAGAACTTGGACTCTCTCTCCCCCTCCTCCGGATGAACACTTGGTGAATCTCCTCAATTCCCTCAATACTATCCTAAGGAGGAGACTAATCAAAGCAGTGCAAGGGCCAGATATCCTTCACTGGGGGAAGCTTACCGGAGGTTCATTTAACCTCAAAGAAGCTCGCTCTTATCTAGAAAATAGGGACAATGATAATAAGGTGGCCTGGCATGATAATGTATGGGATTGCAACCTTTGGCCCAAAATCAAGACCTTTCTTTGGCTTCTTCATAACAGAAAAATCTTAACCTGGGAAAATCTTTTAAAGAAAGGGTTCATAGGACCCTCTCGGTGCCCCCTATGTGAGCAGCAGGAGGATACAATGAATCATTTGCTCAATGAATGTGAATGGACTAGCAACCTATGGGATTGGATACAAAGCATTTTCCACCAATTGGACAGGAACAGGAATTCCATTCATGAAACAATTACCCATTGGTGCTCAAACTATTCCAATAGCAATATGGTAAATAATCTTTGGCGGCTCAGTCCTGGCTTCATAATCTGAACAGTATGGAAGGAGAGAAACAATCACATTTTTCACAAACGTAGCTTCAGACAGATCGACGAAATAAAAACTATTATTATGCAAGGCCTAACAGAGACTACTCTTACCTGGTGTAAAGAAGAAAAATCTGAGTCGTTGTCTCCTAATGACCTCAGGATTCTGGCTATTTTCGGTCTCTCTGAAATGGCAGAGCGCTGTATGCAGGAGCACGCCCGCCGGCCCGCATCCTCTCCTGCAATATGGCACAGTCCTCCTCCAGGATACTGCAAGTTCAATTTCGACGGAGCCTCCAAAGGCAACCCAGGCCCGACCGGCATGGGAGGCGTCGTGCGCAATGAGAGGGGAGAAATTATGCATATCCTCTGCAGGAACCTAGGAGAAACTACGAACAACGATGCGGAATTCGCAGCCCTAGAACAAGGGCTAAGGCTTTTAATTCGACTCGGCAAAGGGCTGGCCATTGTCGAAGGCGACTCCCAGCTAGCCATCAACACTATTAAAAAAATTCAACATGGAACTCAGCCCAGTAAGGCTATAAAACACTGGCGCCTAGCTGCTGTCACGGAGCTTATAGCGCAACACCTAGCCTCCCTCGGTGGTATCATCCTGAAAGAAGTGCAAAGGAAAGCTAATGGTCTCGCAGACCACCTTGCAAACTTTGCGGTAGATAACCCAACTAACGCCCTAGACACTTGTTGGCTGGATCTACCGCATGTACAGCTTAGGGATCAGTGCTATATCATCTCTAGGCACGACTTAACTGCCGGTACTACCGTAGGGATGGACAGCAGCCTATCCATCATTAGCAGATCATGAATACCCGTCTCGTGATTGATCATGTCAAACGGCACAGCCTGGTAAGAGTACCTAGCTATTCTTGGGTTCGGCAGTCCATTATGAGAAAGGACAATTGTAAAGCATCCGCTCCTTATAACGGATTAAGAGGAGGTCTCAAGCGTGTGATAGGTACGCTCAGGGGACGGAAATCTCCATTCATGACCCTGGCTTTAGTGGTCGGATCGGATGGCGATCTGCCTTACATCATAGCTTTGAATGGCTACCATGCAGCATTTATCGCTCCACCACCCGCCTTTCTATTTATGCGAATCTTTGCTCCCTCATTCTCATCTCTCATTCTCAATTCTCTCTTAGTTGAGCGCTATCCCTGCTCTAGGCCTAGGTTTTACTCCTCTACTCTCAGTAATCTCTCGGTTCTCTTTTACCTGGAATCCATGGTGGATATCAACCTCCGCAGCATTAAAGCATCGCAGGCCCTCAAGCGGGCCAAGGATAGTTACGAAGCTTCTGTTTCAAAATGAGGGAAGCAAACGATTGAGTTGCTGGAAGAAGAGGTGGAACTCTCCCAGGCTCGGACTGACGACAATGCTATCAGTGAAGAGGTCGACTGGTTAGTCGACCCCAGGACACCTTCCACTCGCCACACGCAATTCCTGCAGACCCAAGTGGTGGCTTGGCAGATGAAGACTATGCTGGCGAAGGCAATTTCCATGCAGGGCGCCGCGGTCAAAGAGACCTTTGCAGCAACCTCCATGGCATCAGCCAGGAATACCACGAGGTTGGACAAAATGGAAGTTGCCTTCAACTCACTCACAGAGGAGCTTCATAAGCACGACAAACCGCTGGACAATTTCGTTCGGCGTTTTGACATCTATCTCCGCCATGTCCTCAACGTTTCCATTGAAGTTCCTACGGATGACTCGCAGACCACTATCATCCGCCGTTTCAAGCCCAGAACTCAATCGAAAGGTGACGAGGCAGCAAATCCTAGCGTGGTCGGCCATTCTGGAGCTTCAACTCCCACCCAATGATGTTTATGTTCTCTCCTTGGTTTTATGTTCAGACTGTATCTATGAATAGGTGTATTTCTATGTCTATATTTGCCACCAGTCGCAATCGGTATGTCACGGGGACCCTCCGGCCCTCAGCACTATTTTGGTTAATTTCTCTCGTTTCACAGGTAGCCCTGCGTGGTGGACCTGCAATTTTGTTTTTAGTTTCACGCCCTTACGAAGCCTGGCTATCCGTGGTTCAAGATTTCCTAGTTTAGTAGTCAGCTCGTTAAGCAGCAGGCCTGTGGTGCTACATGGCTAATTGCTTTCAGGCCTTTGTACTCTTTTGTAATCTCTGATTCTTGATATAATATAATATACTATACTGACTTACAAAAAAAAAAAAATTAAATTAAAAAAAATGCATATAAATATATGAAAAATACATTTTTAAATATAAAATTAACAAAATTCATTATTTTAAATTAAAAATAAATAAATAATAAAAAATTAAAATAAAATTAAAATTTGAAATTAAAATTAAAAAAAAAAACTTAAAAAAACAAATGAATTAAAAAATATATAAAATATATTTTTTTTCTAAGTAATACTAAATCTATTAATGTTTAACATAAAAGTACAGGGTTGCCACTGTCTCAGCTATGGAAGCCTGAGCACAGGGCCTGACAGCATGAAAATTCATAGTTTGGACTGCTCACCGAGGGGAAACCAGTCCATTTAGATTTAAAATCGCCACCCTTGAAAGGGAAACCAACGTTACATTCAAATTGTTTATCAAAAATTTCACAAAAGTAGCATGCCACTCTGCAAGCAGAGGGATAGAAAGCTGGAAAACCAGATATATCATAAAGACTGTGCACCTGGAAAACAAAAAACCTTTGGAGCATCTTCAGCTTACTGTGCATCTGTGGATGATGGCGGTTCTTCAACAATTCTACAGCCGAACTCATCGCTGCATCTCCCGTCATCGACTGAAGAAGGCATCTTGTCTGTGTCCACTCTGTCCATATTCAGGTCCTGCATAGAGATGCTTGGGACCAAGTTTGAATGGGCCCGAGAATCCATAACGCAATCTGTAGGTGCGGAGCAAGGAATAGTGGGGTTGTGGAAAGTGACAGAGGGGCCAGGCATAACAGACTGAGAAGGCACCAAACGTGAAGAATCTTCACATATCGTGATCGTGACGTGAGCTATAAGGACCGGACGTTCAAACAGGCAATCAAAGGTAAACTCTGCGCGTTGAGAGGATTGACGAAGAGAGGGGGAGGAGAGTTGGCAAGGAATGGAGGGGGTTGCAGAGGAGTGGACCGGAGGAGCTGGGGGGAGGATGGAAGGGGATGGATGACGTGCAAAGGGAGACGTAGAGAGAGGGCCACGAGTTCTGCCCCTGCAACTACGAGAATTCGGGGAGTGGTGACTAGGAAAATCATCCAAAGAGGAAGCAGAGGCGGGAGACGAGGGAGAACGCTGAATCCTGCCACGACTGGAGCCTCTGCGGCTCCGCATGCGATGGCGAAGCCGAGGCATGGCGGAGGGAGAAGGAAAATGAGACGGGAAAAGGAGCAGAGACTGTGGCAGATCGAAAGAACTGTGCAGCGAATTTGAGAAGCAATATTGACTGTGCGAGAAATGGAAATCCGGAATGGTTTCCAAACAGCACAGCAATTCACACCTCCGCCCCGTCTGCGTTCGCTCGCTAGGCTTCGCGCAGGCAGACGGACAAGAGGCCCGGTGAAACACAGTAGCAGAGTGAGCAGGACAAACACCATGCAAATGCCTCCGAGCCATACCAAGAGTTGAGGTAAGACAAGTGAAAGGCGAGTTGCACCGACGTTTCCAGAGAGAGCAATTAAGGTGGCATGGGTTGGCATCTTGAATGCCGATGTTGATGCAAGTGTGGGAGGCCAGTTGGCCTACCCAGAAGAACCGCCTCGGGAGGTGCTGAGGGACAAGAGTCCCATCAAGATCTGGAGGCAACCGCATCCGGCAAAAAATATAAAATATATTAAAATAAAATAAAAATTAATCTAAAAAATTAAAATTTAATTAAAAAATAAATTAATTAATTGAAAATTTAAAAATAAATATTAAAAATAAATAAAACAAGCTAATTAAATTTTGGAGGCTCACCGCACCGTTGCTGCCCTAAGGGCCACGAGGCTTGGCCGACGGGCCCAAGGTGGCAGCGGTGCAGTGGTCCTCCAAAATTTAATTATTTTTTTATTTTTTTTTTATTTTTTTTTGTTTTTAAATTTAATTTAATTTTTTTTAAATTAAAATTTTATTATTTATATATTTTGTTTTATTAATTTTTTATTACTATTAATTTTTTGAATTCATTTTTTAACTTTTTATTTTTATTTTTATTTAATTTATAATTTTATTTTATTTTTTTTAATTTTTAATGTTAAAAAAAAAAATGTTAATTTGAATATGTGTGTGTGTTTTTAATTTTTATTTTAAATTTTCATCTTTATTTTTTTTTTTTATTTGAATGTTGTTTTTAAATGGTATGTTTTTAATTTAAATTTCCAAATTTTAATTATTTTTAATTTTAGTATTTTGATTATTTGATTTTTTTTAGTTTTAATTCTTTTTAAATTTTTTATTTTTTATTTTATTTTATCATTTTCTTTAATTATGTTGTTTTTTTTTAACTCGTAAGAAAAATTGCTTTCTTTTGTTAATTTTTATTTTTTGTGTTTAGATTATTAGTTTTTTTTTTTCTTGATTTTTTTTGCTTATTTATTTATTTATTTATTTTGTTTAAATTTTTTATTTTTACAAGTTATTTTTGTTTTTTACACTTTTATCGGTTTTTTTTTTATATATTTGATTTTTTTGTCATATTTTTGCATTTTATTTTTATGTCTTATTACCAAGATGAAAATCACCACTCTAAACAAAAAGGATTGATGTTGCATAAACACTTTTCAAAATTAGCATGAAAATCATTAATATTTTAAAACAAATGTAATAAAAAAAAAATTAAAGTGCTAAAAAAATGTCCATTTTTCTAAATCGACATGATATTTTTAAAAAAAATCAAAGAGAATTTAAAGTTCCAAAAATATGCTAAAAAAAAAGTCTCCACTTTTCAAAATCGGGTGTTTTCCTTGCTACCTCAAAAAAATGGGTACTAGGTAATTTTCTCGTTTGATCGGTAACTATGTTCAAATCATTTTTTGTTCACAAGGGTTTATTTGATTTTCCATTTGTACATGTTTTGAACAATTTTTAGATAGAAATGGTGAAGATTCTTGTTGTAAAATCAAATCGAGTGTTTATTCCCTTTGGGAATGGTTTTGATATAGTAATTTGACATATTATGAGCAAGAAGGATGAGATTTCTTCGTTTGAATTTTTTTAATTGTGTTTTTTTTTAACAAGAACTGGCAAATAGAATATATTATGAAAAATAAATGTTGACACTAGTGTTAATCAATAGAAATATAAAAGGATTTAATGAAGAAAGGTAAAGTTATTTCCATGGTCTACGGATAGGGTTTGACAACCCCACTTCAAAAGTTGATGACCAATTGTTCCAGATACCCTAGAGAAATACATTCCAAATTTTGTGAATCGGTATGTGCACACAAATTAGTTGCATAACAAGCAACGAGAACAATACATAATTAAACTAGGTTATGGGCATGACTTCTTGTTACCATTGGTTTAAACATTGTTGGGGAATTCTTGTTTTCCCCTAATGTTGTCCAAAATTATTTTGCAATAGATGGAGTCCTTCCTAGTTCTTCTAGACCTAAATTATATTCAACTAATGGTTCTACTTGTTCTAAATCAACGACATCTTCAGCTCAATCTCCCACCTTGTTATTGGTTGAGGACATGGCTTGTGTTTCTTGCCTTGAATCATGTGGTATTGGTTCTTCTATATTTGGGTTTTGGGTTATTTTTTCTTGATTATTCTCTTGAGTTATTAGATTTGATTGAATCATATGCTTTGCTTGTGGTGGGATACCATGAGAGACTATCTAATGGTCTTTTGTAGAAGCAACCCACCAAGTTGATTTATGTTAATGCTTCATGTTCTTCTCAATCCCTTTAGGGCACTAAGCTGTAATGTGACATGTTTCAAAACACATTCTACATCATAAGGATACTCCCATAATCTATTTTCTAGGTCCAAGAATGACTTTTACTAGTCACAATAATTTATATTGGTAGCCCTTTACTGAAATCCATTTCTACACAAATTGTTGCATATGTTGATATGCTACACCTTTGGGTTTCAAGAGAGGCAAGGTGGGACTATTCAAGAGTTGATCGAATGGCTTTAGGAAAGGATAAACTAAAAAATGTAGTGAAAATTTTGGGAGTCTCACCGAAATAGATGTTAAGGAAGGAACATTTGTCAAAGGATTGAAACTGGGAGACCAGATATTCATGCAGAAACCCAAGTAGATCCAAAACCATGTGTTTACATTAAGAATTAGATCTTTATCTTCGGTAATGTCAAAATTAGCAATAAAAAAACACTTCACACAAGGGTGGATGAATACTTATTTTTTGGTCACTAACATCCAATAGGTTGAGATCTAGTCATGTAGATATAATAATTGAGGAAATAAGCCATTAAAAAATAAATCAGGTTGTTGGATCCAAGAAATTATGCTTCATCTTTAGCATTAGGTCCCATGTAAATGACATGGTATGGGATTCTTATACCAAAAAGGAGGAACAACAAGTAGAAAGCTCTTTTTGCACAACATCCTTAAAAGAATGACCCCAAGAGCACCATCATGGAGAATAGATGAGGTTGGCATGCTAGAGGGTGCACCAAGGGAAGATTTTTTAGTCATATCACATGTAGAGGAGGACATAGATCCCACTAAGGCCATGAATAAGCACAGAGGTTATAGGCTAAATGTAGACAAATTGAGAAATCAAACAATAAGCGGTTAAGGTTAAACCCTAATTGTAGTCGCCAAAAGCAGGGGAAGCTCCATTACTTTTTTGACATGATTTTAATGGAGGAATCAAAAAATGTGTAAAACATCTACAAAATGTATTCCTTTTTTTATATCTGGAGAAATCGACAACTGGGTTGGCCTTGTATTTGTGTGACACGAAGTCAATTCCAATCACTACCACTATAACCTCTAGGTGCCTATATATGCCCCTTCCACAGACACAAATGAATCAGGGAGTTTTAAACCTCGAACCTCCTCATACATAACACTTCATTTTCACAACCATCACCAATTAAGTTATTCCCCATAAATATATTTTTTTAATATAAATAAATTTATAACTTTTTTAAAAGACAAAAAAAAAAACAAAAACAAAAACAAAAACTATTTCAACATACAATTGTGAAGAGATTTATAATAAACCCTTATTATAATTCTAAATCGATGATTATAATTTAACATATTCTAGCCATGTAAAAATAAAACATATATGTTCAACCTAAAAATACCCATTGACTACAACCTCACAAAAGTTTTTGTGATACCTAAATCATTTTAGAACAATAAAACATCCACAAAATCTAATTATACATATAATTGTATAATACAAATTCCACTAAAAATAAAAATAAAAATAAAAAATTAACAATTTCCCTATAAACAATAAACTAGCAAAATTAACAATTTCCAATAAAATAATAAAATTACCCATTTCTAATAAAATAATAAACATTCAAAAAAATCTTCTAAATTTTTTAAAATAAACCATTTCCATATTAAATAAATTTGGCTAAAATTAATAACACAATAATTCCCATACTAAATTCCAAACCTTCAAATTCAATATACATATAGAATATTATTATTAATAAATAAATAAATAAATCTTACATAAATATTAAACAATTTTACGCAAGGAATTGTGTGCTGATCCATGCCTACCCGTTGTTTTATATTCAACACCCAAAACATATCCCTTCATTTCGAGGACTATGCTATTCATAGAATGTTATGTTTTATATTTGTAATTGTATAGCACGCGTCATACATATTCGGCATAATGCAACCACGTTCTTTCCATAAGCTCCCTTTAAAATAATTTAATAATTTAAAGGATGCCTCCAAATAGTAAGATATTGGGCATCCTACTCTCACACTCAATTTTGAAAAAAATAATATTTTCCTGAATATCTGTCAACAACATTAGAAGTCAGAAATTGGATTAGAACCGAAACCTTCCCGACAAATTCTATTTTAAAACATTTTATTGTATTTATTCAGCGAACTCATTAAACTTTCTACAGACAGGTTACATCAATATCATTTTAAATCCCAATTAAAATTTTCTTTGGCCTTTCTATCATTTTAAATCCAAATTATATTTTATTTAACTTTTGCGTAATTCTATAAAAATAATTTTTTTTTTTTATTAATTTATTATTGTAATAATAATAACAATTTATAATTTCTGTCATTTTAAATCCAAATTATATTTTATTTAACTTTTGCGTAATTTTATAAAAATAATATTTTTTTTATTAATTTATGATTGTATTAATAATAACAATATAATTATATAGTTACATATCAAGATTAAAAATATAATATTTATTATAAATATTAATATTATATGTTAGTTAATTCACATAATTTTAAATTAATGGTGATAGGTGCAAAGCTTTCTAGTAATTTCGCTTATTTAATAAAACAATTATTATAGAAGTAGGTCTTTCCCCATAGCCTAGCTATGACTAGGCTCCTATTGTACAAGCACAAAATCAATAACATGAGAGACCATAGACTTCCTAAGCTGGCTTTAAACTCTAGCCAAACCCACCTAAGGCTCAAACTAGATTGGTATAAAGATACCAGGGTTAAACCATTGGGAGATCAACGAAAATGTTAATAACATTAAAAATATTGTTACTTTTAAGTTTAAAGAGAAAATGTGGTGTGAGAAAGATTTAGAGGCTAAGAGAAAATTGAGATACTATAAGGAGGTCATCAACCCTACTCTAGAAGATTAAATGTATCTTTCTATTTTAACTAGCTCAAAGAAAAAAAATTAATATATCCAAGATAAGAATGAACCCTCATGAGCTTCATAGTGAAACAGGTCGTTGGGCAATTCCTAAAACACCATGTGTGGAAAGGATCTGTCATCTCTGTGAGAATATGAACATTGAGGATGAAAATCACTTCCTCTTAGAGTGCCATGCGTACACCCACATTAGATCTCAGTTTCATAATCTTTGTTGCAATACTGACTTTCCTAGCCTTTTAACATGTCAAAATTATAGTGAGCTCGGGACTCTTCTCTCCAATCTCTTTGAGCATAGGAGTACAATTTTAAAACAAACTAAATAATTCATTTCTTTAGGTCTGATAGACCAAATTTTGGTCTTAGTGGACGTTAACCATCATCATCATCATCATTTATTAAATATAAATATAAACAAATTATATATGAATTTTTTTTTTATAAACTTGGTAGGATTACATCTTCATCATGTCTAATATATCATCTTGATATGGGGGAATTGAACCGGTGACTTCACATCAAAGAGTGCCTTAACAGAGCACCCAATCCAGAAATTGAACTGATGACTTCACATCAAGAAGTGCCTTAACAGAACACTCGATCACCGTCTCACCGTCTATCCAAGACCCCATGGAGATTATATATAGAAGCATTATTTAAGTATATAACAACATTTTTATCATCCTTGATCATAATGTATTTTTTAGTTATCCATTGAATCATGCAAGGACTAATCAATTTTTTATGATGATGATGATTAACTTTCACTAAGATCAATATGGACTATAGGATCTTAAGAAAGTAAGAGATTAATTGATATTTTTTAACACTTTATTTTCCTGAATATCTGTCAACAACAATAGAAGTCAGAAATTGGATTAGAACCGAAACCTTCCCGACAAATTTTATTTTAAAACATTTTATTGTATTTATTCAGCAAACTCATTAAACTTTCTACAGACATGTTACATCAATATCATTTTAAATCCCAATTAAAATTTTCTTTGGCCTTTCTATCATTTTAAATCCAAATTATATTTTATTTAACTTTTGCGTAATTCTATAAAAATAATATTTTTTTATTAATTTATTATTAAAATAATAATAACAATTTATAATTTCTATCATTTTAACCAAATTATATTTTATTTAAATTTGCGTAATTTTATAAAAATAATATTTTTTTTATTAATTTATATTAATAATAATAACAATATAATTATATAGTTACATATCAACATTAAAATAATATTTATTATAAATAATAATATTATATGTTAGTTATTCAGAGAGCTTCTAAATTGATGGTGATGGTAAAGTCTTCGTTACCCCACATATTTAATAAAACAATTATTATAGAAGTAAGTCTTTTCATAGAGCAAGTCTTTCCGCGTAGCCCAGCTGGTGACTAGGCTCCTCGTTGTATATGTACAAACCGAATAACATGAGAGATCATAGACTTTCTGGGTCGTGTTTAAAAACCACCAAACCACTTAAGGCTCAAACGAGATTGGTATAAAGATACCAGAGCCTGGTTAAACCATTGGGAGATCAACGAAAATATTAATAACATTCAAAATATTGTTACTTCTAAGTTTAAAGAGAAAATGTGGTGTGAGAAAGATTTAGAGGCTAAGAGAAAATTGAGATACTATAAGGAGGTCATCAACCCTACTCTAGAAGATCAAATGTATCTTTCTATTTTAACTAGCTCAAAGAAAAAAATTAATATATCCAAGATAAGAATGAACCCTCATGAGCTTCATAGTGAAACAGGTCGTTGGGCAATTCCTAAAACACCATGGGTGGAAAGGATCTGTCATCTCTGTGAGAATATGAACATTGAGGATGAAAATCACTTCCTCTTAGAGTGCCATGCATACACCCACATTAGATCTCAGTTTCATAATCTTTGTTGCAATACTGACTTTCCTAGCCTTTTAACATGTCAAAATTATAGTGAGCTCGGGACTCTTCTCTCCAATCTCTTTGAGCATAGGAGTACAATTTTAAAACAAACTAAATAATTCATTTCTTTAGGTCTGATAGACCAAATTTTGGCTCAGTGACGCAACTATCATCACTACTGTTAATTAAATATAAATATAAAAAAATTATTTTTAAGAAATTTTTTTATAAACTTGTAGGATTGCTATCTTCATCATGTCTAATATATCATCTTGATATGGGGGAATTGAACCGGTGACTTCACATCAAAGAGTGCCTTAACAGAGCACCCAATCCAGAAATTGAACTGATGACTTCACATCAAGAAGTGCCTTAACAGAACACTCGATCACCGTCTCACCGTCTATCCAAGACCCCATGGAGATTATATATAGAATCATTATTTAAGTATATAACAACATTTTTATCATCCTTGATCATAATGTATTTTTTAGTTATCCATTGAATCATGCAAGGACTAATCAATTTTTTATGATGATGATGATTAACTTTCACTAAGATCAATATGGACTATAGGATCTTAAGAAAGTAAGAGATTAATTGATATTTTTTAACACTTTATTTTCCTGAATATCTGTCAACAACAATAGAAGTCAGAAATTAGATTAGAACCGAAACCTTCCCGACAAATTTTATTTTAAAACATTTTATTGTATTTATTCAGCAAACTCATTAGACTTTCTACAGACATGTTACATCAATATCATTTTAAATCCCAATTAAAATTTTCTTTGGCCTTTCTATCATTTTAAATCCAAATTATATTTTATTTAACTTTTGCGTAATTCTATAAAAATAATATTTTTTTTATTAATTTATTATTGTAATAATAATAACAATTTATAATTTCTATCATTTTAAATCCAAATTATATTTTATTTAAATTTTGCGTAATTTTATAAAAATAATATTTTTTTTATTAATTTATGATTGTATTAATAATAACAATATAATTATATAGTTACATATCAACATTAAAAATATAATATTTATTATAAATAATAATATTATATGTTAGTTAATTCACATAATTTTAAATTAATGGTGATGGGTGTAAAGCTCTCAAGTAATTTCACATATTTAATAAAACAATTATTATAGAAGTAAGTCTTTTCATAGAGCAAGTCTTTCCACAGAGTCTAGCTATGACTAGGCTCCTGTTGTACAAGCACAAAATCAATAACATGAGAGACCATAGACTTTCTAAGCTGGCTTTAAACTCCAGCCAAAACCACTTAAGGCTCAAACGAGATTGGTATAAAGATACCAGAGCCTGGTTAAACCATTGGGAGATCAACGAAAATATTAATAACATTAAAAATATTGTTACTTCTAAGTTTAAAGAGAAAATGTGGTGCGAGAAAGATTTAGAGGCTAAGAGAAAATTGAGATACTATAAGGAGGTCATCAACCCTACTCTAGAAGATCAAATGTATCCTTCTATTTTAACTAGCTCAAAGAAAAAAAAAAAATATATCCAAGATAAGAATGAACCCTCATGAGCTTCATAGTGAAACAGGTCGTTGGGCAATTCCTAAAACACCATGGGTGGAAAGGATCTGTCATCTCTGTGAGAATATGAACATTGAGGATGAAAATCACTTCCTCTTAGAGTGCCATGCGTACACCCACATTAGATCTCAGTTTCATAATCTTTGTTGCAATACTGACTTTCCTAGCCTTTTAACATGTCAAAATTATAGTGAGCTCGGGACTCTTCTCTCCAATCTCTTTGAGCATAGGAGTACAATTTTAAAACAAACTAAATAATTCATTTCTTTAGGTCTGATAGACCAAATTTTGGTCTCAGTGGACGTTAACCATCATCATCATCATTAATTAAATATAAATATAAACAAATTATATATGAATTTTTTTTTTATAAACTTGGTAGGATTACATCTTCATCATGTCTAATATATCATCTTGATATGGGGGAATTGAACCGGTGACTTCACATCAAAGAGTGCCTTAACAGAGCACCCAATCCAGAAATTGAACTGATGACTTCACATCAAGAAGTGCCTTAACAGAACACTCGATCACCGTCTCACTGTCTATCCAAGACCCCATGGAGATTATATATAGAAGCATTATTTAAGTATATAACAACATTTTTATCATCCTTGATCATAATGTATTTTTTAGTTATCCATTGAATCATGCAAGGACTAATCAATTTTTTATGATGATGATGATTAACTTTCACTAAGATCAATATGGACTATAGGATCTTAAGAAAGTAAGAGATTAATTGAGATTTTTTAACACTTTATTTCTATGATAAAAAAGAATGGAGAGAAGTTTACCTAGATCACAGTAGTTTTTGTGGCTTAACAAGTCAAGAATATTGCTAGTGAGGCAAAGATTTTGAAAATTAAAATGGATGTGAATAAGACTCGAACAATCCAAGGTAAAGTGCTTTTCATCTTTAACCCCCTTAGCATTGAAAAGGTGGTAAACTCTTTCATCAAAGTGTTTTTCATCTTTAACCTTCTTAGCATAGCTTGTCCAAGGGAAAGTGCTTTTCATCTTTAACCCTCTTAGCATTGCAAAGGTGGTAAACTCTTTCATCAAAGTGTTTTTCATCTTTAACCCTCTTAGCATAGCAAAGTGGTAAACTCTTTCAACCCAAAATGTTTTAGGAATACACCAAATTTCACTTTGAAGCTCATGAGAATTAGTTTTAATCTTAGCAATGTGTTTTCTTTTTAGTATTGGTAAGATATACAAATAATTTTGATTTTCCAAATTAAAATTGAATACCTCTTTAGAATACCATAACTTCCTTTATTTCTCTATCTCTTTATCATTCCACTAAAAATAGAAAAATATATTCACAATCATAATAAAATTATATTTAAAACAAAATATTATAAGATATCTCACCATTAATAAAACATAACATAAATTATCATTACATTAATAAAACATAACATAAATTATCATTACATTAAAAACTAAGAGATACATTCACAATTCAACACGATAAGATCATATTTAAAGAAATGTTATGAGGTGTCTAACCCTATCTATATATCCATATTTAATTTTACTTCTTAATGATGAAGTCTTTATATAACATATTAAACCTTTTTTTTTCAAATCAAATGTTGATGAAAAAGATAAGGACGATTCCTTTTATGCGTATGAAAAACGAAATTCAAGTATCTCAATTCTTGAACAACTAAACCAAAAACTCAAATTATTTTTTAGTATTGCAGAGTTAAAAATATATATAAATAAATAAATAACGAAATTCAAGTATCCCAATTCTTGAACAACTAAAACAAAAATTCATATTTTTTTAGTATTCCAAAGTTAAAACATATAAAAAGAAATAAATATATAAAATAATTAATTTGTAAATAAAATATTTTTATTTAAATTTAATATATATTATATATTTAATTCATATATATTTTTAAGTAACTTATATATATTATTTAATATAATTAAATATAAATTTACTATTTATTTATTTATTTAAAAAAATAAATTATATATATAAATATAAAATTGCACAATCATTTTACTTAAAAAAAACTCCATTGCTAATTAACTAAATTATGATATATTTTTAATAAATTTATTTATTTATTTATTTTAAAAATTAAATTATATATATATATATAGTTGCACAATCATTTGTTACTCAAGAAAAACTCCATTGTTAATTAATTAAATTATGATACCTCTCTTGTAAAACAAAGAAGGCTCTTATCAAATATTTTATTTGGTTAGAAGTTTTGATTTTTATTATAATATTTATATTGGTTATTTTTTTATTATATTTATTATTGAAAATAAGGTATATTTAATTTTATATTATAAAGTTATTTATTTTATTATATTTTAATTTTAAAACAATAATAAAATATAGAATAAAAATTTTATTAATTAAAAAATTTAATTTTTCAAATATTTAATTAAAAATAATAATTACAAATTTCATTTTTATTAAAAAAAAAAAATCAAAATGAAAACTAACAACCATTATAAAACTATTTTCCAATAACTTAACACACATATTTTATTGCTGCAATAGCTTCAAAGATGCATGCCCGCTCGCCCAATCACAACAATTGCAAAATTCATTGCACCTTTGAGTACGACAACCACTTAAAATTATATTTTAATAAAAAGATGTTCGCAACTTTATTTTCCAATATTTTAATATTTATTCCATTTTCAAAACAGATATATACTACTTAATTATTATACAGTTTGGCATCGAACCTTTGACTTTTTTCACTAATTTAACAAAAATAAATGGTAAGGGCGTTACACCTGTTACACCTTTTCCGTGTTATACTAGCAATTATTTTGATATTAATTCACGCTTAACCTCTATAATAGAGATATTAAAATATATTAAATTTTTTTTATTTTTTTTAAGGCAAGGCAAAGATCTCTATTTTCGGAATTTGGAGGTGTCTCTATAATAGTCGAAGTTTATTTTGACTTGTTATTAGGGAAACTAAACTATAGATAAAATTTCAATTTTCAGTGCCCAAGTAAAAAGTTTGTTCATAATTATCCAAAAAACATACAAACCATTTCGATATGCTAGAGACTCTAGGGTCATCCTGGTACTAGAAATAGAAAAATATAGAACTAAAATTTAAAAAAGGACAATAAAGAGACTTCATCTCTAGGACTTATTAGTATTTGATGCTTCTATTGGAATGGGGTCATGGTTGCATCTCAATGAGCACTGGGATGTCCAAGTGAACCTCAATTTTCACAATTTTTCCATCCATGGACTACATGTTCACCTACATTAAAAGGATCTCTTTTTTAACTTCATTTTTGTCCACTTTCATGTCCACCCTTATTAATCTATGGTGAGACAACTACAACATGTTGTCTTACCTATCCCATTACAAACACCCCGTTCAAAGTATAAAATATATTAATAATAAAAATTGATATCTTGTATTACTATACTTAATTTATATCAATTATTTATATTTTTTTTTTCTAAGTCATAAATTTATTGAACCATATATTTTGTTATCACTCATTGTCTATTATTATATTTATCTTCTCCTTTTTTCTTATATTTCTTTCCCATCACTTTTTTAAAAATTATTATTAAATAAAATTAAATATTCATGGTTTCTTTTCTATATTTTAAAGAAACTAAATGTTTTATGATTTTGATTTTTTCTAATTTGTTATCATCACAATAATTTAATCATAAGTGTTTTATTGAAAATGTAATTTTGTGGGGTGGTAGATGTGAGAGGAGTGATGAGGAACATTGAAAATATCTTATGTGTAGGGATTTGGTATTTCTACCAACAACCTTGTAGAATAATATACTTTATTATACATACTGAAGATAACTAGTGTGACATCTAGACTTTGATTGTGATGGGAGATTTAAAAGTAGTGATAAGTCAAATGGTGAAAAAATCTACCTCAATCAGCTATTCATTGGAATAGTGATAGCTTGGGCAAGACAAGAATCAAATAAAATCCCATTTTTCAAGTTTTATCATACGCTAAGTGAGCATAATAGTTTAGCAAATGACTTTACAAATCAAGCCAAAACTATGAAAGGGGAAGGATGTTATAAATGGAAAAATTCATAACCAATTTATCCCATGATCATAATGGTAAGTATGGAACACTTTATTTCTTTATGGAGTCACATGACACATCATAAGGCAACTTCATTGCATAGTAGGATGGATGATGACATACAATTAAAGTCACCCTCTCACATGTTTTTTTTCAATCTCACACATATTTGAAATGTTCGATGATAATTCTTCTTGACCTAGTGGGATAATTGTGCTTCAATTGGCATTTACTAGTGGAGATAGTGGGTTTCAAGCTCAAGTATAAGACCAATTAGTCCAACAATTCTAGTTTGACCAACATCTTTACTCTTGTTTCTCTTTTGAAACTATATTAAGCCTTCCCCTTGGCCCCTTTCTCATTTAGAATGGAAAGCTAAGAATAATTATTCGTCAATCATTTATGTTGGTGTTTTTGTTGTTCTTCCTTGGAGCTATAAACTATTTCGTTGGAAGAGGCCTCTCCTTGCCTTAGAGGATTCCCATTTCAATGGTCATTAGTCCTTTCATCTCTCCCATTTTTTTTAGCAATTCTCTAGGTCGGTCGTGAGGGGTAGAAGGTTTTTTGTTCCTTCACTATTCTAGGGATTTAGGTCTTATATAGAAAACATTAATATTAGGAACTTGAGACTTCTCTCAAGTCTATTTGAACTCTTTGGTGGATTCCTTACATCCATGTCTAGTCTTGAAGGGCCTAGATGGACTAGAATTTTTTCTAAGTCATCTATGGTTTGTAATGACTCTGCAAGGAAATTGGAAGCATGGGGCTAAATATAGTCCTTAATCTCTATCATTGGTTGGGATTTTGAACAATTTTAGGTCTCTAATGGAATATTGTGAGTTGCAAGAGATAAGGCAAGCTTTAAGGACCTTAAAGGAGTCTATTGAGGGGAATCTAAATTCAGTTCTTGTCACTACTAAAAAAATTCATGAATTTGATCACTAGGCCACCACTCACAATGCAACAATTATGGGTACTTTATTTTAGATGAGCCACATGTATTATTCATAGAGGCATAATGCAATATTCTCATGAACATGGTAATAAAATTGAGTAAGGGAAATTAAAATAGAGTCTCCAATTAGGAAATATTGTATCATTAGTAGATGACATAGAAATTTTCAAACTAGATTCAAACCCTGTGAATCCAACAAAGAATGAAGCTACTAGACACCATGCCTTATGTTAAGCTAAATGTTTTTCATAGTTATTAGGATTTTAGGAATTTTTTTATTAAGTTAGAAAGGATACATTTGAATTTTGAAATTCTGTGTTTTTGAACTTCGTAGATGAGAGTCCATCATAAGTGGATCACCATGTTGAGGATGGGATGAGAAATAATGTCAAAGATACTATTGATTAACATCAATAATATGATGAGTTGAATGAAAGGTTTCCAAAATGGATTGAAGTCGGTTCACATATTTTTTTATGCTTAAACCCATGGTTCATCATTGGACCCATACTATAGGTTTCAGTTGATTTATGAGTGGCCTCTAGGTGTTGTTGAGTTTAAGCCCTTCATCTTTATTCAAATTGTTGTTTCACTTTTCAATTTCTAGAGCTTCTTTTACTCTCCTCTTAGTAGAGTCTTGGATATCATTTTTGCATTTTCTATGTAGATGTGATGAGAAGTGATGTGAGGGTGATCTATAAGACTAGACTTATCAATTCGAGTATTTGTGACATGCTCTTTTACATAAAGTTTTAATGACTTTTGTATTTCATCAATGTACCCTTTGTCACATGAACATGAGATTAGATAAAACTTATTTTATCATATTTATACTTCTAAGAAACATTGAGATATAACTCATAAGGAACTACATAAATATAACTATATATAAGAACTTAATATTTCCTTTTTTAATTTTTTTTTTACTTTAAACTAAACATTTTGTTGTTAACTTAGCTATAACTTTTATTAATATAAAATCTCCTCCTTATAATTAAAAATATATAATTTTACATTATTAAATACATTATTCTTAATACAAAATATTTCAATTTTACAAATAAATTTTATTATTAATATGTGGTTAACTTAATTATAACTTTTATTAATATAAAATCTCCTCCTTATAATTAAAATATATATAATTTTACATTATTAAATACATTATTTTTAATACAAAATATTTCAAACTTTACAAATAAATCTTATTATTAATATTTACATTTGCATCCACAAAATCTTAATAAAAAAAATAATCATAAAAAATCATAAAAAATATATAGGTTGAAAAGTGAGAAATTCAAGAGTAATATAAACTAAAATGAGGGCTCCCTAATGGTTTACATATTTAATGCCTTCATAGACGGGGAGAATAAGTCAATCTGATGATTTGAATCATCATAGGCTCTTATCTTTGAAGCTCTTCCTCATGCAATTCAAAAGTTGTTGCCAAATCTATGAATTAATGAACAAGGTGTGAGTGAATCATACCAGGCTCTCATCTCTCCAAGGTTTTCCTTGCGCAATTATTGAGTTGTTGCTATAATAATAATAAAAAGGCTTAAAATTTGAGTTGTTGCTATAATAATGAGGAAGGCTTAATCATTAAGGTGTGCATCTCTGCTATATTTTATTTTAATAATATTATTTTACCCATAGTGACATCATAGGGTGGTCATATTTAACTATGTTTATACATATGAGGGATAAGTTATATTTTCATATGGAGTGGGCCACTTGATCTCATGCTCTCGTGGTTGTGTTGATGGCATGATGCTCCATATATTAGGGCATATATTCCATGAAAAATGAGTTTGATCCCTTTTATATATATAAAATGGTTAATTTTTAATTGTGTTAAGCTTTAATTTAGATAATTAATGTGAAAAGTGTTATTTTTGTATTAAATTATTATTAAGTCTAAAGGCTTCTCGGGAAGAGATAGTGTAATGTCTTATTATTGTTATTTTTTATAAAATATTTTAATTTAGTCAAATTACATTAAAAAAATAAAATAAATAATAATTATGATTATTAATAAAATATTTTTTTATGAAATTATATAAAATTAAAAATAAAATAAAATAAAATTAACTAATTAATAATTATAATTATAATTAATAATTAAATTAATTAAATTTATGTTAATTACAAATTTATCAGTATGAAGAGATTAAATATTTTGAAGTGCAAATTTTTTTTAGAGTGAAAAAAAATTTGATCCTTCTACATACTTCTATATACTTGTAAATCTCAAATTAACATAAATCTAAATTAATTATTATTTTAAATAATATATTGATTTCTTGATAAATATATTATTATATTAATTTTGAATTCTACAAAAATTAATTTAGAAAAATATATAAACTTGTTACTCAATACATTATATGGAAAAAAACTTAATACAATATATAAACATCACACTAACTATTACTATTAACAAAAATGACCAAATACCATACTAAAATTAGCTAATACACTTATACTAGAAAACTCTTAATACAATATATAAACATCATACTAACTACTACTACTAATAAAAATTACCAAATACCATATACCAAAATTAGATGATACACTTATACGGTTAAGGTCATAGAAAACTCCAAACATATATATATATATATATATATATATATATATATATATATATATATATATATATATATATATATATATATATATATATATATATATATATATATATATATATATATATATATATATATATATATATATATATATATATACATATATATATATATATATATAAAAGTGGACAGGTGTGTTATAACAAAGTGAACCCAAAGCTTTGGTATAATCTCCATTCATAACATTTGTGTTATTATAGGTGATGGCTATAAGGAGTTGATAACATTTGTGTTACTCTCGATGATGGCTATATAAGGTTGATAATGTTTGTATTTTACATTTCATTATATTAAAAAAATGAAAAAAAAAAATAGAAAAGAGAGGAAAAGGAATTCTTAGATTGTTGATAATTTTGTTAAAATTTAATTGTTACAAATAATTTTTTAATAATTACATAAAAAATGTTATGTCATACACATAAAGTGAAGTTTAATTTGAAAACTCAAAATTAGGAAATCTAAAAAGATTTTTCATTATATTTTCTCCTTACATTGTTAGAATACAATATGTATAATTTTTTGACATATATAAACTATTAATCCATTAACCTTGGAGTAGAATACAACTATAGTTCTTTAATCAAAATTACAAAATCATGGGTTAAAGCACCATGTCCCACAAAACTACTAAAAGTGGAAATCGTGTACTAAAAACCACACAAAGAAGACACAAAATTTGACCCCCTCGAAAAGGGGGGCTTCTTCCCCCCATGCAACCCCCACTGAAGCCAACACAATGAATTATGTGTGGGGATAGTTATGCAAATAATACAACGCATACCCAACATTTTCCTACTTATTGTTTTCTTTCCATATAAGGGGTTGCAAGAGTATATGATCAATAATCCAAGGCAATAATACCCATCGTTTCTCTACACTGAGAGAATATCTCAATGCTCACATGTTTTTTTAATGAATCTGCAACATTCTTCAAAGTTTCTGCCTTTACCAATAACACCTTCTTGTCTTCAATCATATCTCTCACAAAATGATACTGAATATCAATATGCTTTTCTTAGAATGGTAAGCTAGGTTATTTACCAGGAAGATTGCATTATGACTATAGCAATCTACCCTTACAACTTTTTGTACCAACCCAATACTTAAACACAAACTTTGTAACCATACTACTTCCTTGCTTGCATGAGTGACTACCATGTATTCAACTTATGTATTTGAGAGTGCCACTAAGTATTTCCTCTTACTCATCCAACTAGTTTCTCCTCCATCTTATTTTTTTCAATCATATCTCTCACAAAATGATATTGAACATCAATATGCTTTGTCTTAGAATGGTAAGTGGGGTTATTTTCCATGAAGATTGCATTATGATTGTTGCAATCTATCCTTAAAACTTGTTGTAGCAATCCAATACCTAATCATTCTCTCCGTAACCATACTACTTCCTTTATTGCATGAGGTATTGCCATGTAATCAACTTATATAGTTGCGAGTACTACTACATATTGTCTCTTGCTCATCCAATCGATTTCTCCTCCAAATAGGTTAAACACATAGTACCCAATTGTATACCTTTGGTGATCCAACACTCTAGCCCATTCTATAACAACAAAGCCATGTATTTCCAACACTCTGTCCAGTGTTGGTTTTCCTTGGTAACATAATACAGACTAGAGTGCCATGTAAATACCTGAAAACCATATTTACTACTGTCCAGTGCTCCTTCCCTGGCTTTTATAACCACCCCTCCAACATTTACCCTAATCTGCAAACTCGCCAGGTGTTGGAATTATGAAAAATGTGTTGCCCTTGATATCAACCTATCTTATGAGTTGTCCTTGATGAGAACCTACTTGATGAAGATGTCAACATGAATGATAACATGATGAGTCTACAAGCTAGTACACATGTTGAACTGAATTTGAATGTTAGTTTTGTTGTGCTAATTGCATCTTCAGAATTATATTAAAAATGTTGATCTTTGCTTCATGTACATGGGCTTATTGAAGTGCTTATGATTGTTTAACAAGTAAATGTATGGAGATTATGTTGAATTCTTGAACATAAAAACATTGAATCTAAATGCTGAACAACAACAAACAAACACACAACAAACCATCACAATTGATCCATTGACACATTGTTTTGATGAAGGAGTTCAACCCTCCTGGGCTACATCTCCTTGGTCCAGCTTCCATGGCTTGGGCTTTTGTATAGCTCAATTGTGAAAATATTGTTGTTTACAGTCTCCTACTACCTCTGAAAGCTGCTCCAATGTGTCCAAAACATCAAAATCTACAAGGAATTACTCTTATTGAGCCAAAATTGGTCGAAAATTGCTCTAGATATGCCTCATTTACTTTTCCCCTAGAATCCTCCTCCAAAATTGGAGAGAACTCCAGTTAGTGCAGACAAAAAAGGGATTCCGCCGAAACTGGCAGAAGTCCACTAAACCTGTCTCCATTTAAATCTGGATTAATTAACAGTTAATACTGCGCTTAACGGTGGATAAGCCCATCTTAACTATGCATAAGCACATTCCTGTTAAACAAAGTTTAAGGAAATTAAACATCGTATTAGTGTGATTAACCCACAATTAAAATTAAACTCCGCCATTTAACTTTCCACTCCGCCTGTCATCTTTGTAGCATGGTGTTTGGGGCCTTTTTTTTGAAATGAAACGGTTTAGAGTTGCGGATAACATGTGGCAGAGCACAACCACGGTAGACAGAGATTTGTCACGGTTGTGAAGAGATGAAGAGCAGGTGGCGTGGTATTTGTGGGAGCTAGCACAGATGGCAAAAAGAAGCGACAAGAACAAACAACAGAACTACTAGTGATAAGGGAGATACAACAAACAACAGAGCATAAAAGAAGAGAAAACTAACAATCGCATTGGCAAAGGAACAAATAGGAAGTCGGCCAGCGTAGACAAGAGGTTGGTGCAGTGGAGAGAAGAGGAAGAGATTCATAGGAGAGCTCTGTTCGCTCTGGTCATTATGTTCATTTTTTTCACTCTGTCATTCTGTCTGTTCTATGTGATGATGTTGTAATCAGTCTTGCTAGGATCGCTCTGAGGAGCAATGTAACTGTCCACTAATGTTAATATACTCTTATCTAGTTTTGATGTCCTAAGTTCTATAATGTGTATCTGGTTAAGATGAATGTATTGGTCACTCAATTTTTTTTTTTTTCATCCTGAATATGTCCATGAGTAGCACTTGTGCAAAGTAGTTAAACCTATTCGGAGTACATAGTTCTGTATGTTTTATTCTGTAGTTGTGATTAGGAAATATCTGATAAGTTCCTAACTTTACTAAGGTCATGGCATGCCTCGGGTGAGACTCTCTGCTCTTTGTAGTAGAGTGAAAATGATGGTGTTGTGCTAGACTACTGCGGAAACCTTGTTGGCCTCCATCCTGAACCTAGGTCTTGCTCAGAGACCTTCTTTCTCGCCAACAAATGGTTCCATTGACGGGACCTCCAAATTTCATTTAGGAGCTAGATCATGGTATCATGGATCTTTGAAAAGGAAATACGAAGCTGGTTGGATAACCACTTAGATCAGTTCATAGCGCAACAACCTGAAGGGAGAAAATGGTTAAGAATAAGGTTCTATTCTCTGAATCTGCGAGTGATATCTATGAAATTTTCTGGGGAAATTTTCTAAAGGAAATCTACAACTGGTTGTGGATACTACAAGTCAAGACAGTCCAAGAAATCTCGAGGAAGATCTGTCGCAAGTGGCGACATGAGGATCTGGTAGCCCTCCATCGGTTAGATACTAATTTGACCCGAGCTGTAGATTTTTGGGTGCAATATACCTTGGAAGGATACATAGTGGAATTTGCATCTAAGTGTTCCCAGTCCTTTCCAAAAGCATAAGATTTGTTTAGATCCGGATTATGAGGAGAGTTGTTGAAAGAGATTCCCTTGTGGATCAAAACTTTAATGGTAGACGAGGGACTGATGGAGTTTCAAAAATCTGAGATGGAGACTTAAACCTCTAGTATTGGGGGAAGGAAATGAGGGAGAGATGCTACAATTAAGTTGGAAGGGGGAGTAGGGATATGGATGCTGATACCTGCAGTAGGTTGAGAGAGCGACGAGCACATCAGAGGGCACAGATAGTTGAGAAGTGGTGGGAGAGAGTTATGAAGGAGTTGGAGAAACATGAAAGCAGTCGACAAAACAAGGAGAAGGTGCCGCATATGACAAAGGAGATGGAAGGTCAGACAGAATCCCAAGGGATAGGAGGGACCGTGAAGGAATTCAAACAGGTGTATAGGAGCCCATCCCAAACAGAAAAGGGAGGAAAGTCCAATGTGGAGGACGCACTCCCCGAGGAGATGTCTGATGTGGAGTTGCATGTTGCGAGGGAGAAATTATTCTGAGAGGGGATGACACCCATAACTCAAGGTAACTCTATTCCCCAAAATTCAAGTAGCTCTAGTCCCAACCTTCCCCTGGTACTCTATCAGCCACTAGGAGAAATTTTTGTTAAGTTACGAGAATTGAGTAAGTTGAATAGTGTTCAATCCACAGCAGTAATACACACTAGCAGTAGTGCTACTAATACCATTTCACACCCAGGAGATAGAGGTTTTATTCTAGTATCACCCATACAAAGAAGCATGGAGGGATCATTTACCCGATACCCAGAGTTCTCTGGGAGGGGTAATGATGATGTGGAGCAACACTGGTATCTCTGCAAACCCATATGGAGGGCTCGGTAGACGCCAGAGGTAGTTAAGTTGATCGAGTTTCAAACTACTGTCAGGGAGAGAGCTCTACGCTGGTTTATTAAATGGTCTGAGGCTCATATGAACCCATCAATAGATGATTTCAAGAGAGAATTCGTTAAATAATTCAAGCTACCTCAGACAGATCAGCAAGGTTTGTCAGAAATGTGGGAGATTAAATAGGGAGAAGGAGAGACTGCATGGGATCTGATGAGAAGATTCAAGGATGCAGTTGGGAAACTAAGTTACCCAATCGATCCAAATCATTAAATAGATTGGTTCATTAAGGCCCTTCTTTCGTTGACAAGAAATCCATTAATGCAGCAGAATATTGATACATTACAAGACGCATTAGAGCAAGCTACGAAGATAGAGGCCATGGCAGGATATCTGCAAGAGTTCAAAGGAGGGGCCGCAGCTCAAGACCCTTCCATATTGGAGTTACAACATCAGATAGCTAGCCTAACAGAAAAGTTGAAGGAAATTCAACCAATGAGGCCTGTGAGACCCAATGTATGGTGTACACACTGTCTGATGGAGGGACAACTAGTCACTGAATGTCCAAGGTTGCGGGGACATCAGTAGCAGGGACACAGGGAGCTCCACCAATAGGAGGAGTTGCACAGATAAACACACAAATACTATATCCACTGCAACCCCATTACCCAGGGTTCCCCACGCAACAGAATTAGGCCGCAAATGAGTATTGTGAGATATGCAAAAGCATTGGACATCTAACCCACCTATGCCCAATCTTGCAAAAATACTCTAACGTTCCAAACAACATATACTATGAGTTATGTGCTTCCACAATACACAACACAGAGCAGTGTAGAGCTGTGGATGCTTTAGCAGAATGATTGGACAGGCCTTCATATAGAGTGAATGAGGCTCCCAGGGGATGAGGAAGGGGCATGAGTGGAGGTTGAGTTGGAGGAAGAGGACCTGTACGATGTTACAACTACGACCAAGAGGGCCACGTAGCCAGGGAATGTCCACTTCCTAGAAGACCATGGTGCTCTCAGTGCAGAGTGAATACACACGCAGCAGAAGACTGCCCAGAGCTAATTAAAATATGGGAATAAAGAGCCTGACAAAGAGGATAAAATCTGGTAAATGCAGAGCCAAGAGTAGTAGAGGCTCGGCTATGCAGAACATAGCCATATTGAAATGGGGAGGAAAGAGAACTGGGGAAGATGCACAAACTACAGACTCGATAAAGCTGATAAGGCTGACATCTCCAAAGCTAGTGTTCAAGCCAAAAGCACAGAAGCAATACTTTAAAGAAGCAGTGGAAACATTTTCCCAACTTGGGGGAAGCAAAGACATTGGGCTACCACAGCCCCGGGTAGATAATGAGAACCAAGCTAACACAGGCACTATGATTGAAGAATGGTTCCAATTATTTCTAAAAATTGTTACCAACGCACCAATGCTGGAAATATTGAAGCAAAATCTAGAGATGGTGGTGCAAGAAGCCACAGACCCAAGAGAATCAACTGGCACGACACATAAATACATACGAAGAGTCAAAATAAATAAGAGAAGAACATGGAAAGAGTTTCGTGTAAACACTCAAGTTGTGGGATTCCAAATTAAGGACAAAATGCTTGACCTAGGGTCAGATGTGAACATTCTACCAAGGAAGACATGCGAAGCATTGGGAAGACCAAAGTTGACATATTCAAAAATCCAACTCCACATGGAAAACCAGTACTGCATTGTGCCCATTGGCAGGCTGGAGGAGGTCGAAGTCGATGTTGCAGAGGTTAAGACATACACAGACTTTGAGGTGATAGACATTATGGGGGATAAGGATCCCTATCTAGCATTGTTGGGGATCAACTGGGCATTCAAGAACTATGTAGTAATAGATTTGAAGAAGGAATTAATGCTCTTTGAAGACGGGGAAGTCAGGGTCACACAGCCACTTAACCCTTATCAAGGACCACGATATATAGAGTCTGTCGACAACAGAGAAGATACTCAGCTTCTTGATCATCTTTATCAAATGACAATGGGGAAAAGAGAAGATTGTATCAACCCAACAGCGGGGGGGACTGTGAGCTGGAGAAGTGTTCAAAGCTTATACTTAGGCTCAGAAATAGCCTAGGATGATTGGCAACAGGGGGGATATGAGACAAACACAAGAAGATGCGATAATATCAGAAGGATCAATTGGATCAGAACTGAGGTAAGATAATACCCTACTCTGTCAAATATGAAGGCTGTGAATACCTTTATTGCCAGAATAGAAGATAAAGTACCAGTGGACCACAGGGTCCCACTCATGGATGTGGCTTTACAATCCACATCAGCAAGATGGTGGAGTAACCACCGCAACTCCCTGTCACGATGGGACAAAGTTGCAGTGGCATTGAGGGCCAGGTTCAAGGAAGAGGAGGGACCACAATTCACCGAAAAATACCAAGGGGACTCTGACCCTAGAAAAAATTTACAATATTGTGAGGACCAGTGGAAAAATGTAAGGTACGCGGAAGAACTGTGGGTACACAAATTTGTACATTCACTAAATTCGTTCCACAAGCTCAGTACCTAACTGAAGAGAAGAAAAGAGGAACCAGTACTTGGCAAACATTTGTGGGTCAGTTTACGCAATTATTTTCCTTTGAAGGAAAAACAGAACCAGACACACAAGCATTGCAAGCTATTAAAAGGGTATTGTTTTTTCTAGAGATTCAGGAAGAGGAAGAACAATTGCTTCCACAACAAAGAATCAAACAGTCGATAGCATATAAAAAGATAAATAGTGAAATGGATGATGATGATCTAGAAGATCTTAGACGTCTATATTTTGAAGAAAAATAAGGGGAGCAGGATATTCAAGAGGAACCGACAACAGAAGGAATTCATCTTCTACCATTGAGAACCCAGAAGCTAAACATCAGAACACCGAAAAAGCCCAAAATTGTGTCAATTAGCGACTACTGGGATGCTGAAACGACTAAGGAGATATTCAATCTGCTACAGGAATATGAAGACTTGTTCCCATCCTCAGTAGTGGAGTTGAAAGAAATAAAAGGAGACATGGGGGAAATGCTTATAATTTTGAAGCCTACACAAGACCAGTCAAGCGTCTGAATCCAAGAGTGAAAGAAAAAGTCAAGGCAGAGATTGATAAGATGCTAAAGGCATGGTTAATATTCTCGGTGGAAGAAGCAAAGTGGGTAAGTCCTATAGTCATACAAAGTAAAAAGGAAAAGTCTGAAATTCGAGTTTGTGTTGACAACAGGAGCCTGAACAATGCATACATACATGACCCATTCCCCACTTCGTTCATTGACGAGGTTCTCGACAATGTTGTTGGGAATGAAGCTTATTCATTTACAGATGGATTTTCAGGATACCATCAAGTAAGGATAGCTGAAGAAGATAAAAAGAAGACAACTTTCACAACTGAATGGATCTCATTTTCATATCATGTAATTCCATTCAGATTGAAAAATGCACCAGCAGTATTTTCAAGGATTGTTATAGCAACGTTTCGGGAATACATCCATAAATTCCTAGAAGTCTATATGGATGATTGGACATTCTACAGCTTGTTAAGGAACCATGCAACGTTTTTAAGGATAATTTTCGAAAGATGTAGGCAAATCCATATTTCATTAAGCCTCAAGAAATGCATCTTTGCAATACCCTTTAGGACATTGCTAGGACATGTTGTATGCAAACAAGGGGTTTGCGTTGATCCAACAAAATTGGCAGTTATAATCAAAATATAAGAACTAGAAATAGTGAAGAAATTACGGTCATTGCTAGGCCACACCAGCTACTATAGGCGATTCATCCGCAACTATGTGAAGGTAACAGCCTCGTTGGAGAAACTGTTGCGGAAATCAGAGCAATTTATTTGGACAGATGCCTATACTACTACCCTAAACACCTTGAAAGAAAAGTTAGCAGGCGTGCCTATATTATTTCACCCTAATTGGGACAAGAAATTTCATGTCCACATTGATGCTTCCAGCATCACACTTGGAGCAGTCGTGGCTCAACCAGGAGATACTTCAATGGATCACCCAGTTTATTTTGCAAGTCGCAAGTTATCAATAGATGAAAGGAACTACACCAAAACAAAACGGGAAGCATTGACAATGGTGTATTCCCTTCAAAAGTTTCGCCACTACCTACTAGGAGGTATGTTTAAGTTTTTCACAGACCATTTAGCATTAAAGTACCTAGTTCACAAACCGGTCTTGAAGGGAAGAATCTGCAGATGGCTCCTACTGTTTCAGAAGTTCACCTTCAAGGTGATAGTGAAGTCTGGGAGACTGAACGTGGGTCCTGACCACTTATCAAGGCTAGAAAACAGAGAAAATGGAGGGTCTCTGGATGATTAGCTGCTAGATGCTGATATTTTTAGAGTAGAAGCCTTCCCAGACTACTTAGACCAGATAGCAACCTACCTGACGAAAGGAAAGTGCCCAAATGAATATACAGCAACCCAGAAAAGACATGTGGTAGTCTGATCAACAGAGTATCATCTAATAGTGGGACACCTGTATAAAATGGGGTTAGAACAAATCTTGTGGAGATGCATCCTGGATCATGATAGGGAAGACATACTGTGGGAATGCCATTGTGGAATTGCAGGAGGACATGTCGGAGCAAAACCAACGGCAAGGAAAATACTGCAGGCAGGATTATGCTGGCCGACAGTACACATGGACAGTAAGACATTTGTAAAAAAAATGAAATGTGTGCCAAAGGATAGGACGTCCATCACACAAAGACGAGCTACCACTTCACCCTGTAAAAGAATTGCAGCCATTTGAGAAGTGGGTCGTTGATTTCATAGGACCGGTTGCACTTGTCGCAAGACACTCACAGGCCAGGTACATCATAACCACAATAGATTATTTGACCAGGTGGGCAGAGGCGATACCAGTGAAGGATTTCACAGCCGAAACAACAACTTGATTCATATTTGAGAATATTATCAGTAGATTTGGTTGCCAGATAAGTCTGACCAGTGATCAAGGTATGCATTTTATTAATGCAACGGTCAGATGTCTGCTAGAAAATTTCATGGTACAACATCAGAAAAGTAGTCCGTACCACCCACAAGATAATGGTATAGTAGAAGCATTCAATAAGATTATGGAAAAGGTCCTAACGAAGATTTGCAACGCTGATCAAGATGACTGGGATGAACGTATACCAGTTTCATTGTGAGCATACAGAACAACTGTCAAAAGACTGAACAACCAAACCTCGTTCCAGCTGGTGTACGGGAGGGAAGCAGTGGTACCGACCGAATTTGTCATACCGAGCCTGCTAATTGCATCATCACTACACTTTTCAAAGGAAGAATCATTGAAAGAGTGATTGTGAGAGCTACAAGAACTAGAATAGGACAGGTTTCTAGCAGAGTTCCACCAGATTGTCCAGAAAGATAGACAAAAAGCTTGGCACGACCGCCATATCAAGTGCAAAACATTTACAGTCGGAGGAAAAGTTTTACTATATGATAGCAAATTCCAAAATATCTCAGGTAAACTAAGAATGCACTGGCTGGGACCGTACCATGTGATTGAAGTCTGAGATTCAGGAGCAATTTGGTTAGCACAACTGGACGACCATGTATTACTAGGATGGTTAAACAACACACGCCTGAAGCCCTATCATGAGTAAGTTCTATTATTTCATTTTTCAATAACTGTCGCAACCGAGAGGAGTCATTAGGGTAGATTAGAGTAGGTAGAGTCAATAATTTTCTCGCAACTGAGAAGAGAATAGATAGAAGTGAAAATAAAGAAAAATGGCAATAACAAAAGAAACTCATATTTGCAATGTGGAGATTGCATCGCAACCAATTGTGGTCGGGGGGAGGGTAGTGTCCAGCATGTCATCCATGTCAGAGAGCCAAACGTGTTGAATATCATTCCATCATCATGACTCATCATTCCCATATCAGTCCGTAGGATTACCTAGATTTGAGAAGTAATTGTTATAATTAGTATCGTCCATACCGCAATAAATTTTCCATATCAGGCCATAATCATTACCCATCACGTCTGCCCAAATACTGAAGCCACAGTCAGCCATGTCAGAACCCACCTCATCGCGGTAACTAATCACACGATTATAGCCGTGGGGGAAGAAGAAAAAGTTAATTAGTTATGGGGTCTTATCAACCTCATTCGTGTCGGTTATTTACATAACCTGCATGAAAGAAAGCGCGAGAATGTTAGAGAAGTCTGAGTTAGAACATAAAATAGCAGCAACATCGAGAGAAACGTCTTCAGAAGAAGTCCAGAGTGAGCATCCAAAGGCAGGAATTTACAAAGAGAGAGCAGGAGTAGCTTTGCAAGTATACCAAAGAAGAGAAAAAATGACCAAGGTAGCACCAACAGTCATTGAGCAGGAGCTTGACGAGAGAATTCAGAAAATGAAGTCATTGGTGGGGAAATACGACAATGTGTCGTTGATCGATACAGACCTTACAAATTCCTACTAGTTCCCAGCAATGAAGAGGCAAGTATATATGGAAAATTACGCTATGGAAGCAGGAGAAGAAGCAGCAAGAGTGTTCCCAGAATTCAAAGGTATCCAACAATAAATGATATTGAATCTCAGAAATCTTCCAGAACGGGTCACTGTGGCTGGGAAGAGAAATACTGATACACGCGGAAGATATTCACAGGCTAACAGGACTATCAGAGGAAGGAAGAGATGTCTCCACAGCATTCCAAACCATCTCCAAGAGAGAAAAGAAGGCAAGAAATGGTGATTATTATAGGAAATATGATACTAAGAGAGGCGGAAAGGGGGAAAAAATAGACCTTATAAACAGCCCAATGATCAAATTTGTAGTCTAGTTGGTCAGGATACTCAGCTCTTGCCCGAGAGACCTGGGTTCGGGTCCCGGCAATGGAACCATTTGTTGGCGAGAAAGAAGGTCTTTGAGCAAGACCCAAGTTTAGGATGGAGGCCAACAAGGTTTCTGCAGTAGTATAGAACAGCGCCGACATTTTCACTCTACTCCGAAGAGCAGAGAGTCTCACCCAAGGCATGTCGTGACCTTAGTAAAGTTAAGAATAGATCAGGAGCTGTGATGGAGTGTATGAAATTCCTGCTGAGCAGAATCCAGAACAGGTCACTATGGCTAGGAAGAGAAATACTGATACACGCGGAAAATATTCATAGGCGAACAGGACTATCAGAAGAAGGAAGAGATGTCTCCACAACATTCCAAACTGTCTCCAAGAGAGAAAATAAGGCAAGAGATCGCAGCTCCTGTGGTTCCAAACGATCAAATTTTCCTATTATCTGATAGCAAGCAAAAACATGAGGCATTATACAAAGGGTGAGTGCACACTTGATACCATCTTAGTCGCGGAGCACTGCCTCCAAGAGACAAAATTGAATTGGTGTTCGTTTTTGTTGAACGAAATATTTGAAGCCCGTGAGGATAACTACAAAAGATCCAATGGGTTCATTTACGGTTACCTTATCATGGCGTTTGCTATGTGGAAATGGACTTTCCCGAGAGTCATAAAGCTCGTGGAACTCACAAGAGGTCAGCCATTGGCAATGAAATTTACGCCCTCGAAGTTATCAGGAGACCCCAACACTAAGGAGGTGAATGAAAAAGTATTCACATTCTGGTATATGAAGATGGTGGACATAGTAGCGAGACAACATAGAATCCCAAAGAGTGTGTTGAATAATTATTCTACGCAGATATGGTTTGGAGTCAGCCACAAGCAAGCCTACATTCGACCCACTTGCATGGCAGAAACAACATTCAAAATGAGGTCTTGAAGTTTCAAATTTATGAGAAAGCATTCCACACCGAAGTATATTCCTAGCCAGGGGTGGAAATGGAGGTCAGAAGTGGGGTCTATCACTATTCATTCGATGGCATGTTGCCAAATCCATTACCAGGAGAAACAGTGGATGAAAAAGTAAACATGGTGTCTCGTTTGCAGCTAACACGCATAATCGAGGAGATAAACATGAACGTACAAGGCTTTAATTCGGTTATGCAGACTCTAACTAGTGTTTCTCCCCTATTTCCTACTTTTTTAGAATTTCAGGCCTCCAATTCCACATCTTTTTCCCTAGTTGCACCCATAGTCACGACCCTACTATCCACCTTGTTTAATCCACCACTGGTAACCACCACAGTTCCAATAAAAAATAATAAAGCACCTAAGCCACCCGTAGCTACACCAAGGGCTAAGAAGGCAAAGGTTATAGTGTCTAGCCAGGTCGTTGATCTCACCGGGGAGGATCAAACGTAAACAATGTATACGGGAGGAGGAGCCAGAGGCAGCCCCCTAGATAACTCTTGAACTACCTATGTTCAACCCCTACTCATTTTTAAATATTCGTACATCTCTGCCTCGCACCCACCATTCATCGCCTCACACATTATTCACTTCCAAAGACCATTCAACCTGAACTCCATCCACTTCAGCAACCATCTCAGACCCAGTCAGAGAAAAAGGGAAAACAAATGGAGACCACGAAGCAGAGGTTAACTCCAGTACAACATTGGTAACTAAGGTTAACCAACCCCTGGTTGAACAGAGCACTTTTCAAGACCTTTTAAGTCGAGGTGGGTCCTTCACTGCATATATAACACCCTCCCCCAAGGAGCTGAACTAGTTCCAAGAAGCAAACTTGATACTACAACAAATCCAGCCGACTCCAAGCATGGGTAACCCAAGCACCCCACCACCGCAATAGACCCAGCCGGCATCACCACGGGAGCACTTGGCTAGGTCAATAGCCAGCGGTCAGCCGCTCAGGGAGAGACCACTGAGCCAAGATTTGTCGAGGGGCAGAGAGTATGCAGGCATGGGGAACAACACAACTATACAGTTTCATTCAGCATGCAACCCAACAAGCCGAAGGGCTCCACACCAATCTCCTGCAGAGGTTTGATCAACAATAGTTGCAACTTACTTTGCCTACTAAAGAGCATGATAAATTGAGAGTAGAAAAAGATAACTTACAAGAACAACTAGAGAAGGTGACATATGTTTTCATGGATCTCTGGCCAACCATAATGGCTCAAGATGACCAGACACCGAGCGACTTATCGGCTGGTACCCTGGTCGAACGGTCCATTCATGTCAATATAGCATGTTTGAGTCTTAGCAGGGAGAATCGAGAGCTGAAGGCAGTGCTAGCGACCAGGCCAGTGCTACCAGACCCTATTAATTTTTCATATACACAGAGAAGGTAACAGAGAAGCAGAAATAAGTAACCAGGATGTAGAAAACCCTGGGCACCATGGTGAAGGATGCCTACAACCTTCTCAAACATTTGCACAAGTGTTCAACCTTGTTGTATATGAAGGCACAGTCGATCTCAGCACAACTGCAACAAGTCTCAAATATACAGGAGGCCACGGTCCCTGATGTCCTGAACCATTTGTACAACCGAGAAGAGGAGCTGGAGACCAAGATACAACAAATTGAAGAACACTCAGCGGCAACCAAATAGGTCCTCTGAGAATTAAGGAAACCTGTTAAGCTTATTTCCCAAACAATACAGTAGATGCCCGCTGAGGCCGATATTAAAATTAAGGAAGTATTCAGCAAGTTGCTGCCCATCTTAGGAGAAAAGGAAGCAGAGCAAGTCACCATAGAAACGGACCTACTCATGAAGGGATGGCAACAAGCCATGGCGGAATTCGTCGAACTCAAAGCATCAATGTTGGCAAAGGTCCCCGAGTTGGGGCCCTTGTTTGGACAAGGAGAGGAAAAGGAGAAGGCAGGGCCAGCCATGGAGGCTGCAAGCGAACCAATGGAGACCGAGGCAGGGGAAAAGGATTGACTCAGGATGAGTCAATAGCATGTGGTCTGGGCTTTTTTGGGCCCTTGTTTTTGAAATAATGAGTCTTGGATAACAGGTGGTAGAGCACAACCACGGTAGACAGAGAGCTATCACAGTTGTGAAGAGCTAAAGATCAGGTGGTGCGACTGTTGCGGGAACTAGCACAGATGGCAGAAAGGAGCGATAAGAACAAACAATAGAACTCCTAGTGATCAAGGAGATATAGCAAACAATAGAGCGGAAAAGAAGGGAAAACTAACAGTCGCATTGGAAAAGGAACAAAAAGGTAGATGACCAGTGTAGACAGGAGGTTGGTGCTGTGGAGAGAAAAGGAAGAGAGTCGTAGGAGAGCTCTGTTCGCTTTGGTCATTCTGTTCATTCTGTTCACTCTATCATTATGTCTGTTCTATGTGATGATGTTGTAATCAATCTTGCCAGGATCGCTCTGAGGAGCAATGTAGTTGTCCACTACTGTTAATGCAATATACTCTTATCTAGGTTTGATGTCCTGAGTTCTGTAATGTGTATCTGGTTAAGATGTATGCATTGGTCACTTTAATTTTTTTTTTTCATCCTGAATATGTCCATGAGTAGCATCTTGTGCAAAATAGTTAAACATGTTCGGAGTACATAGTTTTGTCTGTTTTATTATGTAGTTGTGATTGGGAAATATCTGATCTATTCCTAACTTTACTAAGGTCATGGCATGCCTCGGGTGAGACTCTCTGCTCTTTGGAGTAGAGTGAAAATGTCGGCGTTGTGCTAGACTACTGCAAAAACCTTGTTGGCCTCCATCCTATACCTGGGTCTTGCTCAGAGACCTTCTTTCTCACCAACACATGGTTATATGGGAAGGGAGCTGGCCCCCTCCAAACCCCCGCCACAGAATCTTGTTGATGATAAGTAAAAGTCAGACCCTTATGTGGTTAAGACCCAATGGAGTAGTGTGGTGGTAAGGCGGCCGGATGGTGTGGGGAAGGTTGTGGGTTTGACCTCGACCCCCGCACATATATTTTGTTCCACATGACATTTTTCCATACCAAAAGTTGAAACTCTGGTTAATTCATTCGACCCAAATTCATATGTGTGCCACCTCTATAGTTTCAAACTTTGGGCTATAAAAATGTAATTCAAACTTTGATATAACATGAAACTTTGACCTGCAGTTCAATCCAAACTTTGGATGGGGTCCATCAGAGGGGGCATGTGGCAACCCCTAGCTACACCATGTGTCCAGCTTTGGTTGGGCCATTCCAAACCAAAAAAAAATTCTCATTCAACCTTAGGATAAACTGTAAAAAAAATTCACCTCCAAAGTTCACTGGTGAATCTTGTTGTGACACTTGTCATGGTGTCATTGGGAAAAAACTGGAAAATATTCCTTGACTGGGCTGCCATGTCATCAACTTGTCGTTGTTCTGCAATATTTTTAGTTATTTAGGAAAATGAACATTAAGTCATAACTTCCTCATACTGAGTCAGTTTTTTATGAAATGAATTGAGTTGGATTCCTCACGACGAACTCTTCGTTTTCGTTCTAGTTTGGAGAATTTCTGAGCACTTTCATTTTTGAACTTAATATTGAGCCTCTGATCATTCCTCCCCACTAGAATCCTTTAGGACCCTAAAATATACTATCAATTTTTCAGCAGGTGAGTGTACAACTCTCTCACCTTCTCAATCTCCATCCATTTGGCCTTGGAAGGATTTTTTCCTTGAGTCCCACTCTAAGGTATTTGACATTACCTCTTCTTGAAGTTCTAGTTCTTTTGTCAAGTATGAGATCTTGCTGAAGTTCATCAATATATTTTTGCGAGAAATCATCTATTAATGGAAGTTTAACATGCTCTCCTTGATCATCAATCAACGTAGGCTCAAACAATCTCAAATTATAAACATTAACGGCATAATATATTTTCATATAAGGAGGAAAATCTAGCTTAAATGCATTGTTACCAATACTTTCTAGAATTTTAAAAGGACCATAACGGATTGGCTTAAGATTTTTACCTTCCCCTTGAATTCTTTATTTTCTGATATATAACCAAACTTCATCACCAACTTGGAATTTGTGATCAACATGGTGTTTATCATGCCTTGCCTTGTAGCTGCTTTGACTCTTTTCAAGTTGTTCTTGCACTGTGTGATATACCAACTGAATTTTCTCAATCAACTTCCTTTCTTTATCTATATCTCTATGACCATCAATATAAATATATTTCTCAAAGATGAATTCCAAAGGTGATCTTGGCAAGTACCCAAGACATGCCTCAAATGGCGACGTGTTTGTGGAAGAATGCTTTGCCCTGTTGTATGTATGCTGAATGTAATGCAATTGTTCATCCCACAACTTGGGATGTTTGTTAAAATAACCTTTAAGAAGATGAATGATTGTCCCTTTAATCACCTTGATCTGACCATCTGTTTGTGGATGAAAGGTTGTACTCTTTTTCAACTTAGGGTCCATCGTGTCCCACAATTTTGACCAAAAATTCCCAACAAACCGGGAATCTCAATCACTTACAATAGAAATAGGAAGACCAAAATGAACCCATACATTTTGAAAGAAAATATGAGTTGTTTGTTCAATTGTAATTTTTTTTTGCATGGCATCAAAAAACACATTTTTTTAAACGAAAAGATGAGTTGTTTGTTCAATTGTAATTTTTTTTTTTTGCATGGCATCAAAAGACACATTTTTCTAAACCTATCTACAACTACATACAAGTAATCATGGCCTTTCTTTGACATTGGAAGACCTCCTACAAAATCCATTGAGATACTTTCTCAAGGACGTGAAGGTAGCGGAAGTGGAGTATACAATCCTAGTTTCCTATTCATAGGCTTACTTATTACACACAAATTACATCCTCTATTGAAATGAGATACATTATCAATCATGCATGGCCAAAAACAATACCTTTGGAGATTCACTACGGTCTTGCCTACACCGAAATTTCCAGCAATAAATGAAGTGTGCGCCTCCCTTATAATATTGTATCTTTCTCCCTGTGGAATACATAACTTTCCCAAGTGATACAACAAACTACTATGCACATGATAATCTAACTCTTCAATTTGGTTTCCTTGACTCAAGCTTTCATACACATCTCGAAAATCACTATCATATGCATATTTTTCAATGTAAATTTCATGCATAACTAAATTTTTCTTGAGTATAATAGATGAATTTACAATAGGCCTAGAGAGCATATCAACTACCTTATTGTAGATTCCCTTTTTATACCTGATAACCAAATGGAATTGTTGTATAAATCACATCCATATGAAGTGCCTTGATTTTTGCAACTTTGAGTGTGATTGTAAGTAATGCAATTTCTAATGGTCGGTATGGATAATGATCTCCTTCCCCATCAAATAGTGATTCCATTTCTTCACACTTTGTACCAATGCATATAACTCTTTGTCATACGTGGGATAGTTATTCATAGGCCCATTAAAATTTTTAAAATGAAATGAAATGGGCTTACCATGTTGCATGAGAACTGATCCCATGGCGTAATCACTAGCATATGTTTTAATCTCAAATGGTTGTTTAAGATCTGGAAGAGCCAATATTGATTTTGAAGTGATATTTTGTTTTAAAGAATCAAATTTTTTTTTATGCATACCTCCCCAATGGAATAATTTCTTGACACTTGTCAATTCATGTAACGAAGATGCAATGGAAGAAAAATTAGCAATGAATTTCCTCCAATATTGTGCAACCCCAAGAAAGCTTCTTACCTCCATAATTGTATTTGAATTGGGCCAATTCACACCTCAACCTTGGAAGGGTCTATCGTCAGCTCACCTCCTCCAAAAATGTGTCCCAAATACATTAAATAAGTCTTGACAAACTCACACTTCGACATCTTTAAAAATAATTGCTCTATTTTCAGGACATCAAGTACCTTGTTCACATGCATGACATGTTCATATCTTGATTTTTTGAATATAAAAATATAATCTAAGTAAAAAATGATGAAGTCATCTAGAATGGTCTTAATACATCATCAATAACTCTGATGAAAGTAGTTGGGGCAGTGGTTAGGCCGAATAGCATAACTAGCCACTCAAACAATCCTTGTCTAGTTTTAAATGCAGTTTTCCAAATTTCCTCTTCACCTATTCTAACTTTATGATAACCACTTTGTAATTCCAGCTTAGTGAAATAATTTGCATACCTTAATTGATCAATAAAATCATCAATTCTTGGGAGTGGATACCAATTATTTACCATTATTTTATTCAGTGCACAAAAATCCATGCACATGCGCCAAGTCTTGTCCTTCTTTGGTATCAAAACAATTGGTGAACCACATGGCAAACTAGATGGGAGTATGAAACCTTTTTTCAGAAATTCTTGGATTTTATTCTTGATTTCCATACTCTCCAAGATTGACATGCGATACATGCCAATGTTTGTAAGTGGAACACCTTGTTGCAACTGAATCTCATGATGAATTCCCCTCTTGGGAGGTAACCCATTTGGTTCCTGAAACATCTCGCCATGCTGACTTACCACATCAAACAATTCAGATTTTAATTTGTCATCACAACCTTCAAAAGATTCATATTCCATATCATCCCTTTTCTTGATTATGAGAAGCACAAAATTTTTACTTGCATTAACTAGTCTCTTCACCTTCCCTGCATTAACTAAAGAAATATTCAGCTTTTTGTGACAATATCTCACAATATAATCCACTCCATCCTTGAGAAAATAATATTTGTTATCATTGTGATAAAATACCGCTTTCCTGTCATACAAATATGGAATTCCCAAGATAATTCCTAAAATTTCAAGTGGAACCACATCTAACTCAACTTCATCAACAACATTTACGGTAATGGAAAACCAGAATATGCATTTCTTTGTAACATATAAATTGGCATTCTTGACTATCCAACCCAAAGGATATGGCTTATGATGTGGTATAGTTTCAAGGTTAATATTTTTTGCCAAGTCTTCTGAAACCAAGTTTTCTTGTGACCCACTATCAAATAATGCATCAATCATTGTATGATTTGAAATCACACTTACATGGAACAACTCCATCCTTGTTTCTTCATTTGGAGTGTTGTTGTGATCATTTGAGGAACTAGTGCTTTCTATGGATTCTTTTCCCTTTTTGACCATGGCTATAATCTTGGTCTCATCACTATAATCAGATCCAAGATCATGTTGTGTGGTGGCAGTCATCTTTTGTTTCCCCTTGTTGTTTGGTTTCTTAGGCCTTGGTTTGGGATGTAATTTCCAACAGTGGGCTTCATCCTGCCCCTCTTTGGAATAATGTTTGCGTGTAGTTTTCTCCCCTTATTTCTTAACACGTGCATGCTTCTTTCCCTTCTATTTTCCTCCCTTCTCTTTTCCCTTACCCTTGAATGGAGTCTTCTTACTACCCTCTTCCTGGATGCTCTTTTCCCTTGCTTCAAGATGTGTGGCTTGCACACAAAATTAATCTAAATTGCTTGGGTTAAACATAAGGATAGTATGTCTCAAATAGGAATGTAAACCCCCAATGTATTTCAAGAGTGTGTCCTAGGAATTCAAGTTTATTCCTAACAAAAAATTCCTTTTCCTAAATTCCTGGGTATATTCTTGAACTGTTTGACCCTTGAGTTGCCTAAATTTTTTCCAACTCATAATGTATTTTTGCATGAAATCTAAAGGATAAAATTGTCTTTTAATTGAAGAAATAAACTCAACCCAAGAAATGGATATCTTACCATTGATTCACATTTCCTCTTGAGTCTTTGCTTCCCACCAGACTAGTGTTTCTCCTTCTAGCCTCAATGAAGCCAACTAGATCTTTATGTCATCTTCTTGTAGGTTACGAATTCTACAATAAGCCTCAAATTGATGAATCCAATTGTCCAACTTCTCTGCATTTACCTTACCATTTTACATGTGAAGTTCAAACTTAATGTCCAATTTGAGTAAGGGAGTTTTTCCTTTTGGGGTTTTTGAATGAGTATGGGTGGTTTTTGTGGTGGAAGTGGAAGATGATGTTGATGGAGATGAGGATGGTGGAGAGGGAGGAGGCTTTGCTCCACTACCCTTTGAATACTTCTCTTCATCCTTCTTGCCTTCTAAGGTTCCATCTCCATGTGGAGACCTATAATTCTCTCCAACCATCCTGGTGTTCCTCTCTTCAAAGAGGATCATAACCCTCTCAGTTAGTTCATAGAAATCCTTCGTGAATGCTTCCTCTTCTAAAATACTTTATGTCTCTCCTACATCTGACATGATGGCTATGGATTCAAGCTCAGCTTCTGGTGCAACTTGTACTTCTTCAATCAACTCAACTTCTGTTGCAACTTGTACCTCTTCAATCTCAGCTAGAGATAAAACTTGAGGTGATTCAAGTGCAGCTAGGAGTGAAACTTTGGGTGGAGATGGTGCTCTTGTAGCTCTCCTTCTTCTGGTCCTAACCTTAGGACTAGAAACCAATAGTTTTCCTTCTCCTTTCTGCAACTTCAACCTTGTAAGCATCACAATTTTTCAACCATTAAAACCCTACTTGCACAAACCTCAAGAAATCAAGCAAATAACTTTTGCTCTGATATCATCTTAATCTAAATTTGAATGTTAGTTTTGATGTGATAATTTCATCTTCAGATTTATATTAGAAATGTTGATCTTTGCTTCATGTACATGGGATTATTGAAGTGCTTATGATTTTTTAACAAATGTATGGAGATTATGTTGAATTCTTGAACATAAAAACATTGAAACTAAATGTTGCAGAGCAGCAAACAAACACACAGAAAACCATCACAATTGATCCATTAACACATTGTTTTGATGAAGGAGTTCACCCCTCTTGGGCTACATCTCCTTGTTCCAACTTCCATGTCTTGGCCCTTTGTATTAGCTCAATTGTAAAAAAAAAAGTGTTCACAGTCTCTTATTGCCTCCAAAACCTACTCCAATGTGTCCAAACATCAAAATCTACCAGGAATGACTCTTCTTGAGCCAAAATTGGTCGAAAATTGCTCCAGATATGCCTCATTTACTTTTTCCCTAAAATCCTCCTCTAAAACTAGAGAGAACTCTAATTAGTGCAGACAAAAAAGGGATTCTACCGAAACTGGCGGAGTCCGCTAAACCTACCGCCATTTAAATCTGGGTTAATTGGTAGTTAATATTGCGCTTAACGGTGGATAAGCTCGTCTTAACTGCGCATAAGCAAATTTTTGTTAAACAAAGCTTAAATAACTTAGACATTGGATTAGTGTGATTAACCCACAACTAGAATTAATCTCTGCCATTTAACTTTCCTCTCCACCCGTGGTCTTTGCAGCATCATTATATGGGGAGGGGGCTGGCCCCCTCCCAACCCCCGCCATAGAATCTCGCTGATGATAAGTATAATTTGGATCCTTATGTGGTTAAGACCCAATGTAGTAGTGTGGTGTTAAGGCGGTCGGATGGTGCGGGGGAGGTCATGGGTTCGACCCTGACCCCCACACATATATTTTGTTCCACATGAAATTTTTCCACACCAAAGGTTGAAACTTTGGTTAATTCATTCGACCCAAATTCATATATGCGCCACCTCTATAGTTTCAAACTTTGGGCTATAAAAATATAATTCGAACTTTATGAAACTTCAACTTGCATTTCAATCCAAAATTTGGATGGGGTGCACCAGAGGGGGCATGTGGCGGCCTCTGGCTGCGCCATGTGTCCAGCTTTGGTTGGACCATTCCAAACCAAAAACAATTCTCATTCAACCATAGGATAAACTGTAAAAAAAAAAAAATCACCTCCAAAGTTCACTAGAAAATCATGTTGTGACACTTGTCACAGTTTCATTGGGAAAAAAATGGAGAATATTCCCTTAATATACCTAATATGCTGACTCGGCTAGCATGTCATAAACCTGTCATTATTCTACATTTTTTTAGTTGTTTAGGAAAATGAACAACAGGTCATAACTTCATCATACAGAGTCGTTTTTTTATGAAACAAATTGCACCAGATTCCTAGCGACGAGCTCATCGCTTTCATTCTGGTTTGGAGAATTTATGAGCACTTTAATTTTTGAGCTTAATACTGAGCCTCTAATTACATGTGGCATAGAGTTTGGACAAAGGCGTAGTAGTTTAGAAATAAAGGAATAATGAAGGTGATGGTTTGAGAAATATACACGGGTTTTGTGAAAAAAGTCACGTACATACACGGGTATGGAGAAGAGAAAGCACGTATATTTTTTGCACCATTGTGTCCTAAATACCAGGGGGTTTTATCATGGTATTGGCACAAAATATTGAGCCTGGAAATGGTTATTTGATCCTATCAAGGAATACCATCGACATTATTATGGTTTTGACCCATGGTATTGAATAAGGCCTAAGCTATATAAAGAGATGGATATCAAAGTGTTATGTGTGCATGTTGTGGGCTATTTATGAACTGTTTGATCTAAAATAAGTTTACACCCGGGAATATGATGATGGATAAGATCCAATAGATATGAAATGACTATACATTGATAATTTTCTTATGGGTTGGTTTGATCTGTGATGATAATGTTTGACGCATGTTTTTACCATGTATGTCAAGATATGGGTTCATTTGAAGTTCTGTTGTGTAGTGAAGGTATGAGTCAATAATTTCATATCTATATGCATGTTTGTCTCAGGAATATCATGTGCATACACGGGTCTCATTCTAGTAATTCATCTATTGTTTCTATAAAATGGAAAGATCTATACATAGGTATGATTCCTAAAAGACATGTATACACATGGAAGTGCCTTGGGGGAAGCATGTACTATGATAGGGTTTTGCTGAATTTGATATCTGATCAGTGTAATATGTCTTGTTGTGCTTTTTGTTTTCTGTCAATATGATCTGGATTCAACAGTGATGATTGGAGTTGAATTGATTGTAGATTGATATCTTGAATAGTTATGATGTTTTTATCTGTATGTGGTTCAGAAATCTATGATAGTTCTGTGATTATTTTATAATGATTCAGTGGTTTTGTGCATAACTTAGAGATTATTTCAAAATGACAATGATTCAGTTTCAGGGTTTACTGATTTAAGATTTGTACACAAGTTTTCTTAAGGCAAAGTGTGTGTATACATGGGTATTGTTCTGATCAGGAGTTCATAAATTTTGCTCAAAATTAAAAGTTACAGGATTGGGTCAAAACCATGATGGTTGCATAGATCTCATCTTCCTGATTCAGGCATCATGAATGGTTCAAAAAACTGATGTCATATGAGGAATATATTGTGTTCTGATTGAAATGCCAAACAGGTAAAATTGTGACAATTTGACCAAGTTTGACTGGGATGCACAATCAACAAAAAAGGGAATATTCCTTTGAATATTCCTTCCACCTGGACAATCTTTGGTTGACAAGTGTCAATGTACTATTTGGGGTACGAGTTGAAGAGCCAATTAGAGGCTGCCACATGGCCAACCCTGAGGCCGCCACGTGGCCCTAAAACTGCATATCAAAATTTTATGGGAGGCAGCAGGGCTCGACCCCCTGACCTCCCCCCGAGCATGCATAACTGTTTACCATCCATGCTACCCAAGTTATTAACCATATTAGTCGACGAGTTACATTTATGGTGTATGGAAATCACGTTTGTGGGGTTCGGAACCGCCACTGGTCCCAACCCTCTAGCGGTCCCCACAAAGTATACATCACATGGCGATAACAGTTGTCAACTCCAATCACGCAGTCTATGAGTCAACCCAACAACACAACCCGGTTTCAACTCTTTCAACCACAGTTCTTAACACTAGTTCCGTTAACTAACAGTTACGTAATGGTTTTGGGGTACGCATGTGGCTATCGCCCAAATCGTAAAATTAAATGCGTAGTCAGTTTCAACGGAGGAGTTAGGGGCACACCATTTTTGGTGTTCTGCCCATTTTTAACTCTAGTTAACTAGATTTCTCCACTTTTAGTGGAGTTTTCCTGGGAGATACTGGGAAAAAGAGTAGGAGACTCAATTTTTGACCATTCTGAGTGAATGAAGAGTCATTTTTGACTAATTGGAGCATTCTAGAGCCATTGGTGCAGATAAAACAACCATTAGAGCACTTTAACTACATGTAATAGGAAAATTTTGAGCATAATGAAAGATGGACAGGCCATTGGGAGCTGGACCAGTAGATGTAGCCAAGGAGGGGTGAAATGCTTCATCATGCCTGCTGTGTAAATTTCATGTGGTGACTTATTTCTCTATTTTACACTATTGTTTAGTGCTATTTATGCTTGTTTTATGCTTCTAATTCACTAAAGATCATCTAGAATTCATGGTCAAACTCCTTAATCCTTATGCAAACTAATCAACCAATTATGCACATGTTTTTAAAACTGAAAGAGACTTAGCACAAAAAAAATAATACAGTCATTTATGATCATATTGGTATCAGAGCTAGAGTTTATTCTCTGGTGTTTTTTAGTGCAAAGAATTTTTTCTTTGCTTGCAAGTTTTAGATGCTTACAAGGCTCAAGCTCAAAAGGGGAGAAGGGAAACTGGTGGAAGCAGGAGGGTCTCAAAAGGAGCCAAAGCAAAGCAGAGAAATATTTCCACCATCTCCGCCACCTAGCTGAACTCCTCAAGAAGCATAAGCTCCATTAAGCATGCCTCATAAGGAAGGAGAAATCCATGAATAAGTTGACCCTAAGGAAGAAGAAAGAGTATTGAGGAAAGCATTTCTTGACATGACTGAGATGGTTAGAATCCTTTATCAAGAAAGGAATGAGAGACTGGAAGGAGAAGAATCTAAACTTAAAAAAGAAGGACAAGGATCTTTAGGAGGTCAACATGATGAAGACAAGTCAAAGAAGGTAAATGGAGGAAATTGAGGCAATGGAGAGCCATCATGTTCACCCTCATCATCATCATCATCATCTACTTCTTCTTCGGTACATCAGCCACACAAGTACAAGAGCACTGGTAAAAATCATTTATTAAAACTTGATGTTAAGTTCAAATTACCAATTTTTAATGGTGAAGTACATGCAGAAAAGCTAGATAATTGTATTAGAAAATTGGAGGTCTATTTGATAATACAAAACCTTCAAGATGATGATACAAAAATTAAATTAGCTTCTTTGAGAATTGAAGATGCAACACTTGTTTGGTGGGAAGCCAAGACAAAGGAGAAAATCAAGAAACATGGTAAGATTATTCTATCATGGTCAAATTTTATTGCTGCTATTAAAAAATAGTTTTATCCATTAGCTCATATGCATAAATCCATCATGAACTGGAAAAAATTTAGGCAATTAAAGGGACAAAATGTCCAAGAATACACCCAAGAATTTAGGAGAAGAGATCTTTTATTAGGGGTGGATTTGCAGAGCCAAGACACTTTTCTAAAGTACATATGAGGCTTACATAGCTACCTAAAACATATTGTTCTCATGTTTAAACCTACCAGTCTAGATGAAGTTTGTGTTTAGGCCACACATCTAGAAGCTAGAGGGAAGAAGATTTCTAAAGATGGTAGGAAGAAGCATTTTAAGGGTAAAGCCAAGGAAAATACCTCAAAAGGTAAAAGAAAAAAGAATGCATCTATTAAGAAAGAGGGAGAAAAAGTGACTTGTAAACATTGTTCAAAAGAAGGCCATAATGAAACTCATTATTGGAAATTACATCCTTAATTGAGACCAAAGAAACCCAATAACAAAGGGAAACAGAAAACTGTTACTACAACTCAACATGATTTAGGATCTAATTCAGGTGATGAAACTAAAATATAGCTATGGGATTGAAGAACATAGAGGGAAAATAAATTGAAACTAAACCCAGTACCAGTACATCAAACTATCACATAAACACTCCAAATGAAGAAGAAAGAATAGAATTGTTTCATGTGAAGGTCATATCCAAGCATACCAAGATTGACACATTGTTTTACAGTGGGTCACAAACAAACTTAATCTCTAAAGATTTGGTCAAAAAACTTAACCTTGAGACCATACCACATCCAAAACCATATCCATTGGGTTGTATTTGTAAGGATGCAAATCTACAGGTTTCAAAGAAATGTATATTGAGGTTTGCAATCACTGCAAGCTTTGTTGACACAGTTGAATTAGATGTGGTTTCGCTTGACATAACCAGTATTGTATTAGAGATTCATTACTTGTATGACAGGAAAGCGATCTTCCATCGCCATGAGAACGAGTATCATTTATTCAAATATTGCAAGGAGTTCATTGTTAGAGCACATCGCAAGAAGACAAACACTGCTTTGGAAAATGTTGGACAGGTAAAGAGGCTGGTAAATTCAAGTAAGAATTTTTCTCTTCTTATGATTAAGCCTAAAGCTGATATTAATCATGAATATTTTGAGGGATGTGATCCTAAGTTGAAATCATATTTATATGATGTGGTTAATGGACATCATGATATGTTTCAGGAGCCAACAATATTACCTTGAAAAAGAGAAATTCAACATGAGATTCAGTTGCAGCAGGATTGTCCTCTTCCAAGCATTGGTATGTATCGCATGTCGATAATGGAGAATGATGAAATAAAGAGGAAAATAAAAGAGATGTTGGATAAAGGAATCATAAGGCCAAGCACCTCGCCATGCGGTTCACCCATAGTCTTGATACCAAAGAAAGATGGGACTTGGCACATGTGTGTAGATTTTCGAAATTTGAACAAAATTACGGTAAAAATTCGTTACCCACTCCCAAGAATAGATGATTTGCTTGATCAGCTGAAAGAAGAATTTTTTTTCACTAAGTTAGATTTACAAAGTAGATATCATCAAGTAATAATTGCATAAAGTGATATATGGAAAACTACATTCAAAACCAAACAAGGACTCTTTGAGTGGCTAGTTATGCCTTTCGGTTTATATAATGCACCAGCAACTTTCATGCGAGTTATGGATAATGTTTTGTGACCATTCCTTGATGAATTTTTTATTGTGTACTTAGATGAAATTTTAATTTTCAGCAAAACAAGAGAAGATCATGTCTTGCATGTGAATAGAGTGCTTGATATTTTGAAGAAAGAGAAATTGTTTCTTAAGATGTCGAAATGTGAGTTTGAAAAGACTTGTTTGGTCTATTTGGGACATATTGTAAGAGGAGGAGAATTGAGAATTGATCCTTCTAAAGTGGAGGCCATTGTGAATTGGCCCACACCCAAAACAATTATTGAGGTAAGAAGTTTCTTAGGTGCAACTCAATATTGGAGGAAGTTTATTGCTAACTTTTCTTCCATCGCAGCTCCTATGCATGTAGTGACAAGTGTGAAGAAAGGCTTCCAATGGGGAGGAAAACAGTAGCAATCTTCCGAAGCTTTAAAAGACAAGATCAGTTTAGCTCTAGTCCTTGCATTACCAAATTTGAGACAACCATTCAAGATACAAACTGATGCTAGTGGATATGCCATGGGCGTAGTTCTTTTGCAGCATGGTAAGCCCATCGCCTTTCATTCAAAACATTTTAATGGAATTATGACTAATTATCCTACATATGACAAAGAACTATATGCCTTGGTACAAAGTGTCAAAAAGTGGAAACACTACTTGATGGGTAAAGAGACTATTGTACACACCGATCACCAACCATTACAATACTTGTAGTCACAAACAAAATTGCAGCAATCAAGAAATTTCAGGTGGATGGGATTTATTCAACAATTTTACTTGGTTATAAGGTAAAAAAAAGGTATATTCAATAAAGTTGCAAATATTCTTTCGAGACCAATCATTAGTGCTTCTACTTTACTCGAAAGTGATTTTGTTGTACATGAGAGTTACATAGAACAATATTCACACGATATTGATTTCCAAGATGTGTATGCTAGTTTGAGTGAAGGGAATCAAGTTGAAGAAAAATATTATCACATGCCTAACAATTTTTTGTTTCATTTGGGCAAGCTATGTATTCCACAAGGAGAGAGGCTAAGTGTCATGAGAGAATCTCATTCTTCTCTTATTTCTAGACACTTTGGGGTAAGAAAAACAATGGTGTGTCTACAAAGGTATTGTTATTGGCCTTGCATGATAGATAGTGTGTCACGTTTTATAATAGGTTATTCTATGTGTGCAACAAGTAAGCCTAGTAATAGGAAGCTTGGATTGTACACGCCACTACCGGTACCATAAAGGCCATGAGAGAGCGTCTCTACGGAATTTGTATACTTATGCCATATAAGAAAACCATTACTGCTGAACAAACTGATGAACTTTATTTTCAAAATGTTTGGGTTCATTTTGGATTGTTCACTTCTATTGTTAGTGACAGGGATTCCAGGTTCATTGGGAATTTTTGGTCAAATATATGGAGAATGATGGACACAAATTGAAAAAGGGTACCTCTTTTCATCCAAAAACATATGGACAAACAAAGGTGGTGAACAGAGCATTTGTACATCTATTGAGAGGATATTGCAACAAACATCCTAAGTTGTGGGATTAAAAACTGCATCATATTCAGCACGCTTACAACCGAGAAAAGAAATCTTCAACACAAACCTCACCTTTTGAAGTATGCTTTGGGTATTTTCCAAAATCGCCATTAGACTTCATCTTTGGGAAGGGTGTTGCAATTGATGGCCATATTGATATTGATAAGGCTCGAAAGTTCATTGATAAAATTTGGATTATACATCAACAAATTCAAGAACAGCTTGAGAAAAGTCAAAGAAAATACAAAGAGAGGCATGAAAAACACTAGGTTGATCACAAGTTTCAAGAGGGAGATGAGGTATGGTTTCACATTAGCAAATAAAGGATGCAAGGGGAAGGTAAAAAGCTCAAACCCATTCGCTATGGTCCTTTCAAGATCAGAAATAAAGTTGGTAACAATGCATTCCAACTTGACTTGCCTTCTTACATGAAAATGCATTCAGTTTTTAATGTTGAAAACTTACGCTTGTATGAGCCACCTTTGATTGATGAAGTATGAAGAGATGTTAAGCTACCTTCTATTGAAGATTTCTTGCCAGGATTTCTGGATGAGCTCAAAGAAGATACAATTCTTGACAGGATGATAAGAGCATCAAAGAGGGGAAGTGTTGACTACCTCCGAGTTGGGCTCAAAGGCACTAAACCAAGCAAGGAAAAATGGATGGATGTTGCAAAGGTGAGGGAGTTGTACCCTCTTCTAATAAATAGGTAATCAAGTCTTTTAGGGTCCAAAAGCTTCCCAATGGGGAGGAATGATCAGGAGTTCATAAATTTTTCTAAAAATTTAAAGTTATAGGATTAGGTTGAAACTAGGATGGTTGTGTATATCTCGTCTTCCTGATTTCGGAGCCGTGAAAGATTCGAAAAAACGATGTCATATGAGGAAGATATTGCATTCTGATTGAAATGCCAAACATGTAAAATTACAACAGTTTGACCAGGTTTGACTAGGATGCACAGTCAGCAAAGTGGATGTACAATCAGCAAAAAAAGAGAATATTCCTTCCACTGGGCCAATTTCTGGTTGAAAAATTTCAATGTACTATTTGGGGTGTGAGTTGAAGATCCAATCAGAGGCTGCCATGTGGCGGCCTGAGGGCCGGCCACGTGGCCCTGAAACTGCATATCAAAATTTTATGGGAGGCAGTAGGGCTCGACCGCCTGACATCCCCCTGGGCACGCATAATCATTTACCATCCGCGCTACACAAGTTCTTAACCATATTAGTCGATGGGTTACATTTATGGTGTATGGTAATCACATTTGGGGGGTTGGGAATCATCGGCGATCCCAACCCACCAGCGGTCCCCACAACGTATACATCACATGGAGATAACAGTTATCAACTCCAACCGCGCGGTCTATGCGTTAACTCGACAACACAACCCAGTTTCAACTCTTTCAACCGCAGTTCTGAACACGATTTCCACTAACCGGCAGTTATGTAATGGTTTGGGGGTGCATATGTGGCCACCTCCCAAACCGTAGAATTAAATGCGCAGTCAGTTTCAGCGGACGCGTTAGGGGCGTGCCATTTTTAGCGGCCTACCCAGTTTTAACTCCAGTTAACTAGAGTTCTCCACTTTTAGTGGATTTTTCCTAGGAGATACTGGACAAAAGAGTAGGAGACTCCATTTTCGACCCTTCTGAGTGAATGAAGAGTCATTTTTGACTAATTGGAGCATTCTGGAGCCATTGGTGCAGATAAAACAAACATTAGAGCACTATAACTGAATGAAATAGAAAAATTTTGAGCATAATGAAATATGGACAAGCCATTGGGATTTGGACCAGCAGATGTAACCCAGGAGGGGTGAACTACTTCATCATGCTTACTGTGTAAATTTATTGTGGTGACTTATTTCTCTATTTTACATTGTTTTTCAGTGCTATTTATGTTTTTTTTATGCATCTAATTCACTAAAAATAATCTATAATTCATGGTCAAACTCCTTAATCCTTATGCAAACTAATGAACCAATTATACACATGTTTTTTAAAATGAAAGACACTTAGCACAGAAAAACTAATAAAGTTATTGCAGATCATGTTTAGAACAATAGCATGTACATTTTTACATATTGTTATTCAGGGTCTGTAGTTGCAACAATTGATTTCAGTGATGGATAATATTGTATGGCTTGATATTTGACAATTAATTGAAATAATATGTTCTGGTTTAGTTTGATTGATTGCAATGGTTAATTGAGATTCGATGATTTTTTGATTCATTAATTTGATGGTGATACTGGGTCCAGTTTGAAAATTTGATGAAAGGTGACTTACAGGTTGTAATTTTTTAATTAGTTGGATCCATTGTGAAACATTCTAAAAAGTGATTCACAAAGAATTGAATATAAGGGGGTTGTATCTCCCTTCCAACAAGTTCTGGAGAATGAGAGAAGGTTGTATCCTTCTGCAAGTGGGTGCCAATGTAATGGTATGAGTCTGTGCCAATACTAAATTGTAAGGAAAATTTTTCTTAGTTAAAGAATAAGACATAGATGATAGCAGTGGTGGTTTTCTCCCATATTGGGTTTCCACCTAAAAATCATAGTGTTCACATGTGTTGACTTGTGTGATCATTTATTATGTTCTTACTACACTTGATTATTGTCTAATTAATGCCTAATGAATTATTGATACACTGGTTCAAGTTAAACTGATGAAGAATTAATTTAAATTTAGTTAACTAGATATACGTTGGTTGTCTTCATAATAGTAGCATACATATGCAAGTTTACCTCATCAAATCCGTGTATAGAAATATGAATATAAATTGAGAAGTTCAAGTGAGTTTTTAAAATATTGATTCACCCCCACTCCCAGTATTTTTCCCACGGGGGCTTCACTCAATTAATCTCTGACATAGCATGTGCATTCGTGGCATACTAAACAATACCCTTAATTTGACTTCATATTGGAAAATACCTCTAAAAATAAGTTTATTTAACCCCATAACAATACGAACCCAATACATCTTCCCAATTTAAAAAACCCCTACTTTCAATAATATTGTAGGTATCCATTTTTTCATTAACATTTTTTATACCCGTTTAACTTTATATCCGTAGTATAATGACATGATGCCTCTCTTATGACCCCACATGCATTCTGCTATGCACCTTTCCTCTTTTGATATACATTGTAGATGCATATTAGTTCTCCCACAATGCAATTACTCAACCCACACTCAAGCTCACCTCACTATGATATGTGGCATTTAATGGTCTAAGGCACACAAATATCAACCATGTTTTAGGAAGATTGATTATGTGCATGTAAATAAAATGACATATAAATTTATTTATATGATGATGACAAATCAATTGATGAATATTTATGAATATGTTTGCACTAAATGAGGTATTAAAGCACAATTCTAGACCATATAGATGCAATAACACTATCTACAACCAAGGTTGGGGCCCGAAATCTCAATCAAGGGCGCAATCCCAACCTAGACATGCTTAAAAGAAGAGGATGGACAAGTCCTAACACATGAACTATTAAGGGAATAACACAAAAGCATGAAATCACCTTTTGATTCATTTTCATCTCAGTGATGAGATATGGGCCATCACTCATAGACTATGTAAAATGAAAAAACATTGTATTGGAGATAACATTGAGGCATTAAATGAATGGACTACAATTAAAACAAAAGAGAACAAAATTTTGGCTCGAGAGGTGATATGATCCATTTGGCTAGCTCAAAAAAATGGTGTATTCCAAAATAAACCTCCAAATGTCTACAAGATTTTCTAAATGTTGAATACAAGTAGTTACTTATTATGCACCTCACCAAAGACCAGGCTTCCTTGCACTATCATACCTTTGAAATACAATTCTAAAATTTTTAGAGGGTATTTTGATGTTGTCTCTCAAGGGAACACTGAGACTTAACAACACTATAGGATGGCTCTTAACACCCTCTAGTGAGACATCATCTTTAAAAAAAGGACTTGGAAGTGCCACCAACAATAGAGCATAGCTCATCATAGTGTGCACACTTCTTGATATATCTTAGTATATCAAATTAGAAATTTGGAAATCTATGGGCACTCACAAGTGGCTCTAGGTTTTATTTCGAGCGACTCCACATTTATTAATACTTTCCATCAAGCACGAGTAAGAACTACATGTGATATTGTTTCAAATTCCATCCTAATCTCTTACTCATATATATAAGGAGTTTAATAGTGAAGCATAAAAACTAGCAATTCATGTTGTGACGATTCCCCCAAGTTACAGATCAAGGGCACATTGGAGGGTCTATCCCTTGCATGTACCAGAGTCCTATTTTGACTCTATGAATAGAAGTGAAGTTATTTATTTAAGTAGCCCCTCCCAAACACATGTATTACCATGGTCTCTTGTTGACTATTTCGACGTAGGGGGTGTTATTTTTACTAAATAAACATCCTTTTAAGCAAAAATATGGATGAAATACTTCATGTAATGGACATATACTATGAACTAACTATGGAAAATATCGAACCAATGAAAAGTTACTATTTTACACTCATACAAGCTAAGAAGCCATATATAGGTAAGCCCTCTATAAATAAGACAAACATTCATGTATTGCGCACCTCACCAAAGACGAAGATTCCTTGCACTATCATACCTTTGAAATACAATTCTAAAATTTCTAGAGGATATTTTGATTGTGCCTCTCAAGGAACACGAAGACACAAAAACACTATAATATAGCTCTTAACACCCACTAGTGAGGCATCATCTTTCAAACATGGACTTGGAAGTGCCACCAACAATAGAGCATAGCTCATCATAATGTGCACACTTCTCGATATTGCTTGGTAGATCACATTAGAGATTTGGAAATCTATGGGAACTTACAAGTGGTTCTAGGTTTTATTTTCGATGACTCCACATTTATTAATACTTTCCATCAAGAAAGAATAATAACTACATGTGATATTGTTTCCAAAATCCATTCTACTCTCTTACTCATATATACAAGGAGGTTAACAGTGAATCATAACAGCTAGCAGTTTATGTTGTGATAGTACCCCCAAGTTACAAATCAAGAGCACATTGGATGGCCTCTCCCTTCCATGTACCAGAGTCCTATTTTGACTCTATGAATAGAAGTGAAGCTATTTATTTAAGTAGCCCCTCCCAAACACATGTATTACCATGGTGTCTTGTTGACTATTTTGGTGTAGGGGGTGCTCTTTTTACTAAATAAACATCCTTTTCAACAAAAATATGGATGAAATACTTCATGTAATGGACATATACTATGAACTAAACTCTAGAAAATATTGAACCAATGAAAAGTTACTATTTTACACTCATACAAAGTAAGAAGTCATATATAGGTACTCCCTCTATAAGTAAGATGATTAGGTTGTTTTCTCTAGGAAAAAATTAATGACCCAAAATATATGCAAATGCTTGTATGAGAATGCAAGGAAACTTCATTGAGGATTGTTTATGTTCAAGTAAACCATGCTTATAACCAGATTTAGGCACATTCACATGCACAAAATGCACAAATTCATAACCATGACACAAAATAAAGAAGCAAATTCTAAAATAATAAAGATAAATACATGTCTTCCCACTAAAGGAAAGTCAAAAAATCGACTCTGTGTGAGTCATTTACACCAATCCATATGTATTTAGGATATATGACACCCCCGCACTAAGCTATGAAGCCACCAGGTCGAAGGAATTAAACTATAGAGACAACACACTCAACCAACCAACCGGTCTTAATAGTAATGACTTTTCTCACTACAAATAAACCTCATCAGTGACTTCATATAAAAAGCTAAGTCTTTGTTTATTGTTTTCCATTTCAGACTACCAAGAAAGGAGTGTTCCAGGTAAAAACCCAAGTATCGTCCAAATAAACCCCCTAAAGTATGATAACTACCAAAAATGTTATTCAAGAAACTTAACTTAATGTGGATAAAATATATTGAATTAACCATTTAATGGTTAATTCAACCTCAACATGTTTCCCCAAAGGTTAAAATTATAACAAAGCTATTGACCAAGCTCTAAATAATCATCAATTGATTAAATCAACATGAAAATGTGTGCCAATAAGGGGATGAAATCCAATGGTTGTTCTACCATGCAAATAGTTTTCTCTCCAAAAAAAAGCCCCACCATTGTAACATCATAATAAATGTTCCACCTAAGTTTGAAAATAGGGCGCACCACTAATGTATTATTACATCATGATACCTCATCAAATCTTAGGAAAAGGGTTGATCACCAAAGAAGTATGTAGTACCCTCCCTCCCCTCAATTTAATTCAAACATACAAAAAAAGTACATCAACAAGGGTACTACATCATCAAACACACTTCCAGCTATGTACCAAGAAAATGTTACAACATAAACTCATATCACCCAAGAAAATATCACTAAGGTAAAGTGCACTACCACAGCATGCATAATCCAACCACACATCAACATGATATTAAGAGAAATAGATAATAAAAAATGCTAACTCATCCAGTCATGAATTATATCCTCACCACACTTACAACACAAGAGGAAGATGTAGAACACTTGCTCCTAGTGACACAATTAATACAACATCACCGTGTAACAGTCACATCACCATGTAAAATTCACTTGAAAGCTCCTACCACATCAGGTAATGTCTCCCATTTTTTGAGTTTGGAGTTCTTATTTCCTCTCGCCTAATTGTCTCCTATAGGTTAGGGAGAGGATAAAATTATCAAAGATACCACTGAAAAATTACCCCATTTTGATATTATTAATATTAATAAAAAAGAGGGAAATTAAGTATTAATTAAAAAAAAAAGAGATAATAAAAAGAAGTTATAAAAATATGGGTAAAGTTCAACAGAGTCTAACAATAAAAGGAGAAGAAGAAGCCATTCTTCATCATTCTATTATTGGTGATATGTTTTGTAATTTGGTTCGAGATCAAGCGAGTTCCTACATTGAAATAAACTTCAAGTATTTCGACGAAAATCCTCATTCTAGTTTCAGTGGAATTCCATTGCCACCCTAGTTGGCTCATCCAATTTCAGTAGACTTTTAACTTAGTTTCGGCGGAATTTTAGCTTAATTTCTATGGAATTCCATTTCCACCCTTGCTATTCATTTTTCTTGAAGATTTTATCAACAATGGTATTATAGACCTCTGAAGATTAAGGAAGACCTATTTCATGACCAGTTGTTGTCACCATTGAGGCTAAATAAAGAGGGATGAGTTCACCTAGAAAATAGAGCTAATCTCTCCTCTAGGAGACACACCTATTTCCTAGAAGAGAGTTCCAAGTTTGAATCTAAAATTACAAGAGAGGAATAAAAATCATTTTGAGCACATTTCAAATGTCCTCATATCAGTTTCAGAGTGGCCAAGTGCACTCTCTCAAAGGCCAAGCTCATTTATATGCAATCATTTCCTTTTTCAAGGTTGAATTCAATTTGGCAGTGGGTTGAAGATCATCATTTTAGTTGGATATCAATCAACCTAAGTGTTGTAGTAGATTATTCCCAAAGGAAACGAATTTCCCAGGCTTGTATTATCAATAAGTTGTTGTAATTTTTTCCAGGCTTGTATTATCAACACACTGTTGTAATTTCTTTCCTTTGTCAAGAAAGCGAGTTCAAGTTCTACTCCTAAGTTGATTGTAAAAAACAGAAGATCCATTTCAAATAAAATTCGATTGGCCCCTCATATTTATCGTTGACATTTCTCTAAATTGTTTACAAAATATGTGATAAAGTTTGGAATTTTTATTTATAGAAGTTTGCATGCCAACTGTTCCAAGAAATTTGTCAAAGAGAGTTTAGTGAATTGTTTAAATTAATTGGCATAAATTAGTTTTGGCACATTACAGTCCTATCAGAGCATGCTCTTGGCCAGTTGTGGGACCAGAACATATCAAAAAAAGAATTACGGGACAAGAATCAGAAGGAATAAGGTAACTAATACCAACAAAAAATAATGTTTGCAAATCAAAAATTCAAAGGCTATAGCCAATCCTTTGTTCAGATGATAGAACTGTTGGAAGTGTGGGTAGTGAAGAAGAAAGGGATCTACACATATGAATCCCAATACCTAGGAGTGGAAATAAAAGAGGAGAAATTCAATGGTGAGGGAGAACATGAGATGGTCCATAAGGAGCTACAAGATAAAAATGATAAAGGCCCCTTCATTAATGACATTAGAGAAGTTCTTCAGGGGGAAAGCAGTCTTGATAATGAAACTCTAAATGTGAATATTCCTGCTAATCTCATACAAACTTATATATATGTTGGGAGAAAGCTAGTAAACCTAGTTACTCTCAATAAAAATAACTTCAATAAGATGAGGAGGCGAGAACAGACTTGAAAATAGAATTTACCAAAGGAATATCTCTTGTTGATCCTCAGGATAAGTTGCAGTTAGAAGAGACTCAAAGGGAAGTTTTACGAGAAGGAATGCCCCAAACACTTCACCACCCACAACGGAAAAAGTGTGATATAACTACAGATGGACCACGAATTTTCTAATAGGAGGAAATATATCATGGTTTCTTTTGGGCCCAAACTATCTGATGTAGCTCCTCAAAGGCAGACATTTGAGGATAGAAAAACCCTGGCTCTTATGACAAATCTAGGAAGCATGGTCCAAGTAGGGCTGGTTACAAAGTTGGAAGCACCTGTACACTGGGGCTTGTAAAAACCTTCAACTTATGAGGGGATGCCACATTCATTGGTAATTTTACAAGAAAGGTTGAATCTATTGCAATTAGATTATGATTCCCCTCTTAAATTGGGGTTCGTTGGATGGAGTACAAATGGAAGAAACCCATGTGATCATTTCTAGAAAGGGGTTTCATCTTTTGGATCACTAGTCACATCAATCAATCTCTTAGGCCTAGGATTGTCAATATCATTATATTAAAAACTTCGATTTATCCCAATCCTTGATGGGAAATTTGTTATATTTTCATTTGAATCAACTCTAGAAGTCAGGTTTGTTGTTGGAAATGGAAGTATGACATTCCTTGCAACCAAGATACATGGTGTTTCATCATGGCTTGAAAAACTCTTCACTAAGACTTTGAGAAGAGGCTTGGTTGAATCCCAACTTAAATACACTTCTCTGCCATCTGTAATATTTAAGATAAGCGTTATTGTTGGGATACTTTCAGCTATAGTTGCTTCAACTAGTATTCTTGTTAGGCCAAATTCAAAGGAATCTATACTTTCAGCTATAGTTGCTTCAACTAGTATTCTTGTTAGGCCAAATTCAAAGGAATCTACTTTAGAGAGACGATTAAATCCGCATGAAGGAAATTATTCAAATTTGAGTGGAAGTGTGAAAATGTTAAATACATCTATAGAGGAAGAATGAAGAAATCTATTGAGGACTAAAATATGGCAACATGGGGTAACACATTCAATGTAGTTTTTCATGAAAACAAAGACACCCTTAAACTAACATTTTATGAACAAGGTTCAAGCAAAGTCAAATATGATTATTTGGCCAGCTAGGAAATCAAGATGAATTATGATGACACTACTATATTTTGGGTGATAGGAAGGAACTTAAGTGTGTTGACCGCACATGATGAATTTTGTGGGAGGGAAGTGACAATGGTGATCCCCCTTAAAGGAAAAAATTCAGCAAAAAATAACACTAAGATATTGCTTAGAGAATGGAAGCTTGCTAATGATTCCTGAGGCTTTCACAGTAGTGACAAATGGAATTTTGAGAATCCTTTACTTGGTTCCTCAATTTCTCATTCACCGAATGTTTATAGTCTCATCAAGAAACTCTGCAAAAATTGAAGTGTAATTTCTTTGGAATTATCAGTACTAAAATTTTAACTACCCTTAGACTTTATGAGCTCATCATGTGTTACCGCTTCAGTGTCTTTGTTAAATTCCCAAGTTTTGTCAATATTGTTGCAACTTTGTGATATAGGAAGATTTTAATATTTGGATTAAGTTTATAATCTTCATAGGAGTATGTGTTTGGAAGAATCAGTAACATTGGAGGACCATGATTTGGTTAAAGGAACCTTGCAGTTTGAAGTATCCCAAGACAATAGTAATCCAAAGGGTCACGGGCTTCTTAATTCAGTACACATGGTTAACATTTTCATAAATTATTTTGGCTTCTGCACATTTATCTTGAATACTCAAGATCCAATAGAAATTTCAGCCTTTCCTCCTGGAGAATCTCCATCTATTTGGTGTATAGTTGATTTAAGAGTTTTATAGGAATATACCACCCTTGTTCATAACCCTCTCCATGTTGTTGGTGCTGCTATGGAACTGCTTGAAGGTGGTGGCTATGTTTCTTCAGGACATGCTGCAACAGACCACCTAGATGAGGCCATTAAAACATGTGCTCTAGTTGGTAATTGAGTGGCTACTACCCTTTATCATAAGAAATGGATAGTTTTCTTGGTAACAATATTTGCAAACCTACATTTTTTTGTCTCAAATATTTTTTAAAAGCAAGAGAAAAACTAGTTTGTTCGAACAAGATTGAAATTTGATGCAAGTATCACAAGCTCACCGACACTTTTTAGTGAAGCTAACTTGCTAAATTTCATGGTTAAGGTTGGAATTGGAACTGTTTTAAAGATGCATGATTGCATTAATAGATTAGCAAATTGTTGCTACATTGCAAAAGATGTGAATACATGGTTTGGTCCAAAAAACTTGGATGAGGTAATTTTTATGGGCTATGATGCTATACCTTAATGCCATGATGGAATGTGACATGAAAGCAATGGGTATAGGTTCAAATAGTAAAGTTGAGGTTTTTGTGAATTCCTTACAGCAGCCGACAACTTGCTTTCTGAATACAAAAGGGCATAGGGAGAAGCTTTCTGAGGCCATGAAACTTTTCTTTATTAAGACCCCTAGAGTAAGAGGATATGATCATCATACCGTTGGAGAGATCATTCCACATTGTCAAGATTTCCAAGAGAATAATATGGCACTCAATAAGAACAAGCCAGGTGGAATTTTCATGGATGACTGCCAAAATTTTCCATTTTGCAAAAACGTTATGTGGTTGTCTGGATGGATATTTGAGGCATTTGTAACCAGTCAATTAATAAATAGATGCGGACCAGGTCCTGTTTATAAAGACCAATTTGAGTTTTGACGAATGGAAATATGTTCGTTATCATATTTTGGCGCCACTCTTAGTGATGAGTCAATTCTCATTAACACAGATCTGAACCAATTCTAGATAAAACTTAGAAATGAAGTGACTATAGATGATGAAAATACTCAGGTTGTACCATTGTAGCAGAAATATCTCAGGGAAATGTAAGCTACAAAGTGAAAGACATGTATGAGGTAGTAGCACAACTATTTGGGACATTCAAATACATGGGGCAAGGAAATCTAAACACAAACAAGCAAATATTTCCACGTCTATGGCTCAAATTGCTTGAGGACAAGCAATTTTGGGTGGGGAAGACTGTAATGTCCCCCATCTTTTGAGTTTTGAGTTATTATTTCCTCTTGCCTAGTTGTCTCCTATAGGCTAGATAGAGGATAAAATTATCAAAGAGACCATCGAAGAATTTCCCCATTTTGATATTATTAATATTAATAATAAGAAAAAAAATAAAAATGAGATACTAAAAAGAAGTTAAAAAAGGGCGACAAAGTTCAATGGAGTCTTATCAAAGGAGAAGAGAAGGCCATTCTTCATCATTCTATACTTGGTGATATCTTTTGTAATTTTGTTCCAGCTCAAGGGAGTTCCTACATCAAGCTTTTCAAAGAAATTCCTCATTCTAGTTTCGATGGAATTCCATTGCCACCCTAGCTATCTCATCCAATTTCGGTGGAATTTTAGCTTAGTTTTGGTGAAATTCCATTTCCACCCTAGCCATCTCATCCAATTTCGATGGAATCTTTTCCACCCTAGTTGGATATTCATAAAGTTCCCATATTTCCTTGTCATATTTGTGGGCATTGGAGGGTTTGTTGTTTAATTTTTCACGAGGTGATTTCTTCAGGGAGGTTGAATACTTCAATGATCAATGTCCTTTCAGGAGGCCAAAATCTTGTTGTGTTAACCATTTTGGGCTGAGTTGCTACCCATATCACTTTATAAAGAGGAAAACATTGTTCAGATACTATTATTCCCTTCACGATGATGAGATTCCTATTATCTCAAAGTGTCAAGTTGTCTAAATTCCTTAACTTTAAGAAATATTAAAAAGGGAATAAGTAGCATCATCTTCATAATAATTTAGCAAGAAGGGAGATCAAATTGTATTATCCCCATAGAACTATAGAGTGCTGAATTATTCCTATGTTGCAATGACTAAGTTGGGTTCTTGTGCCATTCCATTTTAGATCCTATAAGCTTATGGAAGAGGTGTATCCCCTGAAGAATCAATGATCCATTAGAAGGCCCAATTTAATATCTCCAGTAGACCAAGTTAATCACTCAAAAAGGTTGTTTTATATAGTTGATATATCTATTATCAAGGTCAAATTCTTCCAGGATTGATTGGTACAAAAGAATTGTGCAAACTTTTGAGGCCGAGTTGAACTTTTCCCTTGCTATTCGTTCTGCTTGAAGATTGGATCAACAAGGGTATTCTAGACCTATGAAAATTAAAGAAGGAAATCTGATTTCATGATCATTTGATTTCACCATTGAGGATGAATAAATAGGGACGAATTCACCTAGAAAAGAGAGCCAATCTCTCCTCTAGGATACACACTTATTTCCTAGAAGAGAGTTCCATGTTTGAAGCTTAAATTTCATAAGGGAAATCAAAATTATTTTGAGAACATTTCAAACATCCTCATATCAGTTTTAGAGTGGCCAAGTGCACTCTCTCAGATGCCAAGCTCATTTATATGCAATCATTTCCTTTGTCAAGACCGAATTCAATTTTGCAGTGGGCTGAAGATCATTATTTCAGCGGGATATCAATCAACCTAAGTGTTGTAGAATATTATTCCAGGAGGAAACTAATTTGCCAAGATTGTATTATCAACACATTGTTATAATTTATCATCTTTGTTAGTAAATAGAGTTCCAGTCCTTCTCTTGATTTTATTGTAAAAACTAAGGATCCATTTCAAATAAAATTTTGCTGGCCCCTCACATTTATCATTGAAATTTCTCTAAGTTTTTTACAAAATATGTAATGAATTTTGGAATTGTTTGTTGTAGTATTCTCCTAAATGCTCTGACAAGTATGCATGCCAACTATTCCAAGAAAATTTTCAAAGAGAATTTAGTGAATTGTTGAAACTAATTGGCACAAATGAACTTTGGTACATTACACATCATGAAATATATACCTCCTAACACCATTCTTTGAGCCCTTGGGGGGCTAGAATCATCATCTAAGAACAATATGTGCATCACATCTAAGATAATCTCTCAAACACACACATATCAAAACCACAACATGATGAGATGGCATGTTCCAAACAAATCAAAAGCATGATCAAGGGGTGATCAAATTCAAGGCAAGCATATGTGAGAATTCCATAAATCCTTCCATCCCAATCATCTATGTTGGAATTATGATGTAATATGTTTTCCGTGATGGAAACCTACTCGATGAAATTGTCCTTGATGGAATATTATTTGATGATTTCCATTTTGATAGCAACCTACTTGTTAAAGATGTAAAAATTATGTTTCTACAGGTCAGTTCAAATGTGTCAGAGAAAAAAATTCTAGTAAGTGTTAGATAAATGCAACAAGAAATATTTCTCAATGTATATATAGGCTTAATGAAGGAAACCCATGTATCATCCAGAATTAGTATATACACATTTTTTATGAAGAGAAGTCACGTATACATGCAGGTATGAAAAATCCAAGTCGCGTATATATTTTTCACTCTAAAATTATGATACCAGTGGGCATTTCCATGGTATTAGCCCATAGTATTGAGCGTTGTGTCATCTATTTCATTTCATCCAAGAATACCATCGACAGTTGTGTGGTTTTGGCTCATGGTATTGGTAAAGGATAAATCTATATAAGGTGAATAAGATCATAGTGCAAGAGGTGTGCATGTGTAAGGGTTGTTACTGAATACTTCTCTCTGAAGTATATCTGCATGGGATGAACTTTCTTTTATTGGTAGATATGAAATTATGATGTACCCTTAGACAGATCTGGATCTATAGACCTGAAATGACTGTGTATTTGATCTATTGAAGATATGATTAGAACTGTGACCTGGCGCATGTTTGCTGAAATAAAGTGAAGAAATCTAGGTAAGTATATAGATCTAAAACATTCTACAAAAATAATATTTACAGATCTATATGGGACAAAATCATTCTGAGCTATGAAGGTGATGCCAAGGTAAAAGTGCTAAACTCCAAACTCTCATAATACAATATGAAAAAATCAAAATGCATAATGAGGAAAGCATTGCTAGTTTCTTTTTACGTCTAGATGATATTGTAAATTGTATGAGAAATCTAGTTGAAACCATAACTTACACTACTCTAGTAGAAAAGGTTTTAATATATCTAACTCCCAAATTCGAGTCAAAAGTTTCTTCTATTGAAGAGAAGCAGGATCTACAAAATCTTACTATTGTTCAACTTCATGGGATTCTGACTGTTGGAAATACTGAGAGGGGGGGTGAATCAGTATTCCTTTCAATTAGAGCATTAGTTAATCTTCAATTATTATTAGTGTTTGTACAATGATAGCAACAAACAAAAGGAACACAAATGCACACAATTTTTAAGGTGGAAACCCACTCCGGGATAAAAACCACCTAATGCTTTTCTAATAATTCTTTAATATTCAACTCCAATTGAAAATAAAGCTCCAACTTCCTAGAATCTAGAAAATCATTCTTCTCCAGCTCCCACTCGGTGGACGCTCCAATGGCTGATATTATTCAGTAGTCAAATGAATGGATTCCCCAACACCCAATGAGCTACAACTCACCCTAGCACCACCCTACCACCCTATGGAAGAATAAAAGAAGAATGGACTCCGGTACCAGGGAAAATGGTCCACTTTACAATGATATAGAATGATGTAGAAGAATAAGACACACTATACCATAACCCCAACTATGACACAACCACCTAATGATGATCCTAGACCTCCCGACGCTGCCCCTTCAACTCTTGGTAGATAGACACTAGAACAATTTTTACAATAATGTTTTTACAATGACTTAGTACAATGATACCTTTACAATGACTGTATACAGTGCTGCCCACTTGAAGACTTCATGTGATGAACTTCTTGATGTTTTTCTACACCTTGGTTGCTGTTCTTGTTATGCTACCCTCTGCTACACCTTTCTTTGCTTTTCTGCCCTAGAAAATCTGGTCCTTTGCAACCCTTGACAACACATGATCTAGCATTTTCTTGCCTTCTAGGAGCTAGATATTGAATATGGTGTATCTCTGTTATTTCAGATCCCTAATATCTAATTTTTGGTCCTGTAGTAGTCCTCTAAGTTGTTTCTGATTTTTCTTTCTAATGCCATAGGTTTGACCCAATTTGGATTCTTGGAGATAGAGTTATGACTAATCTCTCACAATGCCCTAATTATGGATTGTTTCAGTAGATTGAACTTGTACGACGTGCCACGTGTGATTGTTTCTTCATTCATCTCTGACATTGATAGAGAGAAAACTAAAATCCTTTCACTATCTATCACTTTTTACAAAATTTCAATCTGATACTCAGAGAGAGAGTTATGACGATTTTCCCAAGGTCAAGTCTTTGAAATGAATTTCGGGAGCCTGCAAAAACATTGACTTACACAGATCATATCTCCAAAAATATTGTGCACCTTGATCTGAAATGTTCATAAGAGCTTCCTCAGGATTTCAACTTCTGAACCTTCGTAGAAAAAAATTTAGAGCGAAAATTCCACGATGACCTGTTTCAAATGGCGAAATCCCTTCATAAGGAGGATATGAGGATCACAATTTATATAAATGCTTAGGTTGAGAGGGGCTTCAACAAGTGAACATGGGAGGTATTTTAGGAGCTTAAAAAATATTAATTATAACTTTTTAATGACCCATGCCACAACCCCATGGGGTTTTAGCCCACTAACTGGGGTTACAAACTTCAAACATGAATATCTCTCAAACCATGAAGAATTATGTGGCGCGCCATATATCAACGGAAACAAATCGAGAAGAAGACACCATAAAAATCATTCTTGACCTAGAATATAGTAATTTGGTAGGTCAAAATTCCCATGCAATATTGAGGTAGCCCATTGTGCTGCTTGGGTTGACATCAGTGACAACTGTTGATCAAAAATCTCCCCGTTTGGTATTGATGGCAACACAAGTACTCCCCCTGTGATCATGACACCTCTTTCTACAACATTCTCTCCTGTTGGCGAGGAAACAGGTCTCGCAGGCAAGACCCAGGTTCAGGCGTTGGGGCCAACAAGGGAATCCATTGTAGTCTAGAACCACACCGGCATTATCACCCTACTCTGGAGAGCAGAGAGTCTCACCCGAGGTGTGCCGCAACCACATGCAGACGGGGAATAGATCGATAACAGTGAAAGGATCCGCAACTCATGATTAACAGTGAATTGATTGCATAAACATCGTTCTATACACAAGAACATTCAGAGAGTGTACAGGTATTAAGAAAATAAAATTTAAATCATCACAACCATCATGCATGCATGTGAATCACATAATAAGACAACAACCTGCAAATATATTGATATCTTCGGCCAAACCCATAGTTACATAGCTTTCGCAAGGAGAGCTTACAAGTATGATACAAATGCCTTATAGAACAGAAAGGTAGATAAGAGAAACCTAGGAACTATCGAGATATCATGCTTGTTCTGTGTTCCTGCTGCAACATCCGCTCATTCTCCTTTAGTCGCTCTGCATTCCTCTCTTCTTTCGCTCGGGTGACGGCTATTTAACCTGCTATCGCAACTGTTAGTTCCTCTTATGTTCTTCTTCAGCTGCTTCCGACTTCTCTTTTGTTGTCTGTGTGTTTTGCTCTCTGTCTTCTGTTGTATATTCTATTCATCTGTACTCATTCATCTGCTTTCTTCAGCTATCTCTTGCTTCTTCGCCACCTTGATAGCTCCGCGACTTACTGTAGTTGCGACTTGGTTGCGACTGCCATGTGTCATTCCGCAACCCAAAGTCTATCCTTTATTCAAAATTCAAAATATTCAAACCAAGTTTTCAAAACAAGGGCCCCAACAGGCCCCGACCACAGTTTCTTGACTCATCCCGAGTCAATCGCAAATCACAGTCTCTATCTCCATCGCCCTGCTGGACCCCGTGGCCTGTTCTTGCTGTGCTCCTTCCGTTTGCTGTCCAAACAAGGGCCCCAACTCCGGGACTCTGCGGAACACTGTAGCTTTAAGCTCAGTGAAGGTCGACATAGCTTGCTGCCACCCCTACAATAGTGAATCTGTTTCTTCGGAAATCTTGGTGACAACAGCCTCCTCTATGTGCGCCAGTACAGCCCCGAACACCGTGCTAATCTGGGTCTCGGCCTCGGCGGCTAGCTGTTGCATTGTCTTGGTGCTGAATTGGAGGGGCAGGTAGAGCTCACGAATTATCCGTTTGGCCATTGCTGAGCTGGCCTCTGTTTTCTGGATCTGAACTTCGAGATCATCTGCTTGGGCATATAACTGGTCCAACCGCGCAGGGTCTGTGGCCTCTTGGATTTCCCTCAAAATCTGCTGTAGCTGTGCTGAAATTGGATGTGTTTTGATTTGTAAGGGCCATTGAGCACTCCTGAAGACAATTCAAGAGGTCGTAAGCCTCGCTCGCTGCAGAGTTAAGAGTTTCCTGCATTTGAGTGGCCTGGCCCTGCTTTGCTACAACCTGTGTTGAATAGACAACCTTTGGATTGGGTAGCGTTGGCTGTGCGGCTAACGCTTCTTGAAGCTCCTTATTTTCCCTGTGGAGACCATTGAATGCGATCCGGAGGTGGAAAGCCTATGCTACGACACTCGTCTCCGTGACATCGGCAGGTAGCTGAGTATAATGAGCCCCGAAAATTGGCCATAGCTCTGAAAACACCTGGGTGACGTTGTTTATATGACCTTTCAGCTGCTCCTGTGCCGTTATGAGTTGGTTGCGCTGTTCAGTAAGCACTGAAATCTGTTGCTATTGCTTGTCGCACCTCTGTTGTAGCTCAGAATGAATCCTTTTGTCTTGCTGGGCCGCCCTCTGGATAAATAAGTACAACTGAGTTGTACCCCATGTTTCTAAATTGGTGATCCCTGAAGTGCCCTGGTCCGCCCTCCTTTCCTGCAAGGGTTTCCCACTGGAAACTGATCGATTAGAATGCTCTAGAGGGGATGGCGGTGGGGTCTGTGGGTGCGTTGAGTCAGCCATATTCAAGTTTGGCCGTTCCTGCTGATCTGTATGGCCGGGTTGTGGAGGGACAGTAGGCTCAGGCTGAGCCTCAGCTGAGTCGGCAACAATGTGCGCCCTCTGGGTAAATATACCAGATAGAGAAACTTGGGGTTCTCCCGCAGGGTTGCCCGGTGGTACTACTACTGCAGCACTGGAGTCAACTTCGGCCCCGTGGTCCCCACCAAGGAGTTCTCGAATGATTGGGTCGGACCTGGTAGCAGATGAATTTGATGGAGTGGATGAGGTGGTAGGTGGAGGTGGAACAGTAGTTGGAGGTGGAAGGCGAATATTGATAAAATCTGAGGGGTCAATGAGAGGTTCTTCCTGTATCAGCACCCCTATACTCAGTGGCAGTGGTGGATCATTTTCAGTGAGGTCCACCACCGGATTTTCTTCGGTGGTGCGGGCCCGCTTGGCTTGAGGAGCTTCTTATTGATCTGTAGTCTTGCTCTTCTCTCCCATCAGGTTTATGATTTCGCCTGCCGAAGTAAATAAAATAGTAGGGATGGGGGAGGTGAGAGGATTTGTATGGGGGTGTGAGGTAGAGCGAGAAAGCTAGAACTCAGAAAGTAAAGGGAAAGGAGCAAAACCGCTTGAAATGACCTAGGTTGCCGCATTAAAATTGCGTACCTGAGTGTTCAAGTGGTGGACGACGGGGACGAGTGGCTCAAGGAGTTCCTCTGGTGTCGCCTCCACATCCGTTTCGGCAGGCTATTGCTGCGGTAATATCTAATCAAAGTTGTACCTAGGTACCCCGTCGCAGATTTCCATCGCAACCCCCGGCCACAAATAGACCTTGTTGTGGAAGGCGGTATCTTCAAGCTGGAATTTCAACGGCTTCATGTGGAAGGTGTCCTCCGGCACGCAAGTAGGTCGGAGGTAAGTATGCCTGTGACTGACCCCGAACCACACTTGATCGCTGTACTCATCTAACAAGTTCCTGGGCACCCTTTGCTGGCTGGTTACCACATCCGTCATTAATCCATACCAGGACCGAAATGCCTCTGCATTCACTTGTTTGGTGCTAGGATTAGCTGACACCTTCCACGGAACGAACTTCATCGCTAGAGGCTAGCCCTCTGGAATTTCCATAGGGACCCTGACAAGGGGAGTGTGCCATTTCCACATGGAAAAGGCAACGATCAAATATCCATAAATGAAGCTTGTAGCGCGCTTGTAGGCTTCCTCGCACGCGTCAAACAATTCCTTAAATAGGAAGGAGCACCAGTTCAGCTTGGCACCTTGAACACAGTGCTCTGCAATGGAGATAGTGTCCAGAGTGCATTCACCCTTTGTGTAGTGCCTCATTGTCTTGCTGGAAATGAGGTAGCATGCAAATTTGATCTCAGGCTTATTGATAAGCTCCATCTTGGCTCCCTTCCCGCCCCGTCGGGTGCCTTATTTGACATACAAGTCTGCATCTCCTGACTTCCGTGCTCGCTTGGAGGTGGTCTGACATGCAGTCGAGACATCCGCACCATTCTTTGAAAGCCCTGTAAGACGATGGATATCCTCAGCATGAATGGGAATTTCCTTATTCAGCCACAAGGACCCAATCTGGACACGGCTGAGTAGGAACCTAGTGCACTGCATAGCTGGTCTTGTGGTCCCAAAGACCGGAAGATTTCTTAAGTTCAGAAGGGAATATTTCTAAAGGCCCCGGAACTCTGATAAAATTCCTATTGCTGAGTGCCCGGATGTTGTGAGGTAATGTTCCATATACACCTCCCAGTTGAGTGCCGGGAATTCGGAAAAGTCTGAAAGGTTAGCATCTATCAGGGTCGCATTGTCATATTTCCCTACAACAGACTCGGTCTTATGAATTCTGTTGTTGAGCTCGAGTTCTAGGACGGCTGGGAGGGCCTTCGACATTTTTGCTCGGCGCTGATAGACCTGCAGAATTCATCTCGACGTCCTCTCTTGGTGTTGTGCGTCTGGATACTTCTGCTGCTCTGTCTTTGCGGCAATTGCTAATTCTAACTACTCCGGCATTCTCATGATTTTTTTTTTCCATGCAAGTTATGTAATGACCTGGCACAAGTGGAGTTGATGAGACCCCATAACGAGTTAATTCCTACTGGCATTCTTCTCTGCGATAATCGTGCGATCAATCGCGTGCCAATGTGTAGTCTAACAGTTGCTGACGGTGGCATGGATAAATGGGCGGATGTGATGGCTGAGGTTACTGCGGATGATGGAAAAATGATTATTGCGAGGTTACTTCCAATTATGGTAATTTATGGTGCGAATCTAGACGATCCTACGGACTGACACAAGTACTGACTGTAATGACCTGAACTGACCTTGACACATTTATTAATCCTACGGGGATGACACGTTGGACACGCCCCTCCCCGACCACAGTCGGTTGCGGTGCGGTCCCGCAACAAAGCGGTTATTGACAAGTTATGCATGAACAAAAACACTACCTATGCTCATCTCGGTTGCGGGAGAGTTATTCAACTACGCTACTCTACGGGTGCTCGCAGTTGCGAGAGTTATTGATGAAGAGTGAAATAAACTTACTCGTGGTAGGATTTCATGCATGTTCCATTTACCCACCCTGATAAAACAGTACCATCCAGCTGAGCCAACCGTACGGCGCCGGAATCTCTAATCTCGACGATGAAGTAAGGTCCCAACCAGTGCATCTGCAGTTCCCCTAGAAACTTCTGAAACTTACTGTCATATAAGAGGACCTTTCCTCCAACCTGGAACGTTTTGTTCTTGATGTGGCGGTTGTGCCACACATTTTTCCTGTCCTTCTGAACCTTCTGGTGAAACTCGGCCAAGAACCGGGCCTCGTCCAGTTCTTGTAATTCATGTAGGCACTCCTGGAGCGATGCTTCTTCTAATAACTTGAGGGATGTGGCAATTAAAAGACTTGGTACAGTGAACTCAGCGAGAATCATAGCTTCCCGACCATACACCAACTGGAACAGTGTCTGATTGGTCAAGCGCTTCACCGTAGTCCTGTAGGCCCAGAGTGCAGCTGGTAGCCGCTCATCCCAGTCATCCCGCTGGGCGTTTCAGATCTTTGTTAACCCCTTTTCAAGAATTTTATTAAATTCTTCAACAGTACCATTGGCTTGTGGGTGGTACGGGCTGCTTTTGTGATGTTGAATCATAAATGTGTCCAGCAGCGACTTGACCGTGTCATTAATGAAATGCATACCTTGATCGCTGGTTAAACTGTGCGGGCAGCCAAACTTGCTAATGATGTGTTCAAAGATGAACCGCGCCATTGTATCCGCCGTGCAGAGTCGTACCGCCGCTGCCTCAGCCCACCTGGTGAGGTAGTCGATTGCGGTAATGATGTAGCGGGACTTTGAGTGCCTTGCAACCGGGGCTATGGGGCCTATGAAGTCGACAACCCACTTCTCGAACGACCGCAACACATGTACTAGGTGTAGCGGAAGCTCGTCCCTGTGAGAGGGTTGCCCCGTCCACTGACAGACATCGCATCTCTTAACAAATGTCTTACAATCTGCATGGACCGTCGGCCACCATAGTCCAGCTTGGAGTACCTTCCTCGCAGTGGGTTTTGCCCCCACATGCCCTCCCGCAACACTACTATGGCATTCCCACATCACAGCTTCATGTTCGTGGTCAAGTACGCATCTGCGCAGAACCTCATCAAGGCCCAGTTTGTATAGCTGCCCAACAATCAGTTGATATTTGGCGGCGCGGATGACCAAGTGTCATTTTTGGAGCGGGGTGTAGTCCTGAGGGCACTGCCCCATGGTCAGATAGGTGGCAATGTCGGCCAAGTAATCCGGTACAGCTTCGACTCGGAAGAGGTCAGCATCCGAAAGATTATCATCGAGAGAGCCATCATTCTCCCCTGTCTCCAACCTGGATAAGTGATCGGGCCCGACGTTCAACCTCCCGGGCTTGACGATCACCTCAAACATGAATTCTTGGAAGATTAGAAGCCAACGACAGATCCGTCCTTCCAAGACAGGCTTATTGACCATGTACTTCAATGCAGGGTGATCCGTAAAGAACTTGAATTTTCCCCCTAAAAGATAGTGGCGGAACTTCTAGAGTGAGTATACCATTTCTAGGGCCTCCTGCTCGATAGTGGTGTAATTATTCTTCGCATTAGACAGTTTGAGGCTGGCGAAGTAGATGGGGTGGTCAACTGTCGTCTCTTTGGGTTATGCCAAGACAGCCCCAAGTGCAATACTATAAGCGTCAATATGCACATGGAACTGCTTATCCCAGTTTGGGTGAACAAGAATAGGCACCGTCTCCAGCTTTTCCCTCAGAGTGTCAAGGGCCATCCGACACTCCTCCGTCCACTGGAATACTTCTGACTTCTGCAGTATCTTTTCTAAAGGAGCGGTGATCTTCGCGTAATTTCAGATAAACCGCCTATAATATCATGTGTGCCAGAGCAGTGCCCACAACTTCTTCACCATTTCGGAGGCTTCCATGTGGACAATCACTGCTACCTTGGCGGGGTCGATGCAGACCCCTTGCTTTCACACCACGTGTCCTAACAGTGTGCCGAAAAGAACTGCAAAAATGCATTTCTTCAACTTCAAGGAAATCTGCAACTGGCGACATCGTTCGAACTTGATACGCAACAGGGTGGCGTGCTTTTTCAGCAAGTTGTAGATGGTCCAATCGTCCATGTAGACTTCCAGGAACTTGTGAATACATTCCCGGAAAGCAGCGATGACAATCCGGGAAAACACGGCCGGGGCATTCTTCAAGCCAAACGGCATTACATGGTATGCGAACGATCCCCACTCGGTGGTGAACGTCGTCTTCGTCTTGTCTTCTTCCGCAATGTGCACCTGATGATAACCCGAAAAGCCATCAGTGAAGGAGTAAGCTTTGTTTCCCGCAACATGATCCAGTACTTCGTCGCTGAATGGAGTGGGAAACGGATCATGGATGCAGGCGTTGTTCAGACTCCGGTAGTCGACACAGACGCGTATCTCCAACTTTTCCTTCTTATTCTAAATGACGATAGGACTCACCCACTTTGCTTCCTCCACTAGAAATATGAGACCGGCAGCCAGCATCTTTTCAATATCCATCTTGACCTTTTCTTTGATCCGTGGGTTCAACCGATAGGGTCGATGCTTTATGGGCCTGGAATCTAGTTTCAACAAAATACGCATTTCTCCGAGGTCACCTTTGATACCCTTCAAATCGGCAACCGATGAAGGGAATAAGTCTGTGTATTCCTGGAGGAGGCTAAAAATTTCCCTTGTCATCTCCTCGTCCTAGTAATCCCCAACTGTAGCCAGTTTGGGTTTTTCCGCCATACCGATGTTCAACTTCTTTGTCTTCAGCGGGCGTAAATGGACGCCTTCGGTGGTCGGTTCTTCGTTGATATTCCGCTCGCCTTCCTTCTCTTCGAAATATAGATGCCTTAGGTCCTCCAGACTGTCATCATTTGGATCGCCAACAATCAGTTGGCAATCCAACTCACGCCTGGCCTCAAGACGTGATGCAAACATGCTCCCGTCGGTCTCAGGGTCATAGAGAAACAATACCCCCTTGATAGCCTGTAATGCTCGGGACACCATCTCTGTCTCTCCTTCGAACGAGAAGCACTAAAAAAATTTGTTCGAGGCTTCCTGCCAGGAGCTGGTTCCTCGTTTCCGCTCTTCTTCTAAGTACCAGGCCTGGGGGATGGTATCTAAGGAGTGGATGAACCGATGTACCCACAGCTCTTGCAGGTATCCTAGACTTTGCCACTGCTCCTCACAGGTCATCAGGTGGTCCCGCGGATCAAAATTCCCTTTGTACCTATGCCCACTTCGAGGGCCTTCGTCTTCTTTAAACCGTGCCCTCAAAGCCTCCGCCACACAACTCCACCGTGACAGGGTGTTGCGGTGATTTTTCCACCACCTGGCTGATGTGGACTGTAGTGCGACGTCCAAAAGTGGTATCCTGCTTCCTTCTAGCACCATGTCCTCGACCTTTGTAATAAATGTATTGACAGTTTTCATGTTTGACAGCGTGGGGTATTCTCTGAACTCAGCACCAATCCAACGGACTCGGGAAATGGCGGCACATCTCTGTGTGCTGGTCTCGTACCCCCTGTGCTACCAGTCTTCCCAGGCGAGTTTCGATCCCAGCTTCGAGCTCTGGACACTGTGCCAGCTGATGGAGCCGGTTGCGGTCGGGTTGATATAGTACTCCCACTTCCCTGCAGTCATCTGATAAAGGTGGTCCATCATCTGAGCATCCTCTCGGTTGTCCACAGTTTCTGTATATCGTAGGCCTTGATATGGGTCGAGGGGCTGAGTGACCCGAACCTCTCCATATTTGAATATCATCAGCTCCTTTTTGAGGTCGATGATGGCGTAATTCTAAAAATCCCAATCGATGCCTAGCAAGGCAGGGTAAGGATCCTTGTCTCCCATAATATCAATAACCTTTGTTTAAGTCTTTACCCCCGCAATGTTGACCTCGACGCCTTCAAGTCGGTCGATCGGCACAATGTAGTACTGGTTCACCATTCTGAGTTGTATTGGCGAGTAGGTCAGCCGTGGCCATCCAAGAGCCTCCCACGTCTTCCACGGCAGGATTTTGATGTTAGACCCTAAATCAAGCATGGTATCGCTGATTTGGAATCCCGCAACTTGCATGTTAAGCCGGAACTCTTTTCCCGTTCATCGCTTGTTCCGCTTGGCTCGCTGCACATAATAGGGTGGTGTTTCCACAGGTTCCCTTGGCCCTGTATTCCCCTGCAGTGTGTCCTCCAGGGTACGCTTGAGCTGGTCCCGCATCGAAGCATTATTAACAATCTTGAGGAACCGCTGAAGCCATTCCTCAATTAAGGTCCCCGTAGCGTTTTGTTCTCCAGAGCCAGTCGTCGGGGGTACCTCGAGGCCTCTAGCTCCCCCCAGTTGAACAAAATCCTCCACCGCCTCCTGGAAGTACCTCTTCTGTGCGTCCGGCCGGATCAGTTTTTTCGGGGAGGTGTGCCGAATAGCCCGGACCGGTTCCTTTCCATGAGTGTCCTCTCCCGTCTTCTTGCCACCGCGCGTGATGATCGCTACATTCTGCATGGCTGGAGTCGTGGTTCCTCGCGGCTCAGAGTTTACCAAATTCATGCCCCTCTTTCGTGCCCGTTCCTCCCACTTCTTGATGAGTTCTGGACAGTCCTCTATTACATGGGTGTTCACGCGGCACTAGGAACACCAATGACATCAGGGAAGGGAACATTCCTGAGCCACATGACCCTCCTGGTCACAGTTGTAGCATTTCACCAGACCTCGCCCCCCTGTGCGGCCTCTGCGCATACTGCCTCCTCTTCCCTTGGAAGCCTCATTCACCCTATAGGAGGGTTGGTCCAATCGGTCCACGAGTGCATCGAGAGCCCTGCACTACTCAGTGTTGTGAGTCGTGGAAGCACAAAAATCACAGTATACATTGTTTGGGACGTTGGAGTACTTCTATAGTATCGGGCACATCCGAGGTGGATGCCCTATCATCCGAAAAATCTCGCAATACTCAGTGGCTGTTGGGTTTGGTTGAGATGGGAACCCCGCATAAGGCTGTTGCGGCTAGTATACCCGCTGCGGATTCATCGCCGCACCACCCCCCGTGGGTGGACCTCCCTGTGGGGCCAGCCCTCCCCGATATTCCTGAGGGTAGCGTGCCATGGCCTCTATCTTCATGGCCTGTTCCAAAGCATCCTGCAAGTTGTCAATCTTCTGCTGGGTGAGGGGGGTTCGTGTCAAGGGAAGAAGAGCCTTGATGAACCAGTCCCTCTGATGGTTTGGATCGATCAGGTAGCTGAGCTTCCTGATCGCATCCTTGAATCGACGCATCAACTCCCATGCAGTCTCTCCCTCTTTCTGCTTAATCTCCCAGAGCTCAGACAGACCCTGCTGGTCCGTCTGGGGAAGTTTAAATTCCCGGAAAAAATCCCGCTTAACGTCCACGATTGCTAGATTAGGATGGGCCTCATACCACTTGATAAACCATTGCGGAGCCCTCTCTCTGAGCGTGGTTTGGAACTCTATTAGCTTCCCTGCATCTGGTATCTGCCGAGCCCTCCATATGGCTTCGCAGAGATACCAGTGTTGCTCTACGTCATCGTTGCCTCAGCCAGAGAATTTTGGATACCGGGTGAATGACCCAGCCATATTTACTTGCAAAGGGGTAACTAGGATAAACCCCCCGGGTCCTGGTTATGTGACTGTACCACTGGGAAATGCAATACTACTAGTGACGCTGCTATTAACGTATGTCGTTGTCGATAATGAACTGTTGTGCAATTGACTCAATGCTTGTAACTTAACGAAAATATTACTTAAAGGTTGATAGAGTACTAGGGGAAGGTCGGGATCCTTGCCGTACAAATTTTTGGAAGTAGGGCTTCCTGGAGAGATGAATGTCGTCCGCTCTTGAAACAACCGCTGCATCACGAGGTACCATTCACCATCGAAACTTTCCTCGGGCTGCACACCTGCATTGTCTTCGTCAGTCGTCGTCTCCCTTTATCTCTTAGCTGGGCTCCCATGCACCCGTCGCACTCCCACAGCGGTCCCCCCCCTTTCCAAGGTATCCGCCTGAGTGTCAATAATTCCTATCCTCTGAGGTGCCTCCTCTTGATTCTTCCTATTGGTTTCACGTCGCTTTAAATCCTGCATCACCCTTTCTCGCCACCTATCGGTGATCTACGCCCGCCGATGTGCATGTCCCTCCCTCAACTTCCTTGCAGCCTCTGCATCCATCCCCCACTCCCCGCATCACACTTCACGTAGCATCTGTCCCTTCGGCCCTTCCCCCAGCACTAGAGGTTTACGCTTCCATGCTCGACTTTTGGAATTCCATCAGCCCTTCGTCCACCATCAGGGCCTTAATCCACAGCGGAATCTCTTTAAGTAGCTTCCCTCTTAGCCCGAAGTGGAATATAGCTTCAGCCTTCGAGAAGGATTGGTAACACTCTGCAGCAAACTCCGCAATATATCCGTCCAAAGTGATCTCTACCCAAAAATCCACCGCGCGGATCAACTCAGTGTTCAACCGATGTAGAGCCACCAGATCCCCGTGCACCCACTTGCGGTTATCTTCTGTGAGCTATCCCTAGGCACCTTCATCTGTAACCTCCGCAACCAATTATAGAGGTCACTAGGGAATTTTTCCCAGAGGATCTTGTAGGTATCACTGGTGGAATCTAAGAAAAGGACGAGATCCTTATGCACCCTTTCCTTTTGATTCGTCAACTCCGCTTGCTGAGCAACGAACTGGTCCAGACGGTTATCCCACCATCTCCGTATTTCTCCTTCGAAGACCCTCAATACCATGATCTAGTTCCCCTCATATCATGCAGGTCCTGACAACGGAACCATTTGTTGGCGAGGAAACAGGTCTCGCAAGCAAGACCCAGGTTCAGGGGTTGGGGCCAACAAGGGAATTCGTTGTAGTCTAGAACCACACTGGCATTATCATCCTACTCCAGAGAGTATAGAGTCTCACCCGAGGCATGCCGCAACCACATGCAAATGGGGAATAGATCGATAGCAGTGAAAGGATCCGCAACTCATGATTAACAGTGAATTGATTGCATAAACATCGTTATATACGCAAGAACATTAAGAGAGTGTACAGGTATTAAGCAAATAAAATTTTAAATCGTCACAACCATCATGCATGCATGTGAATCACATAATAAGACAACAACCTACAAGTATATTGGGTAAGGACGGGTTTGAAATCTTCCATTTTGAATTTCTTGAGCATTTCCTTGATGTACTTGGCTTGACATATAAATATTCTTTTCTCTTACTGAGATATTTGAATCCCTAAGAATTATGTCAGGTCACCAAGTAAAGACATCTTGAACTCACTTTGCATCTTTGTAGAAAATTTCTTACTTAGTCGATCATCATTGTTACCAAATATTATATCTGTTGGGGTTCCCATGTTTTGGCCAGATTGGCAAGACCAAAAGATGAGACAACATCAGAACCACTTTTGGGCCCTAGGATCTAGCCCTCCTGGACCTGGAGAGGGATCTCTCCAAATAGAGCAAAGAATGATATGTCTTTGAAGCTCAAAATGAGATGTTAGGCTAGTTATGAAGCACAAAGGGGGTTTTAAAATGATCTGGTTGAAGGGTTGCTGGGTTAGTTAGGAGATCATGGACTGAGAAAGCAATGGGAGAAAAGGAACAAGGGAGCAGGATATTTCAGCAAAGAGGATGGGTCAAGAAAGTGCCATCCATTGGGCTATGGAGTCATGAAAGGAAATTACATGCAACAACTATCCAAAGCTTTCAAAGGGCAAGTCATCTAATACTAAAGGATCTTTTAGATTAGATGGTGGGATGGAACATTAAGGAGAGAAGGTGAAAGAAGGAAAGACAACCAAATTTCTGTCTATAGATCAGGTCAGAGGTCATTTAACTCCAGACCTGCTTGGACATACTCTAGGGCAGCTCTCAAAGGGGGACATAGGGGCTGCTTATAGATCAGACCAGAGGTCATTTAACTCCAGGTCTGCTTTAGCAACTCCAAGGGAAAACAAAGATAATATTAACAAAGGGATCTTGGAAAGGCCAGCTGGTCGCGCAAGGATCCTAGTGGATAGGGCTAACACTCATCCACAGTGTTCCCAAACCTTCCAGCTTAAAACCCCTCAAGAACATCTAGTAACAGCTTCAACTAATTCATACATCAGCCAGCAGGCAATAACATCCACTGCGCTGGTTAAATCAACTGAAAACCATTCTCAGATAGCACATAAAGCAGAAAACATAAAGGTAGGGAAAGCAGGAAACATAGGGCACCTAACAAGGGTGAATCCTATGTTATACTTCTGTTGCCTACTAGAAGAACATGGAACAATATGAAAATGTAATAAACAGAGTGAGAAAAACATCACCAATAGTAATAGACCAGGATCCGATGAAATGTGCTTGATTAATGATGCAAAACCAGTCATGTACAATGTATCTCAATGGCTGTTACAGTCTAGACTTTCTCCTCCCAGCCTATTACATACAAATACTCTGCTACTCCCTCCCACGACTGTTCTAACAGTCGGAATGAATCCCTCTAACAGCAAGACGCCCAACAAGGCAACAACAACCTTTACAATTCGTTTCTGGGGATTTTATAGGAGAATGAGAAAAATAGAAGTAGATGAACATTGAATGAATCTCATTAAGTCAGTAAGGCGGAAGTGTTCACGCCCATACCACTTAATGGCTTTCTGCATCACTGTGTGTACTCTAAGACTGGTTCAGAGGTCTCTGTCAGGTCGATTTTGACCTCTAATATGTTCCTTGGAGTCCTTCTGGTTGTTTGGACTCTATGCTAGCCTTTCTGAATAAATGAACTAGGTGACAAGTCTGCAAGGCTCTCCATACCTCATAACTGCTGCCTGACTGTCTGCAATGAGCTTCAGTCAGTGTATTTAATCTTTTCAGGGCTCGAGGAGGCATGGAGATCGCTGTAGGAAGGTGTACTTCTGGAGTAAACGCGCTCTGCTGTTAGGTGGCGCAGTTATGACTTGCTGGTGCGCTCTTAGTCTTCAAACAGTGCCTTAATTCTTTGATCAAGGGATTAGTGCTTCAAATATTCAATTACAGGCTCAAATCCCTTCTGATCTGGTCTCTGCTGCTTTGTTGGCCGGCTGAAATGGCCACTCTGTGCTAATCCGCACAGTGGAAAGAACTGTAAAAACAGGCGGTGGTGGTGGAAAAATGCTACGGAGGCAGAAGAATGGTGGTGGAACAGCGGAGAAACAATGAAAAAGGCGGAGAAATGATTAACAATGTAAAAGCCCAAAGATTATTGTTTGGGCGAATTACACAGGGAAACATGAAAAAACAATACACGGAGGCGTGAATGTGGGACCCGGTCATGGTGGAGGGCGATTAGATCTAGATCGTTAGATCATCCGACCTAATGGACGGACAGGATGAAATCGGGCCAATCGCAATCGGATATTGGAGCGGGGAGCGATCGCAACGCACAACACAAAAGTTTCGATTGCGATTGAGATTGAAGACGCGATTGAGCGAGGACCGTCGATCTGGGGAAGGAATGGACGACGGAGATGAAATCGGAAGGGCAGTAGAGAGGGATGATGGGCAAGGAGTGGGATGAATCTGTGCCATTGAAACTGGCGAGATGGACGGCTGTGATTGAATCGGAGCATCGCAATCGCATTGCGCGGAAAGGGGGTGTGATTGAAAGTTCCATTTGCGATTGGGGCGGGCGTGCGATGACCGTCGGATCGCGGGAAGGATGGATGGCTGCGATGCAATCGGGAGACGGAGGAAAGGACTTGCAATTGCGATCGGATGGGGAGTTGCGATGGAGCACTGGCCGTCGGATCGGCGGGGCAATGGACGGCTAGGAAATGATTGGAGGATCGCAATCGGAGCACAGAGAAGAAGGCATACGATTGATCGGGGATCAGGGCGGAAGACTTGCGATCAATCGGAGGTCGGAGTGAACGGATTGCGATTGATTGGAGGGCACACGCGGATATTTGTGATTGTGATGGGCGGGGGGCTTTCGATTAGCGCTCCGCCGTCGATCTTTACGACAGATCAACGGACCGAAACTCGTCGCGGGACTTATGTGTTAAAACAATCGCATCGGGGTTTTAGAATTTTACAAAGGGATTTGCCTCCCGCCGATAGTTCCGATTGCGATTAGCGCCTAGGACTTAAGCGCTTGGTCCCAGCGCCAGGTCACATGTGGGGAAGTGGTTCAAGGGGCTGGCGGAAAAGGGGCTAAGCCCTATTATATGGTCGGGAAAGTGGGTTTTTGGCCCATTTCAATGGATTTTGAAGGTGAAGGAGGGGAACGATAGAGGGGGAAAGGGGAAAAAGGCTAAGCAAAGGGTAAGGGTAGAATTTTTAAGGGGATTTTGGGAGATTTAGGGGGTAAGTGGGGAAATAAAAAGGAGACAAGGGGGATAAAAAGAGGTTAAGTGAGGGTGAAATAAAGGGGAAAGGAGGCCTTTGGGCATTTCTTCACATAACAGAGAGGCTTTAAAAGGGGAATCAGCAGAGGGGATACTATCAAGGGATAAAAGACACATGGAGGCTTCAAGGAGACTGTGTTTTCAGAAGAAAAGCATTCCTTAAAGACTCAGCAAAGATTTAGCCCCCTATTTGCTTGTCAAAAATTTCATAGGGGGGCTAACAATATCATCCACATATCCCTCAATGATTGTTAAATTATCTTTATCTATTTGTAACTAAAGATTGCTATCAACAGTACCTTTCTTGAACCCTTGTTGACATAGATATCCATCAGGACGAGCGTACCATGCTCTAGGAGCCTGCTTTAGACCATATTGAGCCTTCTTTAACTTGCAAAAATAGTCTTCTTTTTCTGATAGTAGAAAACTTTCAGGTTGTTTGATGTAAACTTCTTCTTCTAATTCTCCATTTAGAAATGCTGACTTAACATCCATTTGGTAGAACATGCATAGGCAAGAAACATTCGGATGGCTTCCATTCTGGAAACTGGTGCAAATGTTTCATCGAAATCAATTCCTTCCACTTGTGCATAGCCTTTGCAAACCAATCTTGCTTTGTTCTGTTAACCTGTCCATATTCATTCAATTTGTTCCTGAACACCCATTTAGTCCCAATGACATTTTTATCTTTTGATCATGGAACTAATTCCCAAGTGTTATTCTTCTCGATTTGATCTAATTCTTCATTCATAGCTGCTACCCAATGTTCATTCTGGTTGGCTTCTTAAAAACTACTAGGCTCAAAGGTTGCTAAAAAAGCAACGCGAGCTTGTTGTGATGAACGAAGCTGTCGACCTTCATTTATGTCACTAATGATTTGATTTGATGGATGGTTCTTTTGAATCCATTATTTTTTTCTCCTTGGAGGAGCTTCTTGTTGTTGTTCTGGTATATCTTGATGATCATTATTTACTTCTTCCTGGTTGTTAGTTTCTTTTTGTTCTAGAATTTTATATGTGTCTTTTTCAGGCTCTGTCTCAAGTTTCAAAGATTCTAGATCCTCGTCATTATTCAATAGAACACCATCTTCGTCAAATGTAACATTTATGCTCTCTACTATCTGTTTTCGTCTTATATTATAACATTTATAGGCCTTTCTTTTGCGTGAGTAACCAACAAAGATACCTTCATCAACAAGTGATTCAAACTTACCCAAATTTTGATCTTCTTTTTTTATATAACATTTGCTTCCGAAGATTCTGAAATATTTTACATTAGCTGGTTTTATTTTCCATAATTCATATGGGGTCTTGTTGCAATTATTTCTAAGAAGACTTCGGTTGATAATGAAGATTGTCGTATCAATTTCTTGAACCCATAATTTTTCATCCAATTTTGAGTCCTTCAACATTGTTCTACCCATTTCCTGTACGGTTATGTTCTTTCTTTCAGCAACTCCATTTTGTTGAGGTGTTCGTGTTGTTGAAAATTGTCTTTTTATTCAATTTTCATCACAGTATTGCTGAAATAATTTGGAAGTGAATTCTCCACCATTATCTGATCTTAGACACTTTACTTTCAAAACAGTTTCATTTTTGACCAACTCCTTGTAGATCTTAAAGCACTCAAATGCTTCAAATTTTTTCTTTAGGAAACTAATGATTGTCATCCTGGTATAGTCATCTATCATTAACATGAAATATAATTATCCATCTAAGCCTTTTGTTCTCATAGGACCACATAGATCAGTATGTATCAATTCCAATGGATGTGATGCAAAGTGTTCTTTTGTTTTAAATTGGACTTTTGTCTGCTTGCTGTACCGACAGGCCTCACATAGTGTGTTGGAAGGTCTTGATATTTTTGGCATTTCTCATACTGCTTCCTTTTTGCTTATCCTGACAAGGTTGTCAAAGTTTATGTGACCCATTCGTTTCTGCCATAACCAGCTTTCATCTTCTTTAGCTAGTAGACATGCTTTAGTTGCTTCATCCAGAACATATATGTCATTTGGAGCTCGACTTGCTGTAGCCACAATTTTACCATACCTGCCTTTCCTGATTTCACATTTTTTGGAGTTGAATAGCATTGTGTGTCCTTAATCACACATTTGTCCAACACTGAGCAGATTGTGATTCATGTTTTCAACCAATAGAACATTCTTGGCTATAACATATTTTTTTCCTAGAGTGACGGTACCTGATCCTATAACATTTGAAGATCCATCATTTCCAAAGGATAAGGTTCCATCCTTCTTCTCTTTCAGAGATAAAAATTTCCTTCTATCTCCAGTCATATGCATTGAGAAACTGATGTCAACATACCACACTTCTTTGTTGTTTTGAGCCTTTAGAGCGAGAGCACAATTATCAATCTTCTTCTTCTTCCATGTCTGTTCATTCTGTGGCTTCGAAGATTCTTCTAGAGGATTTTCAAGTCTATAGTCTCTAGCCATGTTTCCAAAGTTCTGACATTTGTAACATTCCATACTATTTCTTAAATGTTCAAATCTATTGATGTTTTTTTGAGCCCTGGGAGGTTCATATTTGAAGGATCTCCTGGAATTGTATTGGTTCCTAGGGTACGTGTGACATTCCATAGCTTTATGACAAAATTTTCCACATGAATAACAATAGCCATGAAAAATATGTTGGTACCTGGATGGAAATATTCATCGAGGAATCGTCTTCTAGGGATGTTCTTGCCAATCTTGTCCAATGAATTCTACATGCATGTCAGATCTCATAGATTCATTTTATTTTGCTGTAGAAGGTCCTACTTCTTCTTCTTTGTAACCAAGGCCAGTTCTGTCATTGTAAGATCGTTGATTGTTGATGATTTCTTCCAATGCCCTTGAAATGTTAGCATAGTTTTGGACAGTTTTTCCCTTCTTCACTTCCTTACGCAGCGAGACTACTTTGGCTTCTAATGCTTCCCTTTCTTGGTTGCTTTCTTCAAACTTCTTTTGAAGTGACTCTTTAGTAAATTTTTGTTCTTCAACTTCAATTTTGAGACCTTGAACTTGTTCTTCAAGAGTATTGGAACGGATCTTCTCTGCCTTGAGCTTTTTTATAAGCTTGACTGCTTCCTTAGAAAATTCTTCTATGGTCAATCCTTCTTCTTCATTTTTTGATACCTATTTTTTATTGTGCTTGGCCATAAACATTACTCTCTCATTGGCTTCTTCTTTGTTGTCATTGTCTTCATCGGATAATGAGCTATCTTCTTTAGAGAGAAAGTTCCTTTTGGATCTTTTATTTTTGAATTTCTTAAAGCCTTTCTTTCCTTTTGAGTTGCAATCACTTCTGTTCGGACATTTTTCTATGAAATTCCCAACCTCACCACAGCCGAAATATATCAATGGAAGTTTACCTTTGAATTTTCCCTTACCAATTTTTAGTTTTCTCATAAAGTAAGCATATTCTTCATCTGAAAGAACTTATCCATCATCTCCCTTTTATTCACACTTGCAGGTGCATGTATTTTCAATTTAAGGTTATTTGTCCTTATTGTTTTTCTTAGATGCAACGAACGTAGTTTCTAGATGCGAAGTACCCTCTTCATCATCAAGTCTCATTTCATATGCTATGAGAACTCCATGTAATTCCTCTTTGCTGAGTTTTTCCAAATTTGCACTGTATTCTAAGACCGATACCTTTGGGTTGAATCTCCTTGGTAACATTCTAAGAATCTTTCGTATAATAGTCTTCTCGTCAACTGGCTCTCCCAATCCTTCCAGATTATTGGTTATTTCATGAACGTATTGGAAGTATGCAGCAATGTTGCAACCTTCTTTCATTTCGAGTTGCTCAAATTTTTCTCTATAGATTTGAAGCTTTGCTTCTTTGACATTTCAGTCACCTGCATATATATTCTCAAGCTTGTCCCATACATTTTTGGCAGTTTTACAACCCAACACTTTATGATAAGAAGATTCAATAAGTCCACTGATAATAATATTCTTTGCTTTTGCATCATTTACAAAATTCTTCTTACCTTGTTCATCTGCGGTTGATGTAAATCCATTTTGAACAGTGTCCCATACTTCGTAACCTTGTGCCAAGAGATAGAACTCCATTCTTCCTTTCCAAAGTGCATAATTATTTTCATTGAACAGAGGTACACCATTTTTGGTATGCTCCATGACCTCCTTCCAGCTGTTAAACTACTATTTAAGGAACAAAGCTCTGATACCAATTATTGGAAATACTGAGAGGGGGGATGAATCATTATTCCTTTCAATTAGAGCATTAGTTAATCTTCAATTATTATCAGTGTTTGTAAAATGATAGCAACAAACAAAAGGAACACAAATGCACACAGTTTTTAAGGTGGAAACAAAAACAACCTAATGTTTTTCTAATAATTCTTTAATATTCAACTCGAATTGAAAATAAATCTCCAACTTCCTAGAATCTAGAAAAGTATTCTTCTCACGCTCCCACTAGATGGACGCTCCAATGCCCAAGATTCTTCAATAGTTAACTGAACGGATGCCCCAACACCCAATGAGCTACAACTCACCCTACCACCACCCTACCACCATATAGAAGAATAAAAGAAGAATGGACACCGGTACCAGGGAAAATGGTCCACTTTACAATGATATAGAATGATGTAGAAGAAGAAGACACACTAGACCATAGCCCCAACTATGACACAACCACCTACTGATGATCCTAGACCTCCTGACACTGCCTCTTCAACTCTTGGCAGATAGGCACTAGAAATTTTTTTACAATAATGTAATTACAATGACTTCGTATAATGTACCTTTACAATGACTATATGCAGTGCTGCCCACTTGAAGACTTCATGTGATGAACTTCTTGATGCTGTTCTAAACCTTGGTTGCTGCTCTTTTCATGCTACCCTCTGCTACACCTTGCTTTTCTTTTCTGCCCTAGAAACTCTAGTCCTTTGCAGCCCTTGACAAAACATGATCTAGATTTTTCTTGCCTTCTAGGAGCTCGATATTGAATCTGGTGTATCTCTGTTATTTCAGATCCGAAATATTTTATTTTCGGTCCTATAGTAGTCCTCTGAGTTGTCTCTGAGTTGTATTTCTAATGCCATAGGTCTGACCCAATTTGGATTTTTCAAGAGATATTTATGCCCAATCTCTCACAATGCCCTAATTTGGATTGTTTCAGTAGATCGATCTTGTACTACGTGCCACGTGCAATTGTTTCTTAATTCGTCTCTGAAATTGATAGAGAGAAAAATAATTCTATGAACTATCTGCCACATTTTACAGAATTCCAATTTGATACTCAAAGAGAGAGTTATGACGATTTTCCCAAGGTCACTTCTTTGAGATGAATTTCGGGAGCCTGCAAAAACACTGACTTCCACAGATCATATCTCTGAAAATGTTGTGCACCATGATCTGAAATTTTCACAGGAGTTTCCTCAAGATTTCCGCTTCTTCTCATAAAAATTTCAGCTTCTGAACCTTTGTAGAAAAAAATTTAGAGAGAAAATTCCATGATGACCTGTTTCAGATGGCGAAATCCCGTCATAAGGATGATATGATGATCAAAATTTATATAAATGCTTAGGTTGAGAGGGGCTTCAACAAGTGAACGTGAGAGGGATTTTAGGATCTTAAAAAATATTAGTTATAACTTTTCAATAACCCATGCCACAACCCCATGGGGTTTTAGCCCACTAACTGGGGTTACAAACTTCAAACATGAATATCTCTCAAACCGTGAAGAATTACATGGTGTGCCATATATAAACGGAAACATCTCAACAAGAAGAAACCATCAAAATCATTCCTGACCCAAAATATAGTAATTTGGTAGGTCAAAATTCCCATGCAATATTGGGGTAGCCCCTGGTGCTACTTGGGTTGACATCAGTGACAACCGCTGATCAACACTCACTACATGTGAAATGACGAAATGAGGTCCATATAAAGTCAAAGAATTTGTCTTTAGAGCTGCTACAAAAGGAAAGGACGTAGAATAAAAAGAAGGATTGTGGTATGTTTCAGAAGAAGATGAGATAAATTTGTAAAGAAGCTACAACTTAGCACTGGAAGGTTCAAAGGTGGGCTTCCTTTTAAATTTTTTTCTTGTGGAAGAGTTGGTCATTATGCTGCTAAATTTCCCCATAAAGATAATCATGAAAATGGAAATGAGGTGGCAAAATGAAATAAGAAATGGTTTATCAATAGAAAAAGATATTATACTTATGAAGATAGTGATGGTCTATCAAATAGTGAAGAAGGAGAATCTGATCAAGATATTAGACTTCTCATATCTTTTGAAAAAGACTCTAGTGAGGCTAAAGATACTTTTATGGATACATTAGAAGAAAATGAGTTTCTTGAAGAAATAAATCAACTCAAAATATGTTTGGAAGAAAACAAAATTTCCATAGATACTCGAAAGAATCAGCTTATAGAAAAGGAGAAGCATAATGAGAAATTAGAATGTGAAATAGTAAGTCTAAGAAAGGAAATTGAGAAAGTGAAAACTTTAAATCTTATATTTTCTAAAAGATCTGAAACCTTAGATGAAATTATCAAGGTACAACGCTATCCTCTTGTAAATATAGGTCTTGGATATATCAAAGAACCCTCTCAATCTTCAACACCAAGCTATCTAAATGCAACTAAATCCAGCCAACAACATTTTTTCACTCAGCAAAAGAACAAAGAGGCTACACATGTAAAGCATGACCACTTCAATTCGTGGAAGAAAAATAATGGAAATATCAATCATTAGGTAAACATAAATAAAAGATTTCATGATCACAAAAATTTCTTCTTTAATGGACAATGTTTCTCATGTCATAATTTTGGTCATAAAGTTGTACAATGTGTTTCATACAAAACCATCATGACCAGAGAAGCTAGAAAGCATAGAAATGAGACTAGAGTAAAGAAGAATAATTACAACGAATTTTCTCTTCTTCAAGGAGAAATTGAATGTTCTTATTGCAATAACTTTAGACATGAAGAATCTGAATGCAAGAGAAAAATTAAGCCAAAAGAACATATACCCACAAATTCCAAGGTATGGAGAAAGAAGGGCTCACAGGTTGAAAGATATGGCATAGAGATATTTGTAGAAGGAGAAGAAAATCATTGGTACATTGATAGTGGATTCTCAAAACACATGACAGGTGATAAAATAAACTTATTTCATGTAATGCATTAGAGAAAGAAAATAATGTTACTTTTGTAAATGACTCTCCAGCTATCCTTAAGGGTAAAGGTTCTATGTTTCTAAAAGAAAAGGTTAAAGCTTACACTGTTATGTATGTGGATGGGTTAAAGCATAACTTGTTGAGTGTAATCCAAATGTGTGATCAAGGAAATGAAGTCGTCTTTAGTTCAAAAGAAAGTGCAGTATGTGAACTTGACATAGGAAAAACTGTAATAAAAGGAACTAGAACACCAACAAATCTGTATATATTGAAAGGTGGCCAAGAGAAATGCTACTTAGGTAAATGGACAGAAAATTGGTTATGGCACAGAATATTGGGACATTTGAGCTTCTCTCAAATAAGAAAATCTAGCAGACTCAAAGCTGTTTGTGATCTTCCCAGCATCACTCTTCCTGAAAGTACCATATGCAAATCATGCCAATTTGGTAAGCAAACCAAGGTGAAATTCAATGCCAATGAAGGATAAACAAGTAAGCCTCCTGAACTTATACATACTGATCTATGTGGTCCTGTAAGGAAAATGTAACCTCGTGGATAACAATACTATATTTTATTTATTGATGAATTCTCTAGAATGTGTTGGATCAGTTTACTAAAACATAAAGATGAAGCATTTGAAAAATTTAAGATCTTTAAAGCTTTGCTTGAAAATGAATTAGATCTAAAAACAAAATGTCTTAGATCTGACTGAGGAGAAGAATATATATCAGATGAATTCTTTGATGTCTGTGAACATCATGGCATAAAAAGACAGTTTTCTATAGCTAGAACCCCACAACAAAATGGCATGGTAGAAAGAATGAATAGAACATTTCAACATATGACCCATGCTATGCTTGATGAATCTGGAACTCCCGATACCTTTTAGGGAGAAGCAACACATACTACAGTAAATATTCTTAACAAGGCTCATGTTCATGTGAATAGTGATAAAACTCCTTATGAGCTCTGGTATGGTAATCTTCCCACTGTAAATAATTTTAGAGTTTTTGGAAGAAAATGTTTTATCAAGAACAATGATGAAAAAATTGGTAAGTTTGAGCCTAAAGCCGATGAAGGAATATTTCTTGGTCACTCTTCCAGAATTAAAGCATATAAATGTTATAATAAAAGACTTCTTAATATTGTTGAATGTATTGATGTTGTAATTGATGAGTCTCTCATGGCTCCTAAAATGGAAATAACAACAACAAATGAAGATGATGATGATGTATATTTTCCCTCATAAAATAGCAACAATATAGAAGGAGATCCCAATGAAGCACTAGAAGAAGATATATCTGAAAAGGCTCCATCCAGGTATGTTCAAAAGAATCATCCAGAATCTCAAATTCTGGGAGAAAAGGGATCAGGTGTCCAAACAAGAAGAAATCTTATAGGATCCCCTATCTATCTAGCATTCTTGGGTCACTATTGAACCACAGAATGTAAATCAAGCTAGTAAAGATGAATGTTGGATTCATGCCATGAATGAAGAACTTGATCAGATTGAAAAGAATCATATTTGGGAATTGGTTCCAATCCCTCGTGATAAAAATGTTATTGGAACAAAATGGATATTCAAAAACAAGTTAAATGAAAATGGAGATGTTATTAGAAACAAATCTAGACTTTTTTGTAAATGGTATTCTCAACAAGAAGGTATAGACTTTGAAGAAACATTTTCTCTTGTAGCTAGACTTGAAGCCATAAGAATGTTTCTTGATTTTTCAAGTTTTCAACAATTCAAAGTTTATCAAATGGATGTAAAATATGCTTTCCTCAATGGTGATCTAGAAGAAGAAGTTTATATAGAACAACTAGAAGGATTCATTCTGGAAAATGATGAAAAACTTTTTTTCAAACTTAAAAAGGCTTTATATGGTCTCAAACAGGTTCCTCGGGCATGGTACTATCACCTTGACAAATATCTTCAACAACAAGGTTTCACAAAGGGATCTGTTGACAGTAACTTATACACAAAAATAGAGAATGATAAACTATTGATTATTGTTGTGTATGTTGATGACATCATTTTTGGAAGTAATGAAGAGTCCATGAATCAGAAATTTTCTTCTGTTATGCAACAAGAATTTGAAATGTCTCTACTTAGGGAATTTTCTTCTGTTATGCAATAAGTACAACAAGCAACAGATGGCATATTTCTATCACAAGAAAAGTATCTCAAGCAAATTCTGAAGAAGTATGGGATGGAAGACTGCAAACCTATGAGTACTCCAATGGTAATTGGATGTAACCTCAGTTCTCATGATGATTCTCCCATGGTGAATCAACTAGAGTATAGATCCATGATTGGAATTCTGCTTTATCTAAACGGGACAAGACCTGACATTATGCATGAAATTAGTATTGTTGGATGATTCCAAGCTAATAAAAAAGAGTCTCACCTTCATGTTGTAAAACGAATATTCAAATATCTACAAGGGGCTCAAGACTTTGGTCTATGGTATCCTAATAATGTTGATCTCACTCTTCATGCTTACACAGATGCAGATTGGGGAAGAAATGTTGATGATCAAAAAAGTACCAGTAGTGGTGCATTTTATATAGGGCCTTGATTAGTCTCTTGGTTCAACAAGAAATAAATTTCTATTGCCTTATCTATAGTGGAAGCAGAATATGTGGTTGTTGCATCATGTTGCACACAACTTCTTTGGATGATGCAGACATTACAATATATTCAAATCAAATGTTCACCTCCCATCTCCATTATATGTGATAATAAAAGTGCCATTAGTATCTCAAAAAATCTTGTTATGCATTCCAAGACCAGGCACATTCCTATCAAGTATCACTTCCTACGTGAACAAGTGCTTGAACAAAAGGTTAAATTGGAGTATATTCCCTCCAAAGAACAAGTTGCAGATATATTTACTAAACCTCTTCCCAGGGAAGCATTCAAATATCTCAGACAGAAGTTGGGAGTTGTCTCTTCCTGTCTTATCAATTCTGCTTAATTTCAAAAGATTTAATTCGGTAGCTAGTTTCAAAAAGGCGAATCGTGTATATGCACTAGTTTCTGTGCATATAATCGCATATGTTTTTTGCTGACAGAAATTCTCTAGGTCAGTTTTTCAGAATAGTATGTAGTGTTGTTGGGTAATCTATGTTTTTATTCCAGTATTCATCTTACTGTACCTTTCTTTGATATTTATCACCTTGATGAAGATGATTTGATGAATTGGTTGTTGAAGGTGTTCAATATGTGTTAGTATGAATCTTAATCGCAAGTGTACGAAAAAGGCTCACTTTAGACACACATAACAATCAACCCTAACAACAAAGATGGCTACCAATATCTTTTAGATCTGCAATTATTTGACCAAGATAAATGCTGAAAAAATCTAGATCTATGTATCAAAAGACATTAAGCAGTAAATAAAAGTAGAAGTTATAGACAAGACAATATTGTTTTAAATAATATTTTGTATTTATGACACCTGGGAGGAGAACATAGAAAGATGTTACCAGTCCTCCTCAATGGGATGGGTTCTTGTAAGTTCTTAGCACTTCAAATCTAAAATCCCTCTTTCTTGATGGTGTAGAAAACCCAGACAAAAAATGGAACTCAAAGGGAGCTCACAAGAAAATGGTAGCAAAATATGACAATGATGGTGGATCAAAGTCAGACCAAAAGTATAGATCTAGAGTGATCGTTAGGAAACAAAAGGTAGTGAGTGAATGGAAAAACCATTGTATTTATAACGAAATATTGAGTTAGTCTAGATATTGGTGCATACTTAAAATATTATTAACCAAATCTAGATCCAACTTTTATGGAATATTTTATTATATTTGTTGGAGGGAAAAAGAATTTGACTTGGGTCAAATCCCTTTATTTGTAAATAATAAATGAATAAATGGTTTATTTATTATTTTAAGGATGTGGTTGAGTAATAATCAAATAAATAATGATTTATTTAATTATTTATGAGTGATTTAGTCAAATTTAACAAGGAATATTATTTAAATAAGGTTTAAATAATTATTCGTAGAAAATAATAAGATAAATAATAATTTATCTAATTAATTTTCCTGTTTTGTGTTAAATATGACCAGGAATATTAATTAAATTGTTCTTTAACTAATTACTCCTTGAGGAAAATAAAACAAATGTAGTTTTATTTAATATTTCTTCATGGGGTTTCCTATTTAGATCATAAACAACTTAATAAAAGTGTTTTACTATGTTATTTTTCATAGTGAAAGCAATTTTACTTAGGGTAAAATTGGTCTTACATGGCATACTTAGGTCCATCTAATAGTAACAGGTTAGATGACCAAAAAAATGGTGTAACATATTTTCCTCCAGCGTGTGAGCGTTAGGAGCTAATCATATGACCGAAGTACATTGTAAGAACTCAATCACTAGACACCGAAGGGGAAGTCAGAGAGAGAGAAATATAAAGTAGATCGAAGTGCTAGAGGACTAGACCCTGAGGAGGTGATACTTACAGGTGCGACAAGTCTCTTTTATGAGTGAGTACCTGTGATATAGGTGGCGGGAGAGGCATACCTATTCCCGCTGAGACAAAGTACAAAGAATAATGCGTCCAGTAAACAAGGGACTGAACAATATAGCACATGTTGGCGTAAACATGAGCCAGGTTAAAAGATGATAATGAATCCCACATACATACTTTGCCTGGGATAACAGCCAGGACTTATAAAATAATATATGAGTACAACCAAAGTGCCCTTGTAAACAGGAAAGGGCTCTGAAAATCTGACTGATACATGAAAACTAAAATGCGCTGCAAGCGGCTGAGACTGACATGATCAAATCCATGGAGCTGCATCAAAGGCTGTACTAAAGAGGTCATCTGAGCATGTGGGGGGCTACTTGAAGGGCCACCCCCTCATGAGGTCTGAAAAAATCTCACACATACCTGGGAATCACTGGTATCATCTACTGCATCACTGAACCATCAAGTATAAGGATCTTGATCATGCTATCTGGAGCTGGAGCTGAGAAACAATCAAGTCAAAGGGAAATAAGGAGTCCCTTTGCCTGATTTGAGGCACTGAAAAAGAGTTGAAGCTGGAACCAAGGTACACCGCCCTCTAGACCTATCTTCTGGAATGAATGATCTGATGTCGATAGAAGGAGGTCTGTCGTAGGTGAGGCAATAAGGGATCCTCAACTAAGACACGAGAGAAAATAGTAGAGCGACTGAGAGACTGACACCAAGGATAATGATGGAATGGCGGGTACTGCGTAGCGGACTAACGACTTCCCTTGTTAGAGCATAAAGGGCATGGATGACCTGGTAGGGATTGGCACAATATCAAAGGGGATAGGGGACAAAAGAACTGAAGGCCATAATGTGTGACACGAGGGAGGACCCAAGCAATGAACGATGGAGGAATATAGCAGGATACAAAGGGACTCGGGATAGACTCCATAGATGCGATGATGACAAAACTCGGATGCTCTAAACAAGGGTGACTCGATGATGCTGCGACATAGAAAATGTCCAATGAGGACCAGAAAAACATGAGTACAATATGGTTACTCACGACAAAAATCAACATGAGCATGAACAAGTATGGAGGCAAAGTGGTGCCCCAAGTACAAGTGTTGCAAGTGAAGAAATTCGATTTTGAGGAGTGGTGAAGTGACCCTTCCTGGACAAAATGTGTCACGGTAAAGTATAAAATCACGAAAAACTAACATATACCCATTTGAGGGCTCAATGAGAGCGTTCCAACGGTATAGACAGTTTGTTAAACTGAGCTACGATTTGGCCACAGTAGGCGAAATAAAAATCACAGGTTTCTCCTTGAATAAGGCATTTTCCCTCCAAATTCACTCGTTTTCAAGTGGAGCTGTGGTGAATGTAGAGAGGAGAGAAGGCCCTAAATCTTGCGGTGATCATAGCGGACAAACCGACCGTTAGAATCCAGATCCATCAGTTGCAGGTAAGAGGTGTAGGTTTTAACCTTGAACAGAAATTATCTACACACAAATCTTATAACAGAAAATAAACAATAGCGAGTGCATAAAACATAAAACAGATAAACACAGATATTTTCTCCTAGATCCCAAATCGGGACGACCAGCTTGATTTTTCATTATATTCCTTTTAGTGTTACAACACATATATATACATGCCAAAGGATACATAAACCCCAATCCATTAACCCTGGATTAGAACATAACCGTAGTTCCCTTGACCGGATCTACAAAATACCAGGGGCCAAAAACCATCGTACCCCAAAACCATGTGCAAACTCATGCACAAAACCACGGGCGCGTGCTTAGTCGTGGAAAGAATATAACACATACCCAACAAGAGGCCTAACCATACTCTTCATTTCATTGGATTGAAAGTTCAATTTAGGTCCCCAGAGCTCAAGAACAGACCCCTTCTCCTCTTCACGGCCAGTTCACACTTTTTGGGGCAAAACCTGCGACCTGGGTAGCAGGTTTTGGGCAGAAAACTATGACCTATCCTAGGATTGGGCCTGAAAAGTGCGACCTGACAGGGAGGGGTTTTTTGTGCTATTTTTTGGCTAAGAACTAGGTTTTTATGTTTGGATACAGTCTTTCCTATCTATACACTGAAAAATATGATGGTTTTTGTGCAGATATGGAAGAATTATGGATCAACTAGAGAGAGAGAGATCTGGGCACATTACGGTCAGAGATCTGAGAGGATAAGGGTGTCCATAGTGCATTGGCTAGGTTTGGGGTTTTGAAGTTTGTGGAGAACCCTCTTATGAGAGTTGGAGATCCCTTGTTGGCCTAGATTGTCAGTTAATGGGATCCAGACCATGAGGTCTTTATAGTGCAGGGACACCAAATCGAGTTGATAGTCCAGGATGTATATTTTATGACTGGTCTCCCACCACTTGGGATGGTCGGAAATACTCATTCAGTGTTACCCTGAGGGTGGAACATCATGGATTTTTTAGAGTGCCATTGTTGACCAGGTCTCCATGTCAAAGGGACACGGATACCCATCGGGGACCTAGAGAGTTTAGAGACCCGCTTTGTGGCCGCAGCGGTGCTATGGATCCAGGGTAACCAGGCACTCCACCACATCACTGGAGGGCAGATGATGCTTATGGAGAGTGTGTTGAGTGGGACCTACTATGGGTGGGCCCAAATGATGTTGTCTTCGTTGAAACGACAGTTGTCGCTATGCAAGCGGAGAGTGAACCATGACTCTGCATATGGTATATTTTTGTGCTCACTCTTCTTCGAGAAGATCCTGACACTTTGACCTCGCATACAGCTCCAGGACGGGGGCCTGAGGGAGCCTAGGATGCGTCGGTGGGGGAAAATACTGTGTAGAGGAGGAGGTGGGGCAGTCTAACGGGTGTTCCGACCCAAGTTATTTTCTCATTGGGATCATATGCCATTGTACATAGACGACTATCCCTATAGTGGGATGAGTTATCGTGGGGACCCAGATTTGCCACTACCACCTAGTCAAGTATGGGGACCCGATGGTAAGTGACAAATTGCTCATATTTTATGTGAATTGTAAAGTTTCAGAATATTGTATATAGTATTGATTCTTTCACTTTACGTATGCAGATACAACACCGGTAAAACTGGTCAAGTATATGGGATGACCTGTAGTATCAGGAACTGTCGGACCTAGTGGATCGAGAGCACCATAAAATGAGGATGTAGCAGCCCTCCTAGAGGACATCCATCGTAGATGTGAGAGGCTTCTAACCGGTGCTTTAGAGCGCGGCTGGCAAGACTTGGATGACCAGTACATAGAGCCATGTATTGGTCTACCCTCGGAGTGGCGAGGGGTCATGCGGCGCATGGCAATGGCCGGACAGGGGATGCGCGATCTACGAGATGCGGGAGCAGAGCCATTGGCTCGGGATCCTCCAGATAGTGATTAGTGTGTAGGGGTAGGTGGCACCCCTAGTTTTGAGTTTTTGTAACAAGATATGGGCATGTCATATGTATCAGAGTTGATGGACTCTTAAACATGTTATACGACACATATTATGGATATGCATCGTTTTTATGGTTTATGTTATTTTCTTGTGTTAAATGCATGTGCTAAATGCCAATCTTGAATATTGTTTGCAATGCTATCTACATAGTGATTTTGTGCTCTAGGTACATGACTAAATCTAATGATTTAAAATTCACACATCAAAAGCTTCACTCGTAAATATCTTCTAAAAAGGATAGGATCATGCACATGATATACACCATTCAATTACATGACAAGAAGTAGGGAATCTAAACAAACATGAAGGTGGAGGATGTGATGGGAAAGGGCATCGGCTAATGAACCTCGCACTGCATCATATTCGGCCTGATTATTGGTGGCAGTACCAATGCATACACCGTTTGACGGAACAAGCGAATGTAAGGGGGTAAAAATGGCCCAACTTGTCGAGGCTAGATTCCGAGAGTAGTGACTTGCACCATCGGCATAACCGATATAAGGTGTGGACAGGAGGTCCATCTGAAAGGTGCCACAAGACAATAAAGGGGAGGATGATGAACAACGTTGGCAACCTAAGCACAAAGTAGAAATCAAACAAACACTGCGAGAGGGAGTGATCTGGGTAGGATGTCTACTACTCACATACCGACGGTTAGGTGGTGTGTGGGAGCTACCAGAGGTGTAGCTTGTGCTCAACCCACGAAAGTCACCGTAGAAACGAATGGTGCCATCCCGCTTATGGGCGGGAAATATGAAGTTAGGGGTGGACAAGGCTTCCATGATGCCATCATCACAATAGAAGATGGAGTGACTGCAGGAAGGGAGACCACATGACACGACGAAGATACCTAACTCATCATCATGAGAAGAAAGGTTCACATGCGCATCATCACGGGGGTTGACAGAAGAAAAAGCAGATAAAGGATCCACTGATGTTGAGCCCAAGGTGATCGCTGAAGGAAGGTCAAGCGAAACAGAAGGGGAATTCTCAAAGGGATTTTCCACCGAGGATCTCATGGATGATGATAGGTAGATGATGGTGGCCGCAGGCTCCATCATCTCGACATCAGGAGGAGGAATATCAATGGGAGCAGGTAAATCCTCAAGCTGGACTGCTGCATACTGCGAAAGGACGAGAGAGGCGGATTGGTTCTATTCAATCTCGTACTCCCGAACTACCTCTAAAGAGGCACGGTAATGCGTAAGGTGGGGACAATGGTGAGAATAATGGCCATGGAGATCACACAAAGAACAAGGTTGGTTGGTGTTAATAGTCTTAGGGTTCTTGGCTGCAGTCGAGGAAGAAACAGAGGCTTCAAGGACCGTAGACTCAGGGAATGCAACATTAACCATGGGCTTAATACGAGGCAACTTAGGACAGGTATGGGTGGCATGAATAACGACATCACATAAAGCACAAGGCTTTGGAGGTAGAGGAGGTGTAGGGTCATTCAGGGAAGCCTTATCTTTTGATGCCTTCATGCGAGCTTTTCCTTTTTTACCTGAAGTTGTTGCAATAGGAGAAGGTTCCTATTGAGGTGGCTGAGGCACTGTAGCAGCGGGAGAATTCATAGGGACCGGTTGAACCGGGGTCAAAGCAAGATAAAGTTTGGGTTGACCAGGCAGGGTAGCGACTGGGGGATCCAGGTATTAGATGGGAATCCCTAGGGTCAGGTTAGGAAGGGATAGGGTAGCCATGACAGGTACCAAGAACACTCCAGGAGGGGGAGCTAGGAACGGTATCTAACTGTAGGGGTAATGGCCAAGCGGGATGGCTCTGAGATGGTTAAGGCCTCGAGGAACCATTTTAGGAGGGTAGAGAGGCTCATGGATACCAGATGTAGGTGAAGGGCCAGGAGGAGGAGGTCCAGAAGGCTGAATCGAAGGGCTAGGAGTAGGTTACGGAGGGCGGGGCTGCTAACTAGCTGAGGCGGGTCTCTTGAGGGAAGCCCGAGATGATTGCATCATGCAAACATTCGATGAGCTAGGATCAAAGACAAGAGGAGGAATACTAGGGAATGTACCAAGCAAAGAGGATTCTTTGTAGACTCTAGGTGAAACACTATTCAAGGGATCGACAGTTTTCTTATTGGCCACCGAAGATATGATGGACTCAGGGGAGTTCTGAGACTTTGGTTCGCAATATGTCAACTGGTCAATGGTGAATATCTTTCCATTATGGGGAAAGGACATCTTGCAGTGAACCACAGATGGTACAACAAACATTGCATAGGTGTAGCTATGACCCAATAGAATGTTGTAATATAAGGGGGCGTCAATGACTTCTATGTCAACGTAAACGGTCTTTCCCACAAGAGTAATAGGACAATTGCAGAACAGGCCAATGGGCTGGGAAGTGTGGCCATCCCATGCTCAAAGAGTGCTTATGGAAGGGTCAACTCAGGCGATCCGAGTTGCTTCCAAACTGAAGTGGACATCACACAGGTGGATACCCCCTCATCAATGATACAACGGGAAACATTGGCGTTTCGGATCTTGACTGGGATTTGGAAGGCGACGGAAGCAGGAAGAGGAGGATGTTCTGACCAATCAACATCGAAGATGATCAATCTATCATCTTAAGGATCTATAGCACCCATGGAAGATAGTAGAGATTTTCGTTGTGAAGGGAACGACTAGAGGAGTTCCAGCGTTGAGATGGCAGTAGGAGATTGTGCCAAATCATCTACTATACTATACGAATGGGCATCTTTTCCAGAAGCAGTGTTTCAACGTAATATTCCCTTAGGGATATTGGTAAGAACCTCCGCCTTAGGCTGAGGGATTTGCAAAGGACCTTTAAGTGTCGAAAGAGGCTTTGTAGAACTTGAAGAAGGGGGCTCGAGGACAGATGTAGCGAGAGGCTTGTTGTACGAACAGGACCGAATCTGAAGGTTGAGATCTACGGTTATAGGGTGGTCACAATTCATCATGATAATCTGGTAATTTGAGGTACCAAATGGAGAAGGTTGATTGGCCACCTGTCCTTCAGGTGGTTAGGTAGCCATAAATCCTTGCTAAGGGAAATGATTAGTAAACATAGTCGGCTGACTAGGCGCGGTATTGGGAGGGGCGAAAGAGGAGGCTTGTCGTCCTCGCAATGTTGCTTGAGTCTCCCACATCTGCCGCATCTATGGAAATAGAGGACAATCATGAGTGTAATGACCATAAACACCACAAAAATAATAAGGCTTATTCGTGTGAACAGGCTTGTCCTGCTTAGGCTAAGTGCCTTGTTGCTTGTTAGCAATTTTAGGTGCATTATTTTGAGGATTAGGTCTAGGATTACCGGGGGCAGATTGGTTTTTAGTGCCTTTCCTCTTCTTTTTGGAAGGAGGAGGATTATTTGCGCCCTGCTGTGCATACACCTACCCCTGAGGGGGCGGTGGCTGCTTTTCAAGGGTTGAGAAGGCAAGGGAGGTGGTGGTGCTAATGCTTGAGGAGCTAGAGCACAAGGATGTAGATACGGATAATAAGGAGGTTGGGTAACATTTTGGTAAATCTGAGGTTGGGAAAAATAATGAGGCATTTCGTATCCTGGATAAATGCTACCGGGAGGGGGAAAAGTGCAGGAGGTGCTGGCCCCTCCCTAATGGAAACCATAGCCCATGGGAGGCTGAGTGTATGGGTGAGGGAGAGCTCCAATGATACCGTCGGTGGCATGAGATGCCCCCAGTTCGTTGGCACCACCGAGTCGAGGAAGATCAGTTCGAACCATATAAACATAACCCGACTTAGCGTAGATTAGGTCGAACGGTATAAACATAACCCGACTTAGCGTATATCAAGTCATATTTTAACGTGATTTGGAGAGCGGCTTCTTTGGTTTGAGGGAAATGCGATGCGACATATTTTCCTATAGCAGGCAAAAAGGATCTTAGGAACCAATCCATGTAGACATGGTCTTCGAAGGTAGGGGCTCAACATAGGCTCTTTCTTCTCCGCCATTCCTAGACATGATCGGATAGGCAGGTCGCAGCCGATTGATAGAAAGAAGTTAAAATTTTGGTACCAATGTCATAACTAAGGGGAATTTGGAAATAGGACATAAAAGCTCGGGCAAGAGTCGCAAAGGTGGTATGAGAGGATGAGGCCTAATCAACATATCACTTAGAAGCTTCGCCAATAAGCATACATTGGAACAACCGAAGACGGGCAGAGTCATCGATAATGCAGTTAGACGAACACCACATGTAGAAAGATTGAAAATGGTTTGTAGGTTCTTCTCTAACAAGACCTTCAAACTTTGGGATGTTGGAAGGGATCATGGGTGGCATATTAGGCCAACCAGTGTCATGGCATATAGGGTCATTGATCAACTGGTTAAAATCGGGAAGACTGAGGCCTGCCATATAGGGGAGAAAGGGATCATCTAGGGTAGTTCCTGTTGCGGTCCCACTAGTAGTATTCCCATCATTAGGGTCAGGGTTACCACCAGTGTTAGGTCCTAAACCAAACATGGTGAAGGTGACAGGGGGAGAAACAGGGGTGGAACCAGAAGGGGAACCTAATGAATTAGAAGAGGAATTGGAGTGCGGACTTGCTGGAGGAATAACTCGAATCCTATGCGGAGGAGTAGGTCTTCCTACCAGAAACTGAGGATGAAGGCCAAGAAGTCTCTAGGATAAAAACCTTCTTGGCGCAATGGTGAAGGCACAAACATATCTCAAAGGGAAGAGAGACCAACAAGGGCGAAAAGGTGTAGGATCAACTAATTACAATGTTGAAACAAGGGCAGAGACGTGTAGGATCAATTGATTACAATGTTAGATTCTTTGCTTGGCGGTGTTAACCGAGCTCTTCTTCACTTAGGGTGTGTGTGTTAAGTGTGTAAATTTTAATTTTTGAACCCGGAAGTTTGTAGAGAAAAAGACAAAGTGTGTTGTATAACTGTAAATAAACCTGCAGATAACAATATATGAAACTGAAATAACAGAAAATAAACAGCTAATTATGCATTAATCTAAAACCAAGGAGGTGGGCCTCTCAACAACTAGTCTGTAGGTGGGAAAAAATCTAGTAAAAACACACCAAAATAGCCAATAAATCTAAGGTCAAGAGGGACAATGATCTAAAGGTCAGATCTGTTGGAAATAGGTGCAGACAAACAACAAAAAATCAAAGGAAAAATTGTTGTAAATGAGGTGGAGAAAGGTTATAACCTGGAGGGAAGTGGAGGGGACCCTAGAGGAAAACTCAAATAAAACTAAAAAGGGTGTTTTGGATGGATAAATAGCCAATCTAAAGTGGATCTTAAGGTAAGGGATCAAATCTAAAAAAAGGGTTGAACACTCTGAAATTTCAGACAACCTGCAGCAGCTAAAACTCTTCCACAAAAGGTGGAGGGTACTGAAGCCCTAGGAGGCTAGGGTCCCACTTTGTTGAGAAAAACAGAACAAGTAAAGGTCAAAAACGGGTGGAGACGGAGGCCAGACAACCCTGAATAGAGGCCCAGACAAACCCAAAAAAATCTCAGAAAAAATCCCTTAAAAAGTCCAGGTCCGAGTTTTTGACCTGTTTTTTGCAGAGGTCGTAGGTTTTGGCTTGTTTTCTGTGCCCTAGAGGTTCAGATTGTAGGTTTTGGCCCAAAAAGTGCAACCTGCACTTCTGGCACCCTTGGGAGTAGGTTTCAAAAAAATTTGTTGTCTCAGCTACAACTGATGTCTGTCACCTGCACAATAAGTCTGAAAACACACGAAAGTTAGAATTTTCAATGTTTTAGGGTTTTATAGGTTAAAAACAACATCAAGAAAAGCAAAACAAGAAGCTGAAGATAAATCCTAGGGTTTGAAGCAGTTGTATATGCAGGGATCTAAAAAATGATAGAGGTCGTAATCGTAAACCCTTGTGGAGTTGCCAGTTGTTAGTATGAATCTTAATCGCAAGTGTACGAAAAAGGCTCACTTTAGCCGCACATAACAAACAACCCTAACAGCAAAGATGGCTGCAAATATATTTTAGATCTACAATTAGTTGACCAAGATAAATGCTGAAAAAATTTAGATCTATGCATCAAAAGACATTAAGCAACAAATAAAAGAAAGAGTTGCTCAATGCATCCAATAGATAAGACAAGATTGTTTTAAAGATTTTTTTGTATTTATGACACCTAGGAGGAGAACATAGAAATATGTTACCAATCCTCCTCAATGGGATGGGTTCTTGTAAGTCGTCAGAACTTCAGATCTAAAATCCCTCTCTCTTGATGGTGTAGAAAACCCAGAAAAAAAATGGAACTCAAAGGGAGCTCACAAGAAAATGGTAGCAAAATATGACAATGATGGTGGATCAAAGTCAAACCAAAAGTATAGATCCAGAGTGATCTTTAGGCAACAAAAGGTAGTGAGTGAATGGAAAAACCCTTCTATTTATAACAAAATATTGAGTTAGTCTAGATATTGGTGCATAATTAAAATATTATTAACCAAATCTAGATCCAACTTTTATGGAATATTTTATTATAGTTGTTGGAGGGAAAAAGAATTTGACTTGGGTCAAATCCCTTTATTTGTAAATAATAAATGAATAAATGGTTTATTTATTATTTTAAGGATGTGGTTGAGTAATAATCAAATAAATAATTATTTATTTAATTATTTCTGAGTGATTTATTCAAATTTAACAAGGAATATTATTTAAATAAGGTTTAAATAATTATTCGTAGAAAATAATAAGATAAATAATAATTTATCTAATTAATTTTTATGTTTTGGGTTAACTATGACCAGGAATATTAATTAAACTGTTGTTTAACTAATTATTCCTTGAGGAAAATCAAACAAATGTAGATTTATTTAATATTTCCTCATGGGGTTTCCTGTTTAGACCATAAACAACTTAATAAAGGCGGTTTACTAAGTTATTTTTCATAGTGAAAGAAATTTTACTTAGGGTAAAATTGGTCTTACATGGTGTACTTAGGTCCATCTAATAGTAACAGGTTAGATGACCAAAAAAATGGTGTAACAGGATGCACAAGCTTAAGGGGAGCACCTACCTTGTTGAAAAGGATGCATTGTTGGCATTTTGATTGGTTGTTTTGTTATGATCTCTTGTTTGAAATTCTTTGGTATTGGTTATACATAGTCATATTTTTTATTTGATGAAAAGGTCATGTTGAGACCTATGATGTAAATTTTTTATATTTAGTCATGAAAGGACTTGTTCAAATTTGTAAACACACTTGGTTAGATAGTTGAGTCAAATATATAATTCCACTTGGTTGGATCATTGATGTAAGTATGAGTCCTTGGTGATAGGAATGGTCATACTCGGTTGAGTTATAGATTCATGTAATTCATTGAAAAATCTATCTAAAGATTCAGTATGAACTCAGGGGGAGCATGGTAAATTCAGTGCACTTCAGATATACAGAGCTCTTCTTTTTACAAGGGAAGAGAAACCTTGATTTGGTATTGATCTGCCCTTTTCCCTTGATTTCAAAGGGGGAGAGTATCTTGGTGTTTGAATAAATATGTAAAAATTAATGTATCTATATGTTGTGGTGATCAAACACCATAATGGTTGTCATCAAGTCCAAAGGGGGAGATTGTTAGCAATATGATGCAATATGTTGTCCTTGATGGAAACCTACTTGATGAAGTTGTCCTTGATGGAAACCTACTTGATGAGTTGCCTTTTGATAGCAACCTATTTGTTAAAGATGTAAAAATGATGTTTCTACATGTCAGTTCAGATGTGACAAAGAAAGGAATTCCAATAAGTGCCATAAAACTGAAACAAGAAATATTTCTCAATGTATATGCAGGTTTGATGAAGGCAACCTGCGTATGAAGGCAATGTATATGCTACTTGGAGTACATGAAACTCACGTATGAAGGCAATGTATACGCTACTTGGTATACAGGCAACCCGCGTATACATCCAGAATTAGTATATATGCGGTTTTTTGAAGGGAAGTCGCATATACACGTGGGTATGAAGAAGCCAAGTCGCATATACCTTTTGCGCTCTAAAATTATGATACCAAGGGACATTACCATGGTATTATCCCACAATATTGAGTGCTTTATTGTTTATTTGATTCCATCCAAGAATATCATCAGCATTTGTGTGGTTTTGGCTCATGGAATTGGTAAAAGTTAATGCATATAAGAAGAAGAAGATCATAGTGCACTGTGTGCATGTGTAAGGGTTGTTACTGAATACTTCTCTCTGAAGTATATCTGCATGGGATGAACTTTTTTTTACTAGTAGATCTGAATCTATGATGCACCCTTGGATACAATGATGGATCAGGATCTCTAGACCTGAAATGACCATGTACTTGCATGATCTAATGATGAGATGTTTGGATCTGTGACCTAACGCATGTTTTTTGAAGTGAAGTAAATAAATATAGATAATTTTATAGATTTTCATGTTTCTGCGGTAATTACATTTTAAGATCTATACGCTAGTTCGTCATAGTGAAAGCCCATATACACGCAGATTTGTCTCAGCCAAAGCACGTATGGAAGTCAAGGTTTTCTTAAGCTTGCTGGAGAGGTTATCTGTTTATTATTGTTGTACTTCTGTTGTCTATCAATGAAGTATTCATGTAGATCTGGGTTGTTTGAATACTGTATATGCTGCTAAGCTGAATATCTACGAATCTGATCAATGACTAAGTAAATATGTTTAATGATGACTGATTCATTAAGGGCTCTGCAATACTGAAAATATATCTAACTAAAAGCCTCAGATCTAGTTCTGAGACTGATCATATTTTGTAAATTTAGTATTCTCATATCTATACGCAGGTTGGTGTGAAGGAAAGCACGTATACATGCGGGATTAGTAAAGTGAAGTAGCGTATGTATTTTAAGATAATGAATGATCAGGGTTGAGATTGATTCTGCATATTGATTCTGAAAGCTCAGTTATTACTATGTTCTAGTTACAGTGATCTCACTTATCTAATTGAATTTTGGGTTAAGTATATTATTGATGATCTTTATGATGAGCTGTGTTGAAGCTGTGGGATCCAGTGTGAAAATTAATGAAACATGGTATGTCGTGGTTCTAAGGGTTGAAGCCTTCAATATGGAAGTAGAAGCTTCCTGTGAGTAGAAGCTGGTGTTCTGATCAGGGGGTTGAAGCTCCTTTCAGGTAATGGCTCGTAAAAGATATCAGGGGGTTGGAGCTCCCTTCCAGTAGTAGCTGGAGAACGAGAGAAGGTTACAGCCTTCTGGAGGTAGATGCTTATGTATTGATATGAGTCTGCATCAGTACAATATTGTAAGTGGTTTTCCATATAATAAATATTGAAGATAGAGACGAAAGCAGCAGTGGTTTTCTCCCGAATTGGATTTCCACCTTAAATCTTGGTGTTCATGTGTGATGCTCTTGTGTGATGATTTATTCCATTATTATTGAACATATTTACTGCTTAACTATCTGATACATAACTGATAATCTAGTTTAAAGAATGTTTCTTGAAGTTCTTATAACAATAAAGTTATATCAGTAGACGCAAGTTTCTATTAGTGTATCTGCATATATACACTAGTTGGGTTAATCAAAGTCACGTATAGAAATATGTAAGAGAAAAGTAAAAGATTGTGATTATTGTAAATACTTATTCACCCCCCCCCCCCCCACCTCTCAGTATTTTTCCCAACAATTCCATGCAATACCTCATGGTATTCCCCCTCCATTGCACCCTCATGGTGTTCTCCATGCATTTATACCTCGTGGATACCCTGTACAATACATGCAAATGTATATATTACAAATTTAAAATTGCACATGAGAATGCATAAACTTGCAATATTAAAAAAATGAAGTAACAACTTCTTCAAATTGTCTAGACGATTCAATCCCTATAACGGATTCAAGTTTCAAATTCTAGGAAATACCTAATGGTGTCCCCCCTACATTTCACCCTCATGGATGCATTGTATAATACATGTACATGTATATATTAAAAAATTAAAATTGCACATGAAAATGCATAAACTCACAATATTAAAAAATTGTTAAACAACTTTTTCAAATTGTTTATATGATCCTATCCCCGTATCCAACTCCATCACTAATGTCCCTAGAGAAGGGAAGTCATCTTCACAAACCTAAAATTCGAAAATTTTAAAACCAGAAGATATAAAACACTTTTTTTTTTTTAAACTTGCTTCAATTTATAACAAAACAAAAGTGAAATTTTCAATACTTGTGACAAGCGAATATTTGATACATCTCCTAATAGGGAGGAAGAGGGTGGCGTTATGCCAAAACATCAGATGGAATCAAAATATGTTGACATTTAATTATATATGTAATTATTTCTTTTAGAAATATGTCTTCACAATAACGATATAATAAAAGTAGAATCATAGTATCAACATGAACTCTTCCAAAAAAACTAACATCTCTCAACATATATTGATTGGAACTTGAACCCAGGACCATGATATTATCAAATTTTCATTCAACAAATGACTTAACTATAAATGGTGAACATATGATACATTTTTGTTAGATTGTATCTGAAAAAAATTACAAAATGTATGTGAATCAACATTAACACATACATTACATTAAAATATCCCCCCTAACCATTAACGCATACCAATCCCATTCCCTCTTCCTCATGACAAATTAGGTCTTGCCAACCATCACAACAACCCTTTGTAAATGATTTAACCTCTTAAATATTCATATTATCTATCTCCTCATTTGATTTATATAAAAAATTATCACGTGCACTAGCTCGTGCTCTTTGTCGATTTAGACCGACATCAATTCCAGTCAATGCAAACCGTATGTTGTCTATAATGGCATCCCTTGCTTCTCGACCAATCTGAGAAGTGGCACCCACCGCAAAGTTACTACACATGGAGGTTGATGTACCAAAGGTGGCAGAGGGCGAGGCGATTTAGTATCCCATAATGCACCTTTACGTTCATATGTTTGACCTCTCCCAATACCATAAAATTTAGATGGAAGGTCAGTATAATCAGGTCTAATACCCAAAATTATTTTTTCATAAAATAATTTTGTAACATAATGTGGAACCTCTCCATTCCATGGCAGCTTTCCATCCTTTGCAAGGAACCTATCATACAAATGGTGGGCTATTTTAGGGTGCTTCAAATATTGCACCTTGAGCATCTTTCTTTTCGTCCCTTCTTTGAAATTAAATATATATTTCACATGTTATTTTTAACCCTTATACTTACCTCAGCCCGTTTATTGGGACCCATCATTACTTCCTTTCTATGCCTCATTATATCCATACAACAATCAGTTGTTGGCCCATGGTTCTTGTAAATATCAAGAAATGAGCTTAGAGAGTGCATAACTATTTCTAAGCTTTTTCGACTCTCTGTAGGGAGCCCCAAACTCGCAAGATATTTCTTAAATTTTGAATAATGACCTATGGACCTTTGTAACGTACATTGTTGGATGTTTTTTCCCAAGGAAGCTCATCAAGAATATCAGATGGATAGGTGGTAGTTGGCATATGGTCTTCTTCTTGAATTTTGTTGCTTCATCTATGTTTACTTCAATCGAAAATTTCACCCCATGCTTCAATATATTTACATATATATAAAAAAATGCTCAAATGTATTTATACACATGCAATATATACATGTACACATATATCTACATACAATTCATTTACATGTACAAATTTTTTTTAACATGAGGCAGACTTAATTGCCCTTGTATCAATGTAGGAACTCCTGGACACTCTGAAATGGTTTCAGAATAACAATAGCCCCAGTCCTAACGGATGGCCCATTGAATTCTACCTATCCTTCGTTGAGATCATGGGGAAAGACATTATCAATGTGGTGTAACATTGCTGACTGAGTGGGAGATTATATGATGCCTTTAACTCCACCTTCATCACCCTCATTCTTGAATCTAATACCCCTCAATCCTTCACTGACTATCACCCCATTTTCCTCTATAACTGCATCTATAATATCATTTCCAAGATCATTTTCAATCACCTCAAGCCCATCTTATTTGCACGTATATCTCCTAAACAATTTTCTTTCCTACATAATCGTCAGATTCACGAGGCTATTGGCACAGCTTAGCAAGCTCTGCACTCCATTCAGGTCAAACATCTCAAAGGCACCATCCTTAAGATATACCTAGCCAAATCTTTTGATCTATCCAATTGGTTGTACATCTATATGATCTTGACTCACCTAGGATTTCCCATGTTGTATATCTACTGGATCATGTGCTGCATCACCAGCGTATCATTCAGTGTCCTCATCAAAGGATCAAACTCCCATTTTTTCCACTTGGAAAGAGGTCTTCGTCAGGGATGCCCTCTATCTCCACTCCTTTTCCTTATCAGCATGGAAGCTTTGAGCCGATTAATCATCCAGGAGAAGAGATCTGGTAGGCTTATCGGAATTCGGATTACTAAAGGTTACTCGCTCACTCACTTTCTATTCGTAGATGATGTGCTCATCTTTCTCAATGGATATGTGGGGGACATATCTTCCTTCTACCCTATTTTAACTTCCTTCTGCACTGCGACAAGCATGACCTACAATAATCACAAATCTACATTGACCAATATTGGATGCACTCTGCAGGAACAAACCCTAGCCGCTCAGAGATGCCCCTTCACCATCCTCATTATATCAGATGGCCTTAAAAATCTTGGCTTTCTCCTCAAGCCACTCGCATATCACATTTTTTATTGTTCATGACTCATATCCAAGCTGGAAAATCGGATCTCTACTTGGCACCACATATGGTTATCTAGGGTTGGCAGACTTACCCTAGTCAAGTTTGTTCTAATGGGAACCCCTATGTACTAGATGTCCCTTGCTTGGATTCCCAAAGGAGTACTTAATAATATACAAAAAAATTTCAGAAGATTCCTTTGTATGGGCAATAAAGAAGGGCCCACCTTTGCATGGATCAACTGGAACAGTGTCACATTACCTAAGAAATGGAGGGATTGGGGCATCAAAAATTTGGACTCATTTTCCTCTGCTCTTGCAGGAAAAATGGGAAGGAAGATCATGAAGTCCCACAACCTCTAGATAGAGGTAGTTGCCTAGAAATATATTCGACCTCTAACACCTATAGAATGGATCCGCAGGCCCTCCTGGAGCACCCGAAATGTGTCTATAGTATGGAAAGCAGTTATAAAATCACTACCTCATATCAGAGATGATCTAGCCTGGAATATCAATTCAAGGGAATCTACTAGGATTGGTTTGACCCCTGGCTAGGATGCAGTGGTGCCCATATATTACCGCCTTGTAATATTCCAAATCTGGAACAGCTAGCAAGGCATGATTGGAAAACGCATTTTCCAGTAATGGCTACCATAGGAATTGAAACTAGGACCTGGATCCCTTATATAAATGTATCTAAGTCCTAAATCCAAGAGATGGCTCCAAATAAATCCTTCTAAGTTGGTTAAACAGATCTCCCACACTTAGATGTCCTCAGAAAGTGTCTGATGAAGGACTGCAACAATTCTTGAGCAAGAAATGGAAAGACATCGTTATTCCATAGCTGTGAACACATGAAGATATACATATAGCCAAAAAATATATGTTATAGCAGCAAAGTGTACAATAGTGGGAGGAATCAATCACTCCGGATAGGCAATGGAGGCCTCAATGGAACATGTACAAAGAAATGAATCAACACTGCTACATGAGAAAAGCGTTCGCTAAAATAACGCAGTTTATACGAGAAAATGCAAAAAAATACATTATATGACAATGATAGCTCAAATAAATGAGGGGAATAAAGCTCTCAACCGTTGAAAATACTAATACAACAATCCTAAGAAGGATTGGCTGAAATACAAGTACAAATGGCAAATCTGCAGAAATGCCAGAGTTGTTGGGTAGCAGCTGCAACTCAAAATTGGTACAATATGGAGATGGATGAATAAAATTTCCAATATGCAGCAAACCTCCTCCAATGGATTCTCTAAGTAAAAGGCTGATCTAATATTGGAAATCTTGCCCTCCAAAATGTCGTTGCAACCTCTCACCGCAAATGCACTCTATAATAATGTAGTCAAGGAACTGGATTGTGCTGTAGGAGATAGAGAATAGTTGTCCTAGTGCCAAATATGTGAAATAAGCTTAGAAAAATTCTTCACTAACCTCCTGGAGAAATAGGAACTCCCTCCTCTGAAAAATAAGCCAAGGAAAGGTGTTGTGGAACCCTCCATTGCAACACCAAGCAACACTACGTTATACTTCAGCAAAAATAACGAAATGACTGATGGTAGGGGCTTTGGCCTTGAGCCAAGATGTGGAGAAATGAAGTGCAATCCTTTAATAGGCCTCTCAATAAGGAGAGTAAATCCTAAACATGAATCCCTCGTGCTAAGCAGCACTACAACTCAGCTGAACAGCCGGAGTATACAAAATAGTCTTCAGACTAAAATCATATGCTCAAAGATATCTCACTATGGCTTCCTCTTCCTCCTTTTATGCAACTGAATGCCTCCTTGCCTTGGAACCAACACATTATGGTTTCTTCCACAAATAATATTCCTCCCTCCAAAACTGCGTTGTCTTCTCATGCAAGCTACACCTCTTAGGTAGCATTGTTGACTTGGTCAAACTTGACCTTATCCTCATGCAATTGCCCCTTTTCACACTGGAAGGTGAAAAATTAAGCTGCTCCATTGATCCTTTTCATACTATGAATGATATTATTCTTACTCATGGGCCTTTTACCCATTTTATTCACCTCCTAGATGAAATAAGAAAAAATTAATATTCCAATTTGCTGCATGCAAATTTTGGAATATTATAGTCCTCGCCTCTCAAAGATTGCTTGTCCTCAAGCAAGTGCAAGGATAGACTGAGTTCTATTCTCCTCTCCTTGTAGCACCCCTATATGATGATCTCCTCCAAGGAAAGTGATGTTATCTCATTAATCAAACCTCCACATTTCTCCTCCTCAGCATGCAAGTTAGCTATCAAGCCATCATCATGTAAAGGTGAAATACTCAAGAGGATAGAAAAGTGATGTTTAGAGGTCCCTTTGAAGAATGGGATCTGAAATAAAATGGGAACTATCTTTCCCATATGGATCCTCCATCTCTGAGCTATGAGCCATGCAAAATGAGCTATCGCCCAACTAGGCAACTCCTGAAAACTTTCCTCCACCTTTGGCTCCGGCAAAATAGGTGGTATGAAAATCTGCACATGGTAGACAATGTAGATTACCCCACACTGTCTATCTCTCCACTTAAGATAAGTGTAGAGTGTCTGTTGATCCTGGGTTGCAATAAAGTTTCCCTCAAGTGGCAAGATGAGGACTAGATCTCCAAATATCTCTCCTCCAATGCTACAAATCAAGCTGGCCCAAATCATTCCATATATGATGAGTTGGAAGTCATCATCATATGGCATCACATCCATAATATGGCTCACCTCATAAGGAAACCAATGTGCTGTCAAGGTGACCATACCATATCCCATGCTCCCCTTAGAACATGTAGTGCAAATAGTGTGAGGAATTTCTCCCTCAAAGGACACATCCACACAATGTGTCTCTCTCCCAAGTATGCTCCTCATAACGACAGTAACAATAGAACCATAGGGAGAAAAAATGAGAATCATGCTTGCTACCATATGCAACAAATGAGAATGAAAATGGTCCCTCAAATGTAACCAATGCAGCTTGACCCTCAACTGCCATAGAGATTGATAAAATAAGTGGCCTCTCAACCACTTTCTTGCTACTCTGATCTCATAAGTATAGAGGAAGTGAATTATGTAAGGTGTATAATGAGCATGTCCTCCATAATACATCTCTTCCCCAAGTCTTCCAAGGGAATGTCCATCAGTCATGCTTATGGTCTCATCTAAACCATGTGATCTAGAAAAAATAATGCTCCTCCTTGGAGCATCATCCCACACATGTATGGTTAAGGGATGCATACATACATCATACAAATAATCATGTAAACAATAATGAATACCCTTGCCATACCTCCTGCTCATACAAGTGGAGTGGCTCATAAGTGAGTCTCCTCTCATCCTCAAAGAGAAAAGAGGTGGCTGTGATAACTCCTCCAAAGAGTTATGTCTCTCCTCCATCTCCATCTTGTCTATGCATATGCTCATATGTTGATATATCTCCTCCTCAAAGCCCATCCAAAAATAACGCTTCGTGATGGTGTGGTATGCTCTCATAGAACAAGTGGGACTGAAAAGGAAATCCTCCCGAGCTGCTTGTAGCAACTTCTCCTTGAGCTTGGAAGCTCTAGGAAAGAAGATCCTACCATGATAAAATATGACCCCATCTCTGACTGAATATCCCTCCTCATGAAACTGGTCATCCAATATCATACAAGTATGAAGATCCTTGGAATACTCCACCAACAGCTAGGAGTTCCAATATGGATCTATCCTCTGCAGTGACAGCACTAATGATCTCTCATGAAGAACATCTGTCAAATGGTCATCATCTGCTTTGACATCTCCCATGCCAAAGATGCAAGTTGGAAGGCTACTATCCTTCCCCTGCTGCTTCTGCCACAGCGCAGAATCTGAAATGGAAGTGGGTGTTGATGATGTTGAGAGAATTCCCTCTCTCTCCTTGAGTCTACCCCAAACTCTCAGTGCTATATCAAGCTCTCCCAAGGTTCCCATTCCTCTGAAATCACTGAGTGGTGTCTCAACTGATGAAGCATCCATCCTCCTCTGTTGATTCAGTGGTCTCCCCAGCAAAATGTCTCCATGCAATGAGACATCGTCATCAAGATATGACTGAATAAATGAACGGAGAAAACTCTCCATGCTTCCACTGCGCAATCCAATCACCTTCTTAGGTGCATCAACCTCTAGGAATGGATAGGGGTGTGTTCTCCTCATCTCATGATGTTGGGTCTTCTCCCTATCTCCTCCTTGTTCCTCCATGGTTCCACACCTCCTCAACAATGGCACATGTAAAACATGAGTTGTGCCTTGATCTCCACACATGAGATCCTGGGGACTTCCTTGCAAAGATGCAAGCATCCCTCTATTTGGAGAAGGGGCTCCTCCTTCCTCTACATGAGGCACTATATCAACTCCAGATCTAACAGCGTTGTTGCCCTCAATCTCTGCAACATGAATGGGAAAACCTCCAACAATTGGATCCCCTTTTTAAAAAGAGATCTCCATGCTCCTTTGCTCAAAGGTGTGAGATGAAAACCTTTCTTCTGACAAAGTATAGTGCAAGTTTTCAACCTTTCCCATGGTTTTCTGAAATGGTACTACTTTCTCATGCAAGGGTTTTGTTTGATTTTTCTTGTTTTTCTCCATCATGTGAGTCTCATGAATCCTTCTATCAAATCTTTTCACTAATGCCTTAGTGAAACTAGCATAAGATGCAATTTTTACATTTATTAAAGAAAAGGATTCAAAGATCCACAAGGCATAAGCATTACCTCTCAAATGCAGCACTGCAACTTTGATGGCTTCATCCTCCAGAATTTGGTGCTGCTGCAAGAAGGTACATAACTCCTCCACCCAAGATTTGGCTGAACATATAGGTGAACCCTCAAAGATAGATAGAAGAAATATATCCTGCTGCTCTCTTCCTTTCACCTTCATCTTGCAAAACTCTGAAAAACTGAGATGATATATGAATTTCTGAGTTTGAAACTCATACTCTTTCAAGAAATCACTAAGGGTTTCCCTCCTAGAAACCTCTTCTTCTCTTTCCATCTCTCTTATGACAATCCTAGTCATGTGACTACGCTGAGTATTAGGATGTGCAGCTGCATGCTCACACTCCTCAAATCTAGAGTTTGTTTTTGAATCAAACCCTCTTGGAGATTCTCCATACATATTCCTCCTGATATCCCTGAATTCTTCATGAATCATATGTATAGATTTAGGAATAAGCTTTGTAAGCTTATCCCCTTTCTCTTCTCCAAAAGATGGATTATTTCTCCTGCTTATTTCTTGGTCTCCTTGATGAGAATAGGAAGTGCAGGGTTCTTCCTCTTCTTTCTGCTCATCCTCCTTGGGGAGGTTCTTCATGGATCTAAAATATGATGAGATAAATCCCATTCTCTTCAATATCCTAATATTCTTTGGCTTAGACTCACAGGCTGAGCCAAGAAAGCAGCTTCGATACCACTGTAATATTCCAAATCTGGAACATCTAGCAAGGCATGACTGGAAAACCCATTTTCCAGTAATGGCTGCTACAGGAATTGAAACTAGGATGTGGATCCCTTATATCAATGTATCTAAGTCATAAATCCAAGAGATAGCTCCAAATAAATCCTTCTAAGGTGGTTAAACAGATCTCCCACACTTAGATGTCCTCAGAAAGTGCCTGATGAAGGACTGCAACAATTCTTGAGCAAGAAATGGAAAGACGGCGTTATTATATAGCTGTGAACACATGAAGATATATACATATATATATATGTCCAACAAATATATGTTATAGCAGCAAATTTTTACAATATTTGGAGGAATCAATCACTCCGAATAGGCAATGGAGGCCTCAATGGAACATGTACAAAGAAATGAATCAACACTGCTACATGAGAAAAGCCCTAGCTAAAATAATGCAGTTTATATGAGACACTGCAAAAAAATACATTATATGACAATGATAACTCAAATAAATGAGGGGGAGCAAGCTCTCAACCCTTGAAAACACTAATACAACAATCCTAAGAATGATTGGTTGAAATACAAGTACAAATGGAAAATCTGCAGAAATGTCGGAGTTGCTGGGTAGCAGCTGCAACTCAAAACTGCTACAATATGGAGATGGTTGAATAAGATGTCCAATATGCAGCAAACCTCCTCCAATGGATTCCCTAAGTAAAATTTTGATCCTAATACTGGAAATCTTGCCCTCCAAAATGCAGGTGCAACCTCTCACTGCATATGCACTCTAGAATAACACAGTCAAGGCACTGGACTGCGCTGTAGGAGATATAGAATACTTGGACTGGTGCCAAATATGTGCAATCAACTCAGAAACCTCCTTCACTGACCTCCCAGAGAAATAGGAACTCCCTCCTCTGAAAGATAAGCCAAGGAAAGGTGTTGTGGAACCCTCCACTGCAACACCCAGCAACACTATGTTATACTTCAGCAGAAATAACGTAGTGACTGATGGTAGTGGCTTTGGCCTTGAGCCAAGATGTGGGGAAATGAAGTGAAATCCTTCAAGAGGCCTCTCAAGAAGGAAAGGAAATCCTAAACAGGAATCCCTCGTGCTAAGCAGCACTGCAACTCAGCTGAACAGCCAGAGTATGTAAAATAGTCTTCAGACTAAAATCATATGCTAAAATATATCTCACTATGGCCGCCTCTTCCTCCTTTTATGCAAGTGAATGCCTCTTTGCCCTGGACCCCACACATTAGGGTTTCTTCCACTAATAATATTCATCCCTCCAAAACTGCGTTGTCTTCTCATGCAAGCTACACCTCTTAGGCAATGTTGTTAACTTGGTCAAACTTGACCTTGTCCTCATGCAATTGCCCCTTTTCACACTGGAAGGTGCAAAATTAAGCTGCTCCATTGATCCTTTTCATACTATGAAGGATATTATTCCTACTCATGGGCCTTTTACCCATTTTATTCACCTCCGAGATTAAATAAGCAAAAATTAATATTCCAATTTGCTGCATGCAAATTTTGGAATATTACACCCCTGCATTGGTGGATCATCTCAAAGGCATGGGGATCGCCACCTTTGCTCAGATTGCGCATCCTGAGGGAACATCTATTTTTGCATAGGGCTGGAAATATACCAGCCTCCTTGGGCTTCCCGAACAGTGGCATGAGCAATGAATTGGGTTTACAAATGCCCTCTCCGAATCACACATTCGGATCCCATTGGCAGAAGATGAATTGATTTGGCAACATGCCTCGAATGATCGGTACACTCCGAAGCTTGGGTACTCATTCATATGCTCTGATCATCGACCCATCGATATTACATGGTGATGGCACTCTCTATGGTGGTTAGAGGCACCTCCCCACTCCATCATCTTCATGTGGTGCATCCTGTGTAACATTGCCCCTAAGAAGGAAAACTTAAAAAATTTCTCTATCATCAGTCCCACATGGTGTGTATTATGAAAATCTGATTCTGAATCGGTTTATCACATTTTCCTTCAGTGAAAGATATCTCTTGCATTCTGGCGGCAGATATTGGTTGATCTTAACATCTCGTTAAGTGGAATGGGTCTGATATTGCCGAGGATTGGAAATTCTGGTGACAACAGGCCACTTCTCACAAAGCCCGCAGCCTACCTTTTTTGATCTGTTGGTCCCTCTAGAATATTCGGAAACGAATCATCTTTTAAGACATATAGCCCCATTAGCAATTGGCCTCCGTGCAGGTGATATATCTGTTCAACTATCTCCCTTCGAGCGCCCCTCATGCACCTACTCGCATCATCACCCCGGAAGTCATAAACAAGCAAAAGTCGTGGGCTTATTTCGACGGCTCTGCATAGATTCATGGTTGCGGGGGTGGTGTCATTCTTTATAACAATGACCATATTCATTTTAGAATTATAATGGGTCTGGGATTTGGCACCAAAAAAATTTTTGAGCTCATCACCCGTCGAAAACTCCTACAATTTGCAATTGAACACGAATGCCACCACCTTCAAATTTTCGGGGATTCAAAGATGATCATTAGTTGGTTCAATATGTCTTCTACATTTCATGTTCACACAATTCGTCACATTTTGGAGGACCTGTGGCACTTAAAAACACAGTTTGAATCTATCTCATGTTGTCATATTTACGAGCATAATTAGCTTTCCGACGCGCTATCCAAGGAGGCCATGCTCTAACCTCGAGGGAAATGGTTGATCGATGAACACAATGGACAACAACACTTCAGATATTATCACCGACTGTACATAGATTAGCACCGGATTGCTGACATATAGCTGATATCATTTTTGTTATTTTGCATATAGAACTGAACATATGTATTTGAATTATTTGGATTATCAGAACTTGTTGATACTATCATGTACACCCCGACAAGGGCACCTATCATGACTATATACTTGATACGTGACTATGTCACATTTTGATGCATATTCCATGAGGCATCTACAACATGTAATTTTCCATATATATCAATATATATATATATATATAGATATATATATATATATATATATATATATATATATATATATAATTTTCCAAAATAATGAGGGTCATGATGATCCAATTGATATTGATGACCACCCGGAGATGGTTGAACACCATAATGCCCAAGTACATGAGTTGATTGAGCTTGTTGACCACCCTCACACAACAACATAGTGAGAGATTCTTCTAAAAAAAATAGAAATTATAATAAATTAATTAAGTGAAATTGACAAAATTAAATTCAATATATGTATGTACATATTATTATACGTATTTATCATTTAATTAAATTCACATAAACATATATATACCATAACATGATGATGTGAATGATGGCCCTCCATTTACTGATCTCATACTTTCTTCGACCTAGTGAGATATGCTCATGAAAAAGATGAAATTTATTATAAAGTAATAAAGCTAAATTGAAAAAAAATCAATCTCATATGTATGTACATATGATCATACAAATATCATTTAAAAAATTTCTCATAAACATATATATACCACGATCATGATGTAACTAATGATAGCCTTCCCTGATTCATCTAATAATCTCCTCGATCCATGACCAATCTTGTCAGCATGCATATAAATTCGCCCTCTAGTCAATGCATAAGACTCAGTTGATTCTCTATCCCATTTACGCCTTGAAGAATCAAGTGGAAACTTATTATGTGATAATCGAGGCCCTCGATCCACACAAACACATATATAATCTTTAAAAAATTCCTTGAAGTTACCTCATGCATTTAAAAATCTTTAAAAAAATTATTTAAAAAGATCAAGATCAATTCAGAAAATGAATGTAACTATCCAAGGGTTTCTTAAAAATTATTTCGTGTAAATTATTCATTTAAAATATACTCAAGACTAAAAACACAAATGTTGAAGTGCACATTTTGAGACTTAAATGAAAAATTTTCTAAAACATGTCAGGTTAACCAAGTTGTGCTTACATAGTGGGGCCACCCTTAGTATAGTATTGGAAAAAACATATGGTCATTAAAAACACTACATTTATAACTAAAAAACACACACATATCAAATATATCTTACAATGTCCATCAATAAATTTTTATGGAGATATTATTGACACCAATTCATATTTCACACACAAATATTGAATTTGAATTTCCCCATACAATAGATCAGTAGACATCCTATTAACATTTGCACAATGTCATATGCTAAATGATTGAAATTGACTAGCAATATTTTTTGCTTCTCCATGCAATCGTTTTAACCTCTCCTTTTTGACTTGGTACATGCCTTTCATCTAGTTGCATACAACTTTAGAATTGGTGAAGACTACAATTCCATTGGATCCATACTCCCTAATTGTTGCTAAGCCTTCTATCAATCCAATATAATATGCTTCATTGTTTGTTGTCCTTCTAGGTGCATTCCTTTTCCTTTGGAGGAATTTGTTCGCCACAATATTGCATAGCACATAAGTAATCATTGCTTTCCCTGGATTGGGATAAAAAGAAACTTCTATGAATAATGTCCATTTTTCAACCATGTTTAATGGGTTTTTTTATCCTTGTAAAAAAAAATCAATAAAATGAATAATATATTTATTTATTGATAATGCCTTATATTATCTAGGTGGATATTGGTGGCCACCTACATATTCCACTTAGACCCCCACCATTGTTTCTTTCAGATTTTCAGTTTCCTTAATTGTAGCACAATTTACTATTTTTGGCAGTTTTTTGGGTCCTGAACTTCCGGAGCATTTTTGAGGCCCTAAACAACGTTTTTTTTTGGAAAATCACCATTGGCGAAAGTGAGTCTTCAACTCAAAATTCGATGTCAGAAGTTGTATTCCTCGGATAGATATTTTTAACAAGGTATCGTGTATGGAGATCGTATGCCAAAGTTACAACCCTGGGAAATTGATGTACCAATTTACCCAAACGGGGCCCATAGTTTGGAGTTTCATCTCCTAGGGTTAGGTTTTTGGATGTTTAGGGTTTTCCATTGTTTTTCAATGATAAATAGGCCTTGGAGCCTAATTGTAAGATAGTTCAGAGGCATGTATTCGCCACGTCTCTTCTCAGATATAAGCTACCATCACCCTAGCTAGTTTATGTCCATTCTGTCTGTAAGCATATTTTAGTTATTTGATATTAATGAAATGAAGTTTTATTTATGCTGCATCTATGCGTTTATGTTTAGTACTGTATTTTATTATGTTCCTGCATAAGTCTGGATCGTTATATTATGGGAGAGTGGTGAAAAATAAATATCTATTGTGATTGAATGATGGAATATTACAAGAAGGATTTAGCATAGAATTTCATATCTCACACTTGGATATGATGATTAAAACCAACAAAGGAATATGATGAGGTGAAAACATTGTTGAATTTACATGACCTTGGGTCTAGGTTAGAGTCTTAAATATCTGACGCTATCAAACCAAGAATCTCAGCCACTAAACTACTTTACACAGCAAAAATACAAAGCATTATATCACATATGCACAAATATACACAACTTTTTAAATTTTCAGCCCAACTTCACGGTTATATTAACAACATATAATACAAAAGTCTAGGGATCTTGTACTAGGGATAATGGCCCTGATACATCCACTAGTACAAGACAATATACTTTTACCATATGGTTCTACCATCGAACAACTCCTCTCAGTCCTACCATGTACCTGCTAAGTCCTCCGGTTCTTGATTTGTAGCTCCTACCTCTTTCAGTGCTCCAAGTCCATCTGGCCACTGAATATCGACTCTCTAGTCTACTCTCTAGTTGTCCCTTCGTCCATCAAGGGCACAACACATCGAGACTCCTATCGATTTATTCATAGCTCCACTTATGAAAAACTCTCAATCTTCCCATTGTTGCTCCTCATCTACTCTATGGTCTTCCTGCACTGCAATGATGAAAACCAACATAGGGCATGGAGGGCTACCACCTATCACTGCAAGATGTCCATCTGTCACAATGAACATGGGATAGGAGGTCTGCCCATCATCTATTGTAGAAGTAATCCACACACAAGTCTCGAGCTACAAAATCCTACTCCTGGTTGATCAGACCCTTGAGCTCCAACAAATTCCAAGCTAGCAGTCACCTTTTTCCATCAAGGTGTTTTACTTTGGCTCCAACTTGGACACTATCAAACTATCCTCCAGCAGACCACGAGAGACCAATTCCATGTTGTAGCATATGCTCCTAATTAGGGCATCTCTAAACCTAGGAGACACTTACACATGGTTTCCCACAGACTTCACCAATCCGCCCTTTTCCCTGCAATAGAAGAGTTATTATGCAAATATAGGCACCTTAATATGTCCTTGCCAAGGACACATATCAATCCATCGATCATCAAGTGAACATATGCAACACCCCTTGCTATTGTCCTCTTAATTTTCAATCCGATGTACTTGCTGTCACCTTGGTTTCTTGGTAGGATTCCCAATAGTCCACGTGGGCACCTCCAAGAAACTCATAAGGTTTCTTCACGCTACTCATTATCTGATCCAACCAATGATCCAACACATGGATTTCCAAGTGTTCCCACCTTCTATTGTACAAGGTCCTTTATGACAGCAAGCCTAGGGCACCTTGTCACCTTAACACCTCACCAATATGACAAACACATTTGTCCAAATTAGGAAACGATCCAAAATTGGTCAACACATGACCCAACATAAGACAAATATTCCCTCCAAATCTGATATCTCACATTTTCACTGACTGTAGCTAGTTAGGGCATCATACATGCTGCAAAAACCCTAAAAAGTATACCCATACTATCCTCTAATTTGCTGTGACCTACCCTTGGTAGGACCCTCCTCCTTAACGCCGCTGATATGGGCTGGAACTAGCCCTGAAATTTCCCTACGTCGCTCGGTTGTAGGATGGTTAGGCCTGTGGCCTTCACACAATAGCCTTCTAGGGTTGTGACTACCTCTACCAATGGTTTATCCACCCTTAACTTCTCCATTCTTGGCCCATAATATCTTGCCTCTGCCTCGGCTCCCTAGACCAACACCTTGACCCTTCCTTTATGCCCACACCGATATGTCCCTCTAGCCTACAGCCTAATTCTAAGGTTATCCTCTCCTCCAAAAAGTTGTTACTTATGATTATGTTGCACAAAATGGATGTCCTAATGCTCTCACACTCACCCTCCTTATATAAACGATTGATGGGCTCCTTCCAACGTTATATTAGGGGTTGTCCAATTGTTACATGCCTAATATAACATTAGACTGACCATAAACATAAGTCACAAATCCAACATATAACTTCAAAAATTCATAACTCTCTAACGAAAACTTGGATTAAAACTATTGTCGTTGCATTGGAATTGTATCGTTGAGCACTATCATCCTCATCCATCACATGTTGTACCTCCATCACAGGTTTTGACCAAATCACGATGGGTGTAAAACCCCCAAGCTTGGTTGTAAAACCTCCCAAGCTACAAAAAAATCAACACTCCCTCTTAGTGAGGGTGGTACTTCAAAGAGTAGGAAGCAATCATCATTTGGTGAGGAAACTAGCCCATATGGCATCCATCATTATAACATACCCTATATATGAATATAAAAATATCGGTAGTTCCTTTGCCTCATCATATATAAACCTGAAGATCTCGAGCCTCCATAAGGTTGCTCCCTCTGAGGCTATATTCCCTCTGAGCCTACATGATCTCCACTAGCTCAGTCCTGCAAGCACTCATTCTCCTGGATCAAATACCACTCATGAAAATCCAGCCAATCTCGAATATGCAAAACCACAATCCAATGAGGACTCTAGCCTACCAATATCCATTCCATCACAGGAAGCCATCTCGATCAACCTGATCTTGTCCATGCCAAAGAATCCCTCGATGTTTCCCAACCATCCATGGCACATCAACGAAAGTCCATGATCAAAAATCTACCCTACAAAAAATTGTTGTTCATCAAGCTCACCACCAATCCATTAGAACTCCGCCCATCTTTCCATGTAACCTGTAGAGACCACATCTCCATATCTTCAGCTAAACCCTTTTCTCTATGATCGAGACACCGACAACTCCCTCTGAGTTGCTTCGTTGTGCACACTCTCATTCACTATCCTCCAAAGTAGCTCGGATACGCTATGATAACATGTTTAATTTCCACAATCTTGGGTCTAGGTTAGAGTCATAAATCTTTGATGCTACCAAACCAAGAATTTCAAGCACTAAACTACTTTACACAATGGAAATATAAAGTATTAAATCAGATATGCACAAATATACACAACTTTTTAAATTTTCAACCCAAATTTGTTATATTAACAACATATAATACAACATTCTAGTGCTCCCATACCAGGGATAATGGCCCTCATACATCCACTAGTACAAGACAAGATACTTTGACCATCTAGTTGTAGCATCTAACAGCTCCTACTAGTTGTACCCTATACCTACCTGGTCTTTCAGTTCTCAATCTACAGCTCTTGCCTCTATCATTACTCCAAGTCCATCTGGTCACTGAATCTCGACTCTCCAATCTACTCTCTATTTGTCCCTTCATCTATTAAGGGTAAAACAAATCAAGACTCCTATCGAATTTTTCACATATCCACTTGTGAAAAAATCTCAATCTACCCACTACTTCTCCTCAATTACTTAGGTACTTCCGCCCACTATGGTCTTCCCGCGTTGCAACGATGGAGACCAACATAGGGCACGAAGTGATGTCACCTATCATTTCAATATTTTCATCTCTCACAATGAACATGGGCTAGGATGACTACCCATCATCTGTTGCAGAAGTCCTTCTCCACACGCAAGTCTCTGGTTGCTGTTACACAGTAATTTTTCACTATCCTTTCAATCCCCATCTCACACATTGGAGGGTCATTTTTGTGACTAATTAGAAGTGTCATGCCTTGCAAATACCATCATTGCATCCCTTTCCATGAGTACAACATTCCATCTCTTGACCATTTCCTGAGGAAACCACTAAAAACACCTGTTTTTTCCTTGGTGCTAGTAGCCTGTTATGCCCTGGCCCCAATGAGAAAAATTAACACTGAGCCTAAGCCAGTTGGCACTCTGTCCCAGTTAAGCACTTGCGCCAATACTTTATGGAAATTTTTTTAAAAATAGAGCCGAATTTTAGATCACAGCAACTTCGTGGATGAGTCATAGGGAGTGGTTCAACTGAATAACCACGACCTCCCTCATTTGGCCTCTTGTTTCCACCTTATGGGGAAACCTTCCAATGGATAAGGCCTCCCTTCCACTATTGTAGGGATCCCAACCTCCTCCTCTCCTCTATAAATATAGCCTTCTTCCATTGATGTGCTAGTTGAACATATTCTAGTTGAACGAATCGCTGAAAAAGTTAGCATAGAGAAGAAGCAATTATAGCTTCGGGAGAACAGTGCAGAGTGTGACTGTTTTTGTGTGTTGAGAACATAGTGAGATCTTGGACCTTTTCTCATGAGGGTGTGAAAAACATGCTTGGATACAGACCTGCCAAAGGAGAGCCTCAACATCAAGGCTTGGTTGTAAACTCCCCTTGTCTTTATCATGATAAAATGCATCTGATGTTTATCTTCCATTCTTGTTTACATCTATAATGAGATTTCGAGCATTCCTTGATCAGTTAGAAAGGTTGTAATTGTTTTATGTTTTTCATGGTTTTACGCTTTTCGTGTTGTCTTGACTATCTGTACAGGTAATCGAACGTTGATAGCAGCGTGTATCAAGCTGGAGAAGAGCGACAGGTCAAGTAGCTTCGACAGGAGATGACAACATAGCATCAGAACGAGGTAGGTCATCTTCCTTCTCTGAATTTCATTTACAATCTAGGAAGGTAGATGTTAAAATTTTCCCCAGCAGAGTCACCAATTTGTTGTCCAAGTAAATCCCCTCTCTTCAAGCTTGTGTAAAAATATAGAGGTACTCGCCAGAAATGGCGGGGGAAAAAGGAAGTTATTCGTCAGTTGTGTCAGCAGTATGTCACTCTTGAACATGACACTTGTCTGCAGTTCATGTCGGGTTGGGATATCTTCATTCTGTCACTTTGCCTCCATGGGTTTGGGAAATCCGTTTGCCTCTCATTCGATTAAAAATCTTGTCAACATGACCTCTGATCCTATTTGAGTCAAATGCTGCCAAGTTCCAGAGTCGTGTCGTCGATATGTTCGAGAGAAAATCCTTCTACAGTTTGTACATTCCCTGATCCTCTATTTCAATCTTGATTCACACTCATATTACCTTTTCTGTTTCGTGTTGATTATGTGGGATTCATTATGACCCTCCTTCGACGGATCACTTCCTATCGACTTCAGCTCATTATCCGGGAAGTTGATCTAGGGACTCCTTTCTAGTACCTTAGAGCTTGCATGCCCTAATGACAAGTTCTTCGCATTCGATGACAGGTTCACATCATTGGCCTTCGATCGGGTCATTGCACGGGTGTTTGACTTTAGCTCACTATTCACATTCTGTGGATTGCACAAGTAGTACCTTGAGAGCCATTGACATTATGGATGGTTTCTCTCGCACTTGTTAACGGTTCACATCATTGACTGGTAATCAAGTGACTTTCTAGCATGTTCGACTTCAACACGTCTATTCACATGTTGGAATTTGTACTTTTATCGGGTGGTGTTGGAGCACAAGACCCTGGGCTTCGATCACAAAAGTTCAGGTTGCGAGGAGTGATGAGTCATTCATGATTATATACATGATTATTTAGATGGATGGCTGTGACCACACCGTGGGTTCTCTTGTTTTGATCCTCTCTATACGGATGGCTGCACCCATACTGTGGATCTATTTCATATGATCCCTTTATTCGGATGGCTGCGTCCATGCTGAGGATCCATTTAGATGATCCTTTTCTTGATGGATAGTTGTGCCTATACCATGGATTCATGTATTTTTCATCAGAGATTTCAGTTATGTATATGTATCTATGCTTGATTGGCAGGTCTCCTGACAGTAGCTTCTGGTTCCTTACACGTACTTGTAAAGCATTTCACCCCTCACTCATGTTCAGACTTCATACTTTAGGGGGCATCTGTTACACAGTAATTTGTCACTATCCATGCAATCCCAATCTTGCACATTGGAGGGTCATTTCTGTGACTAATTATAAGTGTCATGCCTTGCAAATACCATCATTTCATCCCTTGCCATGAGTACAACATTCCCTCTGTTGACCATTTCCTGAGCAGATCACTAAAAACACTTGTTTTTGCCTTGGCGCTAGTAGCCCGTTATGCCCTTGTTCCAATGAGAAAAATTAACACTGAGCCAGCGCCAGTTGGCACTCTGTCCCAGTTAAGAACCTGCGCCAATATGTTTATGGAAAGCTTTTTAAAAATAGAGGTGAATTTTTTATCAAAACAACTTCGTGGATGAGTCATAGGGAGTGGTTTGACTGAATAACCATGGCCTCCCTCCTTTGGCCTCTTTTTTCCACCTTATGGGGAAACCTCCGAAGGGATAAGGCCTCCCTTCCACTATTGTAGGGATCCCAACCTCCTCCTCTCCTCTATAAATATAGCCATCTTCCATTGATGTGCTAGTTGAACAGATAGCTGAAAAAGTTAGCATAGAGAAGAAGCAATCATAGCTTTGGGAGAACTGTGCAGAGTGTGATTGTTTTTGTGTGTTGAGAACATAGTGAGATCTTGGACCTTTGTTCATGAGGGTGTGACAAAAATGCTTGGATACAGACCTGCCAAAGGAGAGCCTCAACATCAAGGCTTGGTCGTAAACTCCCCTTGTCTTTATCATAATATAAAATGCATCTGATGTTTATCTTCCATTCTTGTTTACATATATAATGAGACTTCGAGCATTCCTTGATCAGTTAGATAGGTTGTAACTGTTTTATGTTTTTCATGGTTTTACGCTTTTCATGTTGTCTTGACTGTGTATACAAGTAATCGAACATTGATAGCAGCGTGTATCGAGATGGAGAAGAGCGACAGGTCAAGTAGCTTCGACGGGAGATGACAACATAGCATCAGAACGAGGTAGGTCATATTCCTTGCTTTGAATTTCATTTACAATCTAGGAAGGTATATGTTAGTATGTTCACGTAGTTTCTAGAACCACTCTAGGGCTAGAGGGATCACCTCTATCCATAGAGGGGATTTACCTGGACAACAATTGCACAATCCTACTCCTAGTTTATCAGACCCTTGAGCTCCAAAAACCACTAGGCGAGCAGTCACCTTTGTCCATAAAAGTGTTGCACTGCGTCTCCAACTTGGACAATATCACATTGTCCTCTAGTAGACCATAAATTCCCAATCTCGTCCATACTTGGTATTCTCTCATGTTTCCCTCCAGCAGTCCAAGAGAGACCCAGTCCATGTTATAGCATCTTCTCCTAGTTAAGGCATCCACACACCTGGGAGACCCTTACACATGGTTGCCGACAGACTTCACCAATCCTTCCTTTTCCCCGCAATAGAGGTTGCACAAATCTAGGCACCTCAATATGTCCTTTCCTAGGACACCTATCAATCCATCGATCATCAAGTGAACATCTGCAACACTCCTTGGTGTTGTCCTCTTACCTTACAATCTGATGTACCTACTATCACCTTGGCTACTTGGTAGGCTTACCAATATTCCATGTGGGCACCTCCAAACAACTCTTAAGGTTTCTTCACATTTCCCATCATCTGATCCAACCAATTATCCAACACATGGAATTCCAAATGTGCCCACCTTCTGTTGTACAAGGTCCTTTATGACAGTAATTCTAGGGCACCTTGTCACCTTAACACCTCATAAAGATGAAAAGCACATTTTTCCAACCTAGGATGATCAGGTGATCATGTCCTAAGTGAAAAAATGCTCAAAATTTGAATTTCTCATAATTGGTAATAAATTAATCAAACGAATAGTGTTCGTCATTATAATCCTAACGCCACGAACAACACTCAAATCCGATGTCGGATGTGGAAGATATTCAAGTTTTAATTTGTCCAGTAACCTTCAAAACAACACTTTGGAATTCAAAAAAATAGCATATTCAGAAATTATTTTCTATGGCAAAAATTTCATTTTTTATGAAAAAATGGAGGGCCTATTAGAGGGTGCCATGTGGCTCTAGGCCTAAAGGTTCAAGTTGTGTTAAAAAAACTTTGGTTTAAAAATTCCATTGGTTAAACCCGACTCGAGCTGCATGTTATGGGTAAGTCGGGCCCGACTTGACCTGGATGGGCACAGGTCACCCGCGGGTGGTGTCTACCCATGAACTTGAACGAAGGACCGTGAACAAATGCATGTAAACACCGGCAGGGTCACCCATGAATAAGCGGGCAGAGGTTACACGTTGAAACGGGCAGAGACTGCACGAAACCCCGGGTCATGGTTGAACGCGGTTGTGTCTGCATGTGAACAGGCGGAGGTGAGCAACAGTATGAACTTTTGGGTCGGTCAGGCGGAGAACGACCCTACCCGAATGCATTCGGGTCACTTCATAGTGGCCACATAACCATTGTGTGGAATGGAACCGGGGGCTCCAGGTTTAACGCCTATTTCATAGAACCAACAACTCAGAACCCAGTGCTTAACCGTCCGGCGGTCATGCCGACGGTTCCGGCATTTAACTTGCAATGTGACCACTCCAAAATTAAAACTCAACTTAACCAATAGTTTTTTCCGGAGGTTCTGACTGGTGGACCACCATTTCAGGCGGAATTGCTATTTTAGTGGAGTTATCTGCAGTCCTCCCAATTTTAGTGGAGGTTTTTTAGGCCAAACTGGACAAATCTTGTTTTGATCATAACTTTTTTTAGCCATCAGTAAATTTTTGTCAGAGAAAATAATGGATAAAAATAAGTCCTTAGCCTTCAAGAGATTGTTTTCATGAAAAAACTTCTCATTCTTGAAGTCTTCTTGTGTTTTTTGAACTTAGCAAGTAATCTTCACTGATGTTTCATTAAAAGAAAACCACCAAGTGAAACTTGCTGCCCCCTTCAAAATTGTTCCCTAAACAACCCCTTTTCATCATTTCATTCACTCATCTTGGCCCTTTTATCCTCCATTTACCTCTGAAAAAGATCCTTTCGTCTTTGACATTTCCCTCCCTTCCCCTCAAAAAACCTTCAAAAATCCCTTTGTTGAAGAGGTAAATCCCCTTTGCGGACAGAGGCGATCCCTACTAGCCCAGAACGAGTCTAGCAACAATCATCAAATGCTACAGCACAAGTTCCTAATTGCGAATAAACAGACCAACAATGGAGGCCTACCTGGAGTCCAACGCTATGATTCATAGAAGAGACAGTGTTCCCGTTTCTCAGCCTCGGCAGATCACAATCCCCACGATCTCCATGAATGGACACCTGCACATGCAAGAAAAAATATGAATACAAGCATAAAATCCAGAATATGCAACTATATATCAGTCAAAAAGGATATAACTCATCATTATCATAAGTGAAAAATGGATTGGAACCATAACCAGTAGTCATTCATTAATAAGCAATCGAAAGAGAGTACAACCAATGTTCTGACGCTGAGGTCTCCTTCGGAGGGGTCTCCAGTAGTACACGTCTCGCAAATTCTGCCAGGGATGGGAAAAGCCTCTCTTAGAGTCTCTCGACGATAGTCTCCTTGCTTGAGTTTGGCCTTAAGGGAAGAATGAGGGCTCTTGCAGCATTAAGGCTATTGGGAATTTGAGAAATTGGAGATTCAAGACTTGGGCACTTCAAGACTAGCTTGCAATGGCAATGGGCAAGCTTTTATAGATGGAGGAAGGGGAGTTGGGATCCCTATAATTGTGGGATTGGCCCTATCTTCAAGGAAGCTTCCATGAGAGGTGGAAAACCACTTCCCCTTCATGGAACTCCCAGAGCCAAACCTCCCAACTCAAGATAGATAATAGTTTCTGATTCTGTTGAAACGAAACTTCCGCCATTTTATTTTAAAAAGCACTCCTTAAATTGGTTGGCGCGACTCCGACTCTGGGACAGAGCGCCAGTTGGTGCGGCCTCTTTGTAGGATTTTCCCCATTAGCGCGAGTGATGAACTGGCTACCCGCGCCAATGAAAAAAGGGATGTTTTTATGGTTTTTTGCAAGGAGATGTCTTCAGGGAAATTGAAGCTCATGTTTAGAGGAATGAAATGATAGTGGTTTCAAGGCATGACATTGCTCACAGGTCACAGAATGGGCCCTCCAATGTGCGGGACGGGGAATGGTAGGGACGGTGACAAATTACTGTGTAACAAATGCCCCCTAAAGCATGAGGCCCGAGAGAGAGAGAGGGGTGAAATGCTTTACGAGAACGTGTCCAACTGAAACTCCGCCAGTGGAAAACCTGCGTGGAGAAATACAACTGATATCTCAATTACATGATGTATATGTGGTATGGACGCAGCCATCCGAAACACAGTATACAATAATCCAGATCCAAGGTATGGACGCATCCATCCAGTGGGGATCGATAAATAGACTCAGGTATGGTCGCAGCCATCCAGTGAATAAGTCATGTAAATAATAATCCACAAAATCGCAGCTTGGATTACAACAGACACAATCTAGGGTCTTGCGCTCAATCTTGACCTGAACAAAGTACAAGTTCAAGCATGCGAATATGTGAGCTGAAGTCAAACATGCAAGAAGATCATCTAATTACCAGCCAATGATGAAAGTTGTTAACAGACGCGAGAGGAACCACCAATAATGACGATGGCCCTCAAGGTACTACAGGTACAATCTACGGCATCTGAATCAATGAGCTGGCGTCGAACACCCTTAGAATCACTCAATCGCAGGCCAATCATGAAAACCTCATGTTGAATGCGACGAACCTGCCATTGAGGCATGCAGGCTCCAAGGTACCATAAGGGAGTCTCTAGATCAGCTTCTTGGATAATGAGCTGAAGTCGACAAGAAGTGACCTTGATCGAAGGTGGGCCATAATTTTTCCCACATCATCAACAATAGACAGAGGAACATGATGTTTTTTTGTGAACCAGGATCATATGAGAATCAGAGGAAGGTTGATATTTGCAGAGGTCAACTTCTCTTGAACATATAACAGCACAAATAGTGGTTTTGGCAGTATTTGACATCAACGGATCAGAGGTCATGGTGACGAGGCAATGAGCAGAGGAGAGGCAAAAAAGGATTATCCAAACCCACGGAGGCAAGTGAAAGAACGAGATGAGATATCCCCAAACCGACACGAATGCAGACAAGTGCAATGTTCAAGAGCGACATACTGCCGACACGACAATGATGCTGGTTCCATTTTTTTTTTACCCCACCATTCCCCAGAGAAGAAGTACCCCAATTATGTTTTATAACAAGCTTGAAGGGGATAGAATATGCTTGTAATATAATTCCGCCCTTGAGGCGAATCCATCTAATTACATTTAACGAATAGGAAGGAGGAAGGAGGAGAACATCATTTTATTTGAATCAGATGTCATCGGAGTTTAACGAATTCATGAAAGGAAGAACTCGGCGTCTTTTCATGTTTAGAGAGTTTGAAAAGACAGCTGAAAAGTAAACTCCAATGGTCCCTTTTCGTAAATAGTTCCTCGGAGCCGAAAAGGTAGAAAACTATGTCTGAGAAAACCTCCTAGTCGCGATAGGCTAGGGTATTCCCTTTTCGTAAGTAATCTATCCCAGCCAGAAAAAAGGGGTAAACGTATACTGGGTAGATGTCGATTCGTGTCCACTTTAACGAGATCGAAACGACAAGGGCCTCGGCAATCTTTTCATGTTTAGAGAGTCAGAAAAGAGCTGAAAGATGACTCCAAAGTGACTTTTTCGTGTTTTTACCGAGTCCGAAAAAGTATAAAATACAACTTGTTTCGCCGTTTACATTGCATAAAAACCTGTTGCTGCACAGAAAGGCAAGTGTAAAATCCATTTTCGACAAAACATACGAAATTTTAATGAAAAAATGACTTTTTAAACCTAAATAGAGCTCAAAAAGTTATATATAAGTCTAAATGGTAAAAATAAAATTACTTTTACTTTTTACCTGAGTGAAGAGCAACATTGGTCCATTTACTGTGCAAACTTCTAGTGGCGATTACGACCGATCCGGGCTACCATTCAGAGTTCTGCCAGTTCCAGGTAAAAGGCGCTTCCTCATACTTCATTTCAATCTATTTTTTAATATTTTTCCATCGTGCAATAGACTTCTGTGGAAACTTTTTGAATTTTTAGGGCTCCGCTCATTGGCGCGGGTATCGGGCACGGACCCGTGCCAATGGGATTTTCTATACAAAAGGCTCGCGCCAACTAGCGCGTCTGTTCCTAAAACAGCCGCGCCAGCGGCCGAACCCAATTTTCCGCCTAAAAATTTGACATTTTGATCAATTTGAATGAATTTTGAAGCTCAACAGAGATCTAATTAAAGGTTTGTGACCATGTTGATGCAGGAAACCGAGCAAAATGGTGATTGAGTGGAAAGAAAGAGAGCATGGGGAAGAGGAAGAAATGGCCATGGAAAATGAGGCCTGCATGAATGCCCTCAGAAACTGTGGGCTCAAGAAAATCTTCCTGACACCTTGTTTACGAGCTCAACCTGAGCTACTTCAGTACCTGGTGAGCATTTGGGATGAACAAGAACAAGTATTCAAGCTACGAGACCAGGTGTTAGAACTGGACATTTATGATGTGTACTTCATAACTGGACTATTGCGCAGAGGTCCGGTACCCATATTGACAGGGAGCAAACCGTCGGGTGAGAAAATGGAGGAAGTGATGGCACGAGTGTGCCCACGGGCACAAATGGGATCAGGGAGTAAGAAGGTGGATATCCACACTATCCCCAATCTGGCACTATGAGTAGTACTACATACCATCACGCGGGCTGTGGGATCACAGGCACCGCACGAAGCGACGAAAGCCCAACTCTTACTAGCTTCAGAGTGCATGAGTCCCATACTGTTTGACTGGGCCACAACAGTAACGATCAACATCAAGAGACAGCTGAAGAGATGCAAGCAAGCCAAGATGAAGCAGTTTGGCTACGGGTCCATCCTGGTATCATTCATTCTGGAATGATTACCAATCTTCCAGGGCCAAGGGGCCATTGTAGCGGAGCCGATACCACGAGAGCCGAGAATGGCTCGTTGGGCAGCACTAATGCCCAGAGCAGGAGGAGGCCAACAGATGTCGTGGAGGCCAGATTTTTTTGGGTGGTTGCAGTGCCAGTTGATTGTAGTTGAGGACTGGCCTTATGCCAGGACAGACTTTACTGGAGACCCAGATCTCCCACTACCGAAGGGAGAGGATTGGGACGAAGAGCTGGGTATGATCTGTTTTTATTTTTATTTTTATGTTTTATGATTTTTTGTTAATACATGTTTGTTCTGACAGCAGTTACATGCGTATGGAGATGTTGGCCCAGAGAGACCAGCCGGGATGTCTCTTATCGCACAAAGAACTCAGCTCGCAGTCAATCCTCATGAGGAGGGCGCGGAAGGAGGAGAGTTGGTTCAGAACCTTGAGGGGATTGCCCGAGGGATTTCGGACTACGCCCGACTAGAAGATGTACCGTTAGCATATCAGAGACATACGGTGGGAGTGCCTAGTCGCCTCCACCGTCTACTGAGACGCCTAGTGCGTGCGGTGACTTGTTATCATGAGCACCACACAGACTAGCCTCCTAGGGTTTTATTTCATGCATATTTTTGAGAGACGTGTCGCCTCCGGATGTAATAAGACGAACATATATATTTTTTGATCTTATGCGACGCACACTATGTAAACATTTCGATATCTATATATATACATATCTATTTCTGGACGGATTTTCCTTTTACATGTGATGATGATTTACAAATTGCGCAAATGTCTATCTAACACCAAATTAGCTACTGCATCTGTTAATGTATTCATGTGCCTGGGTATATGCTGATATGTAATATAGTCAAATTTCTTTCCAGTAAACGAATACGCAGATACAGACGTAAAATGGATGGGTTTCTGACCGAATAATGACTGTTCAGTTGTAATACTACATGTTGTGAGTCTAGATACACAAGCAATTCACGGATACCAAGGTTTACAGCCTCAGTTAATAATTCTAATATAGCACTATATTCCGCGATGTTATTTGTAGTACGTCCTAGACACACACCTTGCAGGTTGACCAACTCACCTGCAGGATCGTAGATTACCCAGGCTGCTGAAGATAGATTCCTGGTACTGTGGGAGGCACCATCCGTGAAACCAACAAATGTATGAATGGACATCTGCACAATCAGGAAGACCCGATCAGCAGAAAGATGTTTACATTGCAAACCACACCACACATGCACACAAATGAAAAACACACACTTATGTACACACACCACACCAAAAATGACTTTAAGCGTATTATTTCTTCAGGTACAGCCCATTCCTGGGCTGCGCCAGCGGAACTCCTTCATAATCTATAAGCTCATAAGCCCCATTCTTCAAAATGTGTTTTACTATGTAGGGCCCATGCCACATAGGTTGGAACTTTCCAGCCCCAAGCTTGTCATGTGCTTGATCGTTTAGGAGGACGAGGTCCCCTTCAACAAAGGAACGAGAAGAAACTGATTGATCGAAGTGAGCTTTGACCCACTTCTTTTGTGCTTCAATCACTAAAGCAGCTAAATGGCGGTTTTCATCTAACGGTTCCAGATACAAAAGACGTTCTTCCTCAGCAAAAGTGTTGGGTAGAAGTTCCACAGCTAATTTCAACGAAGGAATCTCGCATTCAACTGGAAGAGTTGCTTCTAGACCATACACCAATTGAAATGGTGTGAATCCAGTTGCACTCTTTGCAGATGTCCGGTATGCCCATAGAGCTGAGAACAGTTGGAGGTGCCAATTGGATTTGTGGATACCAACTGTTCGTTGAATCATAGTGACCAGAACCTTGTTCACTGCTTCAACCTAGCCATTCGCCTGAGGGTAATACGGCGTTGAGCTATCGTGACGTAAGCCCAACTTTGAAGTCAGCTTGGCCATCATATAATCTCGGAAATGAGTACCGTGATTAGTAATGATGGCTTGCGGGACCCCGAAACGTGCAATGATATGGTTGAATATGAATTGGGCAGTTGTCTTACCATTGGCAGCTAGTGTAGGCATCGCTTCAGCCCACTTGGTGAAGTAGTCGACAGTGACAATGATATGCGCATGCCCCCCGGCCGAGTGAGGGTTACACGTCATAAAATCCACGCCCCATTTCGCAAAAGGGCTGACGGTAATGACAGGATGCAAAGGGAGAGGCGGCGTGCTCATCTTGCGCTGAAACACCTGGCACGCGTGACATTTACGGACTGCAACGATACAGTCTTTGAATATTGACGGCCAGAGATAACCTGCTCGCAGAATTTTCTAGGCAGTAGCATATCTGGACATATTTCCACCACAAGCACCACTGTGGCAGTCATTTAGGACCCTTTCAGCCTTTTCCAAGGTTAGGCACCGACGGAGCACCGAATCTACTCCAACACGGGATAAAGTATCTCCTACGATGCGGTAGGGTTGAGACTGATGCCGAATTCGACGTCGGGCATCTTTAGTCAACTCAGACCGAAATGTGGAGGTCTGAAGATACACGATTATGTCGCCATACCAAGGGTCGCGAGTACTGATGAGGAAAAGAGTTTCGTCTGGGAGATGATCCTCGGAGTGTGAAGGAGTGGAGTCTGTCGGGAGTGAGCATATAAGATCCGCGAAAACAAGTGATTTGGTTGACTTAGCAGTGGTGAACTCTAAGTCAAACTCCTGCAGGATAACGATCCATTTGGAGTATTTTCCCCCCAGCAATTGTCTAGAGAGAATATATGTCATGGGGTTGCAATCCGAAACCACTGTTATCGTACGCAATAGGATGTAATGGCGAAAACGCTGCACGGCGTGTACTGCGGCTAACGCCAACTTCTCAACATGAGCGTAATGTGTTTCTGTATCGAGAAGGTTTCGTGATGGATAATAAACGACATGTTCATTACCATCATCATCATCCTGCACCAAAACCATAGCAATGGTGCTAAACGCGGTGGCGAGATACAAAGTGAAATCATGATGATAGTCCAGAGGACGAAGCAAAGGAGCATTAACCAATAATGTCTTTAGCTTCTCAAAGGATTGCTGAGCAATTTCGTCCCAATGGAAGGGAACATTTTTCTTTAATAGGCGCGTAAATCCTTTGGCCACCTCAGCGTAGTTCGGGATAAAGCGTCGAAGGAAGTTCTCTTTTCCCTACAGACTCTGCAACTGATATAACGAGGAGGGTGACAAGAGGTTGATGATAGCCTCAACTTTTAAAGGGTCAAGGCAAATTCTGTCTTTGGAGACTATGAATCCTAAAAGATGACCAGAATCCACGCCAAAGACGCACTTATGAGGATTGAGCCTAATATTGTAGCGCCTACAACGAAGGAAAATATGGCGGAGGTGTTCAGGGTGATCCTCTCGCCTAGCTGAATGAGCTGGCAAGTCGTTCAGATAAGGCTGAACAATATGGCGAATGTCATGGAAAGCATAAGACATTGCACGCTAAAAAGTGGCTCCGGCGTTCTTCAAGCTGAACGGGAGCTTTTTATATGCGAAAGTACCCCACAGACAGATGAATGTAGTCTTGTGTTGATCATCAGGTGCAATATTGATCTGATTATACCCTGAGAAACCATCCATCAAGGAAAAAATCTCACTTCTGGCACATTCGTCGATAATCTGGTCAATGAACGGAGTGGGATAGTTATCTTTTGGACAGGCGCGATTGATGTCGCGGTAATCAACACAGACCCTAATAGTACCCTGATTTTTATCAACAGGGACAATGTTAGAAACCCATTCTATGAGGGGAATAGGATAAATAAAACCCGCGTTCAGAATTTTTTCAACTTCTGCCTTAATTGCAGTGGCTTTTCGAGGATGCATGGGGCATAAGCGTTGGCGCACGGGCTCCGCACCAGGATAGGTTGGAATCTCATGCACTACGATACTGGGATCAATCCCCGGCATTTCCTCGTAGGACCAGGCGAACACATCTATGAATTATTTAAAAAGATCAGTATAGACTTGAATCTCATCAGGAGAACAAGTCACTCCCACGTGAATATTCTCAATGATCCCCGGTTTAACGGAGATGTTGATCGGGATGGTTTGAGTGATGTTACTCAGGTTACCTTCTGAAAAAACCTCGTGCGTCAAGATGGGAATTTGAAGAGGAGGGGTAGGAACCTGAGATGCATAACGCTCTAGACAATCTGTCATTGCCCCCAGGCTAGGCATAAAAGAGGAGTGATGATGTCCATCGCCCCAAGACAGCTCCTCAAGAGACATAGTTTCAATGATGGATTCATCGGAAGGAAAAGTCTCCTTTAGAGGATCAGGTGAATCGGCCTGACCAAGCCAGGGGGATTCAGAGTAGACATCGAGAGCCATGCTCAAAGGAGCATGTTGAGGAGGTGGAGGATCAGATGCGGCAACAATTTCACAGTAGCTGATCTCTACTGGAGTCAAGGGCATTGATTCTCCAAACTCAAACACCTGCTCAGGCGTAGGGATGAGCCAAGGGTCATCAGACCTAGAAATCATGTTAACTTGAGCAGTGTGCGGTGGTGGTGCGGGAAAAATACCCATAAGGACGGGGTCTTTGAAGAGACCGGGTCCTATACTGTCAGGGGGATTCAGAATCTGATCCACGTATGGTACGTTGTTCTCGGAGGTGGAGGTGAAGAAGGACAACTGATCCACCGTGACGATTTTTCCCTCGTGAGGGAACTTAAGAAGTCAAAAGACAGTGGATGGCATGCATAGCATGGCATGGGTCCAGCTGTGGCCAAGAAGTATATTGTAGTTGAGCCTGGCGTCGACTACTTCTACTTCCACATTGACAGTCTTCCCCTGTAAAGTGATCGCTAAACTCTCGAGAACACCCAGGGGTTTAGATTCCCGACCATCAAATGCCTCAAGGGCATTGGGAGATGACGAAAGGGCTGGAGAGCCAATGGCCTTCCAGTAGGCAGACGACATAACACAGGTAGAGGCACCTTCATCCATGATGGCCCTATGAATGTTAAGACCGTTAATCCCGACTTGAATAACAAGAGCGATTTGATGTGGAAGTCGAGGAGTGAAATTCTCTAAATCGAAGGTGAGAAGACTCGAATCGGCGGGATCAATACCACTGATTGCAGACAGTAAAGCCTTCCATTGTGAAGGACAACTTTGAATAACTTCTAGTGCAGACATAGTAGAGGGTGCCTGTGCCAAATCCTCAACAATGTTGTAATCTTGAGCAGCACGAGCATTTGGATTATAACAAGATCTTCGAAGAACACCTTTAGAAGGTGGCTTCACAACAGGTTCAAGAGTATGCTTCTCGATTTCCAACGAACCAGAGACAGGTGGGGGAGGCGGTCCATCCGCAACTACCTTCCAGGGTGCCTGTCGCGATTCATTGTAATCCTTCGAACGCGTAGCGACAGAGATAGGTGCAGCACCATTCATCATGAAAACTTGGTGGTGGTGAACCAGTGAGTTAGTATCTGATCAGGTATATGAAACTTGATCAGTCTACGATGGCGCCGCCACTGATGAATGTGATCAGAAATGTGAGTGGCCTTGTCCTGCTTCAAAGAAGTCAAGAGGTGTGTCCCGGTTTCATAACGAACCGGTAACTAAAAGTGCGTCAGAAAAGCCATGGCTAAGGAATTGAAATCTTGGAAGATGCCACGGGATAACTCGATGTACCACTTAGCAGCAGCTCCAGTCATAGTGCGCTAGAAGAGGCGCAAATGAATTGAATCATCGACCCAAGAGTTAGACGAACACCAAAGATGATACGTCATCACATGCGCTTGAAGGTCCTCCCCAGCTTTACCCTCAAACTTGGGGCAATCACCTGGTATCTTGGTAGGAACCGGAGGCTGATAAGGATTATGCAAAATCGGATCATTGGTCAGTTTTGAAACATCCGGAAATTCCAAGGTGGCCAGAAACGGCAATGGCGGATTAACCGGCATGCCAGGCCCGGGATGAGGACTGGTACCCGTACTCCACAATGGTTGCGAATATCCTTGCCCCCATGGGTTCTGTCTTGTAGGATTCTAACCGTAGGGGGTGTAGGTCGTATAACCAGACTGATTTGGCTGCTGGTAACCAGTGTGTGGGGCTTGATAACTAGAGTACGGACCCTGATTATGTGTCGGCTCGTTGTAAGCAGCATTTGGATTTGGCTGCTGAGTATAGGTAAAACCGGGTGGAGGAGGATAATACTGAGAGCCTCGAGGCTGATTATAATTCGGTTGAGATTGACCATGAGGATAATAACCGCCCTGAGGATGATTCGGCTGCTGATAGGTGGAACCCTGCGGAGCCTGATAACTAGGGCGCAGCTGTTGATTTGGCTGCGGCATCGAATAAATCGGCTGCTGGGCAGGGTTAATGGAATGAGCGGGTTGTCCTGAATGAATAGGTTGACCCGGCTGAGAGGGCTGACCTGGGTGAACAGGTTGACCCGGATATACTGGTGGCGCTGGTTGCGCAGGTTGACCTGGCTATAAAGGAGCCCCAGGTTGTACCGGATGGGTCGGTTGGCCTGGAGGCGGAACACCGGGTTGTACCGGATGAGCTGGTTGGCCTGGTGGAGGAATAGGGCCAGGTGATTGCTGGTAACCGGTTTGAGATGGAACAGAACCATAGGATGGTCCCAGCTAATATGAAACGTTAGAAACAACAGGATACTGCGGTTGCATAGGTTGAGAAGGCTGGATTTGCCCCCCAGGACCATAGACCGGTCCCGGTTGGTACTCCGGCTGAGGTTGTACAGGTTGACCAGAAGGGCTATAATACTATCCTTGTGGACCGTATGACGGCCCTTGCTGGCCCGCAGGATAGCCTTGCATGGGCTGCCCCTGTGGGTCATAAGGATAGCCAGGTTGGCCCGAAGGTTGGCCTTGGAAAGGTTGCCCTTGCGGGTTATAAGCCTAGTTATAAGGTAAACCTTGAGCATGGAGGTAAGCCTCAGGAGCGGGTAGACGCAAAATGTCCCCGTGCTCATCATATTGACCTGGAAAAGCATACACGGGCGTACCATCCTGTGCATAGTGCGAAAAGAGCGGTTGGGATCTTGGGAGGATGGTCCAACCTTGGGATTCGGCTGTTCCAGGGACAACCGATACTCCTCCGGAGAGATGTTCTCCGGTATAGTAGTCGCTAAATAAACGTCTTCAGGAGACAGCATAGCCCTGGAGGAGGGTGCTGTGACAACTGGTGCAGAAGCAACCACACAGACAGTGGGTCGGACGGGTACAGAAGTAACGGGTGTCTGAGAGGACACCCCCGGTGAAGGAGCAGTTGGCCTCAGAGAAGGAGCTGACACTCCCATAGAGGCTACGGCAGAAATGATCTGACCCAAGGACCTGTACCCCGGTGGTAATGAGGGACTGGCTGTTGACATAACAGTTGATTCAGAGTTGTCTCCCAGAAATAATATTCGTGGGAAGAGCTGATAGTCTTCACCAGACGTTGGGATTTCCTCGCCAGAATCACTCATGGTTGAGCCTGCCACTAGATCTCGCAATAGACGGTGAGGACTAGGAGGAAAAACAGCAGCTATAAAGAGAGAACCCAATGTAAGAGAAAGGAAATCAAATCCTAATCTCAATTCAGACACAGGGTCCGAAAAGGGCCAATCGAACTCAACTGGTCCCCCAAAGGGTTGCTCAGAAAGAACCGATTCCCCGTCAGGAAACTCAGAAAGAACGGGCTGATGTGGTTCAGCAGAGGATTGGGATACCTCTGATGAATCGTCCGTGTAAGGACTACCAGTAGACGAAACCGAGGGTTCCGCCACTGTGGCAAACGACAAGAGGAAAAGAGAAAACACACACACGGGCTGAAAAAGAGTCAAGACACACAATCAAACGGTCAACAAGAAAAATCTAAGAGGGCGTGTAATCGTGGGTGATTAATTTTTTACCACATTGAAAAATAAGAAACTTCACCGTTTCATGTTTTAAGAGTCGAGAAACGGTCAAAAAGGTGACTCTATCTCTTTCAGATTTGACACAGGCGTGAAAGGACAAGCGCTTGGTGATCCTTTCAAATTTAGGGAGTCAGATAGGATAAAAATGAATGCTCAGGAATACTAGGCAAAAGGGTGTACCAAATAACCGTGAACTACAATATACACCTTGGTTTAAATAATGAAAGAGAAATCAACCAAGGACTTTCCGTACGTGCAGGCAATCTCCCCGAATGCGGTGTCCGGTGTATCATGGGTATAGGGCAGCAGACTCGGCTTCCTATGGATAAAGGATTAAAACCTAGAGGGGTCTCCCTTTATATACGCGACGGTAAGGGGAGCACAAGTCCGTACTAGCGCTGTCTAAAGCCAAAAGGCGAATGATAGCTACTAGGTTTAAAGACGCCGAAACACGTCTCTAGCCTAGACCTCTAAATGTGTTTCGTTAGATTTCAATACCGCCTTAGTGTAAATTGAGTAGATTTTAAAGTTGATCTTCAATTACGTTTCAGTTTTCAGGCCCTAACGAATGTGCTGCCTCAAAAATCTCCTAAATGCAAAACTACATGCCACAGTACATCATTTCGTTCGATGAAAGCTAGCTACGGAAGAGTTGAAAGCTTTTACACAAAAAAAATGATCAGAAGACAATCAATGATATCTCTAATGCAACTAATGAAACTAAAAAAATTTCTTTCAAATTCAGTAATTACTAGTAAAATCGAAAAGATTTCAATTTGCACTAATCAACCAAAAGCAAAAGAGATTTTTTTTTATTTTCAATGTTTGATAGCTAGATGCACTGAACAAACTGAAAACAAACGAAAATAAATTCGAGAAATGATATTAAGAGAGTAAAACGAGCGAATTTCACTCAATGGCACAAACAATCAGATCTCAAATCGACCAAAGTCTCTCAAAACCAAGAAAAAGTCCCAAAGGCTCCAATGGACCATGTGATCTAGGCCCAAAGCAAGACGAAACGAAATTTGAATGAAGAGAAGAACAATCACCCAAAAATTGCAATGAAACGGTGAACAACCACTAAGAGAATGCGAAGGGGAAATCAATGAATTGACTGGACTAACAAAATACCAAAACTCCTAAGGAGGGCTCGACACACAAAGCCACTAGATGCCCTAAGGCTTAAAACGTGAAATCGATGGAGAAAAGAAAACAACCAAAGGACGAAGGCAGACTCCCAGTCAAACAGGACTCCAACACACTCAGGTAGCCGAAAAACCAAAAAGAAACACACTGACCAGACCCAGAGAGCTCAAAACTGAGTGAACTCTAATGCCTCACAGGAGTGGCACGACTGTGAGGTTGTAACTGGCACTAGAAAGCAATTGGCACGGGTAATATACAAGCAACCTGCGCCAATTGGTGCGACCGTCGAGCTAAAAATCGCGCCAGCCGAGTTTCTCAGCCAAAAAATAAAAAGAACTACTCCAGAAGCAGATCAATGATATCCAAGCAAACCAAGAAGCAAAAATAGCAAAAGAACCCAGCCCAGAAGGCTAACCAAACAAGGAAAACTGCGAAACAATCAAAACGAGACAATCAAAATGAGACAATCAAAACTAGACGATCCCCAGCGGAGTCGCCAAATTGTTGAAGAGGTAAATCCCCTCTGCGGATAGAGGTGATCCCTACTAGCCTAGAACGGGTCTAGCAACAATCATCAAATGCTACAGCGCAAGTTCCTAACTGCGAATAAACAGACCAACGATGGAGGCCTACCTAGAGTCCAACGTTATGATTCGTAGAAGAGACAGTGTTCCCATTCCTCAGCCTCGGCAGATCACGATCCCCACGATCTTCGTGAATGGACACCTGTACATGCAAGAAACAATATGAATACAAACATAAAATCTAGAATATGCAACTATATATCAATCAAAAAGGATATAACTCATCATTATCATAAGTGAAAAATGCAGTGGAACGATAACCAGTAGTCATTCATTAATAAGCAATCGAAAGAGAGTACAACCAATGTTCTGATGCTGAGGTCTCCTTCAGAGGGGTCGCCAGTAGTACACGTCTCGTAAAGCCTGCCAGGGATGGGACAAGCCTCTCTTAGAGTCTCTCGACGATAATCTCCTTGCTTTAGTTTGGCCTTAAGGGAAGAATGAGGGCTCTTGCAGCATTAAGGCTCTTGGGAATTTGAGAACTTGGAGATTCAAGACTTGGGCACTTCAAGACTAGCTTGCAATGGCAATGGGCAAGCTTTTATAGATGGAGGAAGGGGAGTTGGGATCCCTATAATTGTGGTATTGGCCCTATCTTCAAGGAAGCTTCCATGAGAGGTGGCAAACCACTTCCCCTTCATGGAACTCCCGGAGCCAAACCTCCCAACTCAAGATAGATAATAGTTTCTGATTCTGTTGAAACGAAACTTCCGCCATTTTATTTTAAAAAACAATCCTTAAATTGGCTGGCGCGACTGCGACTCTGGGACAGAGCGCCAGTTGGCGCGGCCTCTTTGTAGGATTTTCCCCATTGGCGCGAGTGATGAACTGGCTACCCGCGCCAATGCAAAAAGGGACGTTTTTATGGTTTTTTGCAAGGAGATGTCTTCAGGGCAATTGAAGCTCATGTTTAGAGGAATGCAATGATAGTGGTTTCAAGGCATGACATTGCTCACAGGTCACAGAATGGGCCCTCCAATGTGTGGGACGGGGAATGGTAGGGACGGTGACAAATTACTGTGTAACACCCTTCAAATCATAGAACTCCTCGTTTATGGTTTTAAAACCCCTTACTTTTCCTCTATTGAAACTGGAAAAACCCTTATAAAACCCCTCTTTCTGCCCAAAAAATTCCCTTCTATATAAACACAGGCTTTAGCCCCCGAGGGCTTAAAAATATTTGATCCTTCTCCTACATGCGTCCAAGCGCTATAACCAAGTGCTTTAACAAAAAACCCCTCTAACCCTATCGCATCGGCTTTTTCCGTGAATACCGCATTTTCGTTGTAAAATTTCCCCCCAATGCGATAAGCCCCACTTCCCTTGGCCCCGGTTCCGTGTTCTCCCATAGAACCTCGCCTTTCCTTTCCTCCCTTTCCCTTTCTCATTATCCCCGCCTTGTCACTTTATGAAATAATCCCAACCATTGATCTTTAAATATCAATGGCTATCGCGCCTCTTTGCCTATCCTTCCTCCGCCTAAATCCTTCCATTCATTCACCCTGGTAAATGAATCTCTACCGTTGATTCGTTAGATCCAACGGGCATCATTTATTATGTCACCCAACCTCCCTCTGGACCAACCTCACACATCACAAATCACTCCCAATCTTACGATGACACCTAGCCTCCACTTAAACAACTCACCGCCCAATTTCTCCATCGCACCCGATCCGCAGTGTCGGATCTCATCCCCCTCATCCGATGGTTGTGGCAGCATATCGCATAATTTTTGTGCCCGGATTTTAACACTCCAAAGTAGTGCGATACCGGCGGTATCAAAAAATCCACATGGTGAGCGATCAATGGAATCGCATTCCTTCTGGGCAAAACCACTTACTGCCCGAGGGTCGCACGATAACCACCCATGGTATTTAGAAAACCACTTTTGTCTAGTTCATGCCAAATATAGTTTGAACTGGATTTTCGCCTTTTTTACTCCGTAAACCTCCTGCGCCTGCATAATCACCCCCCTCTAGATCGCTCCTCCGCTCCGTCAGCCTCCTAAGCAATCAAACCACTCCATTGCAGGTTTTTTATAACGATTTTTGTGGTTTGTTGCAGGTTTTTACCATACTGTTTGGAGCAGAAATCCTGTCCAAAACTCGCAAAAAGATAGAGCCAAAGTATTTCATGGTTTAAAGCTAAATCACAAAGGTAGAAGGTTGTGTGGTTTCACCCAAAGGTTTGGACCGTGCTGTATAAATACTGGTCATACTCTTAAAACTCTCCACCACGCCAAGAACCTCTAATCCACAGGGATAAATGAAAAGACAATAAAAGCTGAAGATTAAAAAATTGAAGAATTTCTGGCACGAAAGATCGAAGCTTGAAAGCTTCAAATCCTATGGTTTTAAGGTTAAAACAGGTTTTAAGGACAAACAAACAAGGCAGACCAAATAAAGCAAAAGCCAATGAATAGTCGAAATCAAAAGGATTTTGTGCATAAGTGTGAAGGATTAAAGAGTTAAACCTTGTTGTGTTAAGGTTAAAATATAGTGCAAAGATCAACACAGTCATCAGATCAGGATTAAAGGCTCTAAGATGATTACGAGGGCATAAAGAAGAATCATAGCTATAATAGTGTTTAAATCCACCAGATCAGTACAAAAACAGTGAAGGGGCCTCCAAATGCCACCTTAGTAAGGCAATAAAGGCCAAAACTGCCACCTACAGGTTTATTTCCTCAAAAGAAGGCACCATAAATGCACAGTCAGGGATATTTTTAAAAGATAGCTCAACATTAACTATCAACCTACCAAAAGCCCTTAAAGTCAACAAGGGCAACTAAAGTTGATAAAATTTAATGTAAAATCATTAAAACAGAGATGAGCACTTGAAATACTTTTTTTAGGCCTCCCAAAGGTCAAGAGACCATTACTCTGTATTAAATGAACAAATGAAACCTACTTACACTCCACCTCCTCATTATTCTATAAATACTTCTGTAGAAGACATTATAGAGGTTGGTCTCTGCATATATGTTGCATGTAAATAGCTTTGAAGATGTTGTAGCCCTGTTTGTAATTGAAGACACATAAGTTGAGATGAGAAGCTTGAAGCTGTAGAGACCCACTGGACTTGAAGATTGTAACTGGTTTGAACATCAAATACAAATAGCTTATTTATGGGATCCTGGTCTATGTCAATGGTGATGTGTTTCTTACTATAATTTTTATTCCCTTTATGTTTTCATTTTGTTTGCTTTTATCTGATAAAGAACAGAAAATATAGATTAGGATCTACTTCTGAAGTACCCTAAATCTCACTAAATAATCTTTGTCTTAATGTTTTCTGCTGAATTGTGTATTTAAGGATAATTCAATAGAGTGGGATCATTCAAAAAAATGTTGGTAAGCCCATGTTTTGCTAAGTGTAGCTTGAGATATTATCTTTAAAAGTTCTTGAATAGTTTGCTAAGTAAATTTGGATTAGGGAAGTCTATGGTTAGCCCTGTCCTCTAATTTATTCTCCAAAAGTTACTCTGAAAAGTTCCCTTAAGAGTATGTTGAAAGCAGGCTAGTTTGAAAGTACTTACCCGATCTTAGACTAATTTTTATGTTCATCATAATGTTTTTCCTTTGAAAATGCTGAAAGTAAGCTAAGTTAAAGGTCTTTACTTGATCTTAAGTTGTTCTTTGTTTTTTAATGTTTTCTCTTGAAAGTATATCAAAAGCAGGCTAGTTTAAAAGTGCTTACCTGATCTTAGGTTACTTTGTGTTTTTTCCCTAAGTACATGTCAAAAGCAGGCTAGTTTAAAAGTACTTACCTGATCTTAGAATTTTCTTTGCTTCTTCATGTGTTTTACTTCCTTCACTTCATTTCTTACTATTTCATTCCATAAAATCAACTTAAAGAGATCCTTTGACATAGATGACTTGCCCCATGGACCACTCTTGAAATTTGATGTGCAATTAAATCCTATTATGAATCCATAGCCCAATGGATTGATGTTGTTCCTTGCTTGTCTTATCAACTAAAACATTCTTTCACTTACTTACATCTTCACCCTTCATACATACTTCCTTCATCTTCACATTGTCCGACCCAACCAAAATAAAACAAACAACCTTGTTCTTCACAACTTGCCTAAAATCATACTCGAAGCCTTAAAGATCATATCTTTGAAAACACATATATATTGAGATCCCTCTCTGAATCTAGGATGGCTAGGTCCTTAGATTCCAAAGTGGTTTTGATGTAGGCTCTACAGCATTTGTACTTGCCAATCTTGCAAACTACGGAATCCCAACATACTGGCGACCATACTGGGGAATTTTGAGTAAAATCCTTTGAAAAAAAATACTCAGTGTTCATCTAATTAAAATCATTTTTCTTCAAGCACTACCAAGAATAATGGTGTTCATGATAGGAATTATCTGAATTAGTGACAAACTAAGTAACCCTTAGGATTCTCATAGAGCCTTATCAAACCTTGAAGAAATCAGCTAAGTGAGCCACAGAGTAAACTCCATTAGTCTCATCACTGTAGCTAAGTGTTGAAATAGATTTATGGAACTCACATAAACCACAGGACTGTAAAAACTCAGAAAACCCAAAAATATCTCAGATTGGTATTCAAACCTATTAACGGTGGTGGATCATAAAACATTTTACCCTCTAAAAGCTAAAAATTTCCACCTGGTGACTCCACAATCCTGAATAGACCTAAAGACTCCACTGGGAATACTATTTATATCATAACATCATACAAACTCACTTAAGGAAATTGTGAGAAATTAAGTTTCCTTGTTCAAAAGATCAATTAGCCTATCAAAGATTGTCATATTTGGTTAAAATTTTCTTATCAATGGGTCTGAAAACATAGCATATTAGCTTCTAGAAGAGTTCATACTAGAGCCTATCCTGACCCAAATCCACCTAAGATAGTTAATAATCCAGAAAGTATACTTACGAAGCCTTCTAAGTCTAAAACTTTGACTGTTATCAGACCAGTCCATAGAGCTAATTATGTTCCTCAAAACCTTACAGCTCTAAAAAATTCACAAGTTGACTTAAGAAACCTATTTAGAAATAAGTCACTTAGTGATATTGATCAGATAGACTTTGAGCCTTCACACTCACCCCAACATAGTGGTGAACATCCTGGTAGTAGAGAAACCACTCCACCTGACCTTCATTTCATTTATAACTTTGGTTTTTCTCGTCCTAGATCTTCTCAACAGTTTTTTGCTGGTCCATCCACTTCTGTTATCCATACTCCCACTATTCAAACTACTCCATTCCATCAAACCTCTCCTATCTTACATCCCCCACCTGTAAACCCCCCAATTTTTCCACAACCTCCTATCATGGCAACATGGTATGCCCCTCTAGTCCTTCCTTTACCTTTATTCAAACTGCCACAAGACTATCAGTCCAAGATACCATTATATGATGCCAGTGGAGCTACTACTACTTCACAATATGTGGATAAGATGAATGATTATTTTGACAGAAATGAGATTGATGATGAGATTGTCAAACTCAGATTGTTTGCTCAGAGTTTAGGGGGAGAAGCAAGAAAATGGTTCAAAATATTCACCCCTAATAGTATTAATGACCTCCAAGCCCTCCATCAATAATTCATAAACAAATGGGAAATCAGAAAAAACCCTCTCCAAATACTTTCAGACTACAACAACCTCAAAAGAAACACTGGGGAACGTGTTCAAAATAATTGCACTAGTTTCAATAGTGTTTATAATGCCCTACCCCCAGAATTGAAACCTCCACAAGGTTTAGCTTTAGCCAAATTTCCTGAAGGATTTGATCCTAAAATGGCATACTAGCTAAGAGAGAGAGATCCTTTGACTTTAGAAGACATGCAGAAAGGATCTCTTGATGTGGAAGTAAATTTGATTGAAAAAAGAGCTAGGATGAGGAATGAAAAGAAAGTATCATTTAGGGAAGAAACTACACCTTCCACATCTAGCTCAAAGATGGAAAGAATGATGGAGGAAATGATGAATAATATGAGCATACTTGAGAGAGCACAATCCAGAGAAAACCAATCAACTCCCCAAAACATAAATCAATCTCAAAATCAGAATCAAAACTTTAGGAGAAACCAACCTCAAAACAGACAAAGAGAGGATGATCAACAGATCAGATCTCCTTTCCAAGAAAATTATGTTAATGAGGATGAAGAAACCAATCAACCAACAAAGGATGACAGCATGAAAATTCTGGGAGTAAGTAATGAGGATTCTGATCTCATTTATGAGAGAAAAAAAGGTCTATATACACCTTATGATGACAGAAGACCGGAAACGGATTATTATGAACAATACTCTGAAAATGTCGTCATAGGGACACCTAAATAATATGACCTCAGAAGTAAAAAGAATCAAGATGCTCCCAGAAACAAAACCTCTGATAAATCTGCCAAAAACAACCCTAAAAATGCATCCAAAAAGACAGTTGAAACCCACAAAACAGGGTATGTAAATTCTGATTTAAACAAAAGGAAAAACAACCAAACCAATGAAAAGTAGAGTGTTAACCCCAGTAGCACTAGCACTTCAGCTAATGCTCCTGAAAAAACCATTTTAACAGCTGTAAATATTAAAATTCAGTAAATTGGTTTTGCTAATGAGTCAGTGAACAAGAAGGTCGAATTAAACATTTTAAAAAACCAGATTCCCTTCAGCTTAGAGAATGAAATCTCTAAAATCAAAATCTTAGTCCCACTCACTGAATTAGTTACTCAAAATGTATATAGAGGTCATATTTTGATAACTTTGAACATATAAGATGTTCGTGACACAGTTAACTTAAATGATGATACCCCAGAAATCATTTTCGGACCAAAAATTGAAGGAAAATTTCAAGAAGGAACCACCCCTCCATTCTACATCAGCTTAAACATTCATGACAATATTTTGCACAATTCTATGCTTGATTTAGGAGCATCACAAAACCTCATGCCCAAGGTGATTATGGAAATATTAGGCTTAGAGGTAACTAGACCCTACAAATATTTATATTCTTTCGATTCAAGTAGAGTGAGATGCCTGGGCTTAATAAAGAACATCTGTGTTAACTTAGCCCAAATACCACCCAAGAGTTTAGTGATGGACATTATAGTGGCTGATATACCCCCAAAATATGGCATGCTTCTTTCAAGGTCATGGGGTGCTAAGTTACAAGGCACAATGCAGATGGATATGACTTATGCCACCATTCCTGTTTTCAGTCAACCAAGAAGACTCTATAGGGAGACACACATGAAATATATGGTGAGTAACCAAGAAAGACCAGAGAACTCTCCTCTTTACTCCATACACACTGACCTTGAATCTTTCATTCTTTTCAATGATGATATTCCCAAAGAGCAAGTTTTGGTCTATGAAAAACCATCAGATGTTGTAATCACTTCACATACAAACATAGTTACAACCATTGATAAAGAGGAGAACAAAGAGGAAATTAAAAAATAGTTTGTTGATTCAGAAATTTACAGCAAACAGAGTAGAGTTCTTGGGGCCCAAAACAGTCATGAGCATAATGCAGATCATGAAAATCAAGGGGTAAAAACTCAAAACATTGAAAACCTTGAGGAAAAAAGCATAGAAAAAAGTAGTGCAGACCCCTGTATAAAACAGGAAAATGAAGAAAACAGAGAGGACAGCAGTGAAATAAATCACAAATCTGAAAACAGCCCTCTTTGGAGAATAAATTTTGATGGGTCTTGCACTAAAAAGGATGCAGGAGCAGGTATATGGATACACAACACTGAGAACAATCATGCTGAGGGGCATTCCTTTAGATTAAACTTTCAATGTACCAATAACATAGTAGAGTATGAGGATCTCCTTTTAGGCCTACATTTATTGAAAAATCTAGGAGCCAAAAGGATAAAGTTTCATGGGGATTCATAGTTGATTCTTAGGCAAGTGAATGGGGAATCTAGTGCCAAACACCCCAAACTTAGAGCCTATAGATATGATGTCATGGATTTGCTGAAAACATTTGATGAGTTCCAACTAACTTTTGTCCCTAGAAACCAAAATGTCCTTACTAATGGTTTAGCCTTTGCTACTAGAACTTGTCTTACACCTTATGAAACCAATAAATGCACCACCCAAGTCAAATTTAGACCAGTTGTCCCAGATAATGAAAAATACTGGCAAATTTTTTATGGAGATAAACAAATAGAAGACTTCCTACATTCTAGAAACGAATTTGAAACATCAAACTCAAATTCAGATTTTGATGAAGACTATCCTGCTAAAGAGAACCCACTTATTGAAGAAGAAAAGTCTCCTGAGATTGGAGAAATAAATCTGTTAACACATGAACCCAAATATATGGCAGAAAATAGCACAGACTTGGAAAATGAAGACTTAGAAGTGCTTCCATCCAAAGGCGAAAGCTTGCCAAAAGGGCTGGTCCCCTTAGAACAATTATTTGATTTGTATGATGTGGACGAGAAGCCAAAACTGGAACCCATAGAAACTGAAGTGGAAGAATGCAATATAGGCAGTGAGGAAAAGCCTAAAATGATCAAACTATCTAAAACATTGCTAGCTCACATTAAACTGAAATACATTGAGCTTTTTAAAGAATTTTCTGATGTTTTTGCATGGAGCTATGAGGATCTGAAATCATATGATACAGAAATAATTCAGCATAAGATATCCCTCAAAGAAAAATAGAAACCTTTTAAACAGAAATTGCGTATAATTAACCCTACCCAATTAACCCTGGTAGAGAAAGAAATTAGAAAAAATTATGATGCCGTAATTATAGTCCCTGTTAGATGCTCAGAGTGGGTGTCTAATCTTGTATCAGTTAGGAAGAAAGCATGAGAGATAAGGATTTGCATTGATTTTAGAAACTTAAACAAAGCCTCACTGAAGGACAACTATCCTTTGCCCAAAATGGATCATAATTTAGAAATGGTAGTTGGTTCCAAAAGAATTTCTTTACTATATGGATTCTCAGGTTACAATCAAGTTTTGGTACATCCTCATGATCAACTTAAAACAGCTTTTACTACACCTTGGGGTACTTTCATGTATTTGAAAATTCCTTTTGGTTTGATGAATGCTGGTGCCACATTTCAGAGAGCCATGGACATTGAATTTTCACAAGAAATAAGTTACTTCATTGTGATTTACCTTGATGATATAACTATTTATTCTAAAACAGATGAAGAACACCTTATACACTTGAGAAAGGTCTTTGAAAAGTGCAGAAAATTTGGTCTATCCTTGAATCCAAAGAAAACATTGTTTGGTCTCCAATAAGGAAAAATTCTTGGGCATATCATATCAGAAGAAGGAATAAGGATAGACCCAAAGAGGATTGATGGCATATTGCAAATTAGCCATCCCAAAAACATCAAGTAACTTCAATCTTTCAATGGAAAGATTAATTTCTTGAGAAGGTTCATACCCAATCTAGCTGAACTCCTTAGGAGCATAAAAAACATGCTTAAAAAGGAAGAAGGAGTGAAATGGACCTTAAAAGCAAATAAATCATTTGAACTGGTAAAACAAGCACTCACCAAAACACCAGTTCTTATCAGTCCTGATTTTTCAAAGGATTTCTTTATCTTTTCATTTACATCAGAACACACAGTAGCGGTTGTCCTATTGCAGAAAATTTTGAACGGACAAGCGCAGCCCATTGCATTTTTTAGCAAGGCATTAAGAGATGCACCTCTAAAGTATAACATAATGTTAAAACAAGCCTTTTCCTTAGACAAAGCCTTAAAGGACTTCAGATTTTACATTTTGCATTCCCAAATCATAGCATTTGTGCCTCATTCAGTTGTGAAAGACATATTGACCCAAGATCCAGATGGAAAAAACGGAAAGCGGATTGCTGCAATTTTAGAGTATGACTTAGAAATCAAGCCCACTAAGCTCATAAAAGGTCAAGGACTAGCAAAACTTATGGTTGAATCCAACTTTCAAGCTCTTGATATAAACATGTTTAATGCATTAGATGAACAAGAGGAGTTTTCAACTCCAATTATTGAAGATCATTTTTTGAATTCATCTTGGTATGCTGACATTTTGCATGTTTTGCTCAATCTTAATGTTCCTCTTGGTTTGTCTAAAACAAAGGCAAGATTTTTAAAGTTGAAAGTTGTAAATTACTGCTATTTGAATAAATGTTTATATTGGAAAAATGCTAGTGGATTATAGCTTAAATTTTTACCTGAGAATGATGCAGATAATATCAAGCATGAGTTCCATGAAGGAGAATGTGGAGGCCACCTGTACTGGAAATCAACTGCTAATAAAATCCTCAGAGCTAGTTATTACTGGCCCAATCTCTTTCAAGATGTCCATAAAATGATTATTGCATGTCATAAATGCCAAATATTTGAAGGCAAAATAAAACTGCTTCCCTTACCTCTACAACCAATCACTGTTGAAGCTCCTTTTCAGCAGTGGAGTCTAGACTTCATTGGGGAAATCCATCCTCCCTCATCTGCCCAACATAGATGGATCCTCACAGCAATAGACTATTTTACCAAGTGGATAGAAGCCATCCCCTCTAGGAATGCCACAGACTCAATCATCATCTCATTCCTTGAAAACCATATACTTTCCATATTTGGCTGTCCTAGAAATATCATCACCGATAATGCTGCTGCATTTGGTTCTAAAAAGATGTAGAATTCTGTCATAAGTATCAAATCATATTGGGTCACTCCACAGCTTATTACTCTCAAGGCAAAGGGTTGGCAGAGTCTTCAAATAAAATTTTGGTAAACATTATCAAGAAGTTGCTGGAAGATAACAAGAAATCATGGCACAATAAGCTAGTGCATGCTTTATGGGTAGACAGATTAACAATTAAAAATTCAATTGGAATGTCTCCCTACCAGCTAGTTTATGGAACTAATGCAATATTTCCAACCAGTTTGGGAGTTCCAGTCATGAAGCTGATCCAAGAAGTACAGTCTGAAGATGATGATATGACAAGGAGAATAAACCATACAATACATCTACAACAAACCAGAGAATAAGTATACATCAGAGCACAATAATTACAAGAAAACATCAAGAAGTTGTTTGACAAAAGAACCAAGGCAAGTGATTTCAAGATCGGTGATAAAGTTTTGAAATGAGATTCAAGAAGAGAAGATAAGGGTAAACATGGGAAATTTGATAACTTATGGCAAGGCCCTTATCTTATCCAATCTGTTATTGGAAACAATGCATTCTTTCTGCAAGAGTTGGATGGAGCTGAATATTTTGGAGGTCCTGTCAATGTCAGGGTTCTCAAGAATTATTTTTGTTAACTGATATTTTGATTTTCAGAGCTTTGTTTTTTGTATATGTCATTGCTTTCAATTTAAGAAAAGGAAAAATACAAAAACAATAGAAAAATCAAAAGAGGGCAGAAATAAAACAAGAAAGGTACAGCCCCATACCAAAAAAGAGAAATTCTGAAAGTGCGCAAGCTTAATTGCCACTACCAAAAACAACACTGTTATTTTAGTCATACAACCTAATCATGACTGAGATAGATTTCAATTTACTATTGGTAGGTTAGTGAAAAATATTTGCCAAACTATTCAATCTTGTCTTATCAGTAGATTAGATTAGGATAGAAAACAATGGTTCAAACAAACTGAAAATATGAACCTATAAGATTGATGAAATATTGGTTCTAATATGCTCAAAATCTGAAGCAAGAGAAAGGAAAATTAGCTCCAAAAATACCAAAACCGGAGCTGCAAAAAGGATGAAGGATGTTTAAATTTTCAGATTTCAAGCCTTCATAGTTTTGTTTTAAAATTTCTGCAAATAAATTCTATGTGCAGCTTGTACATACAGCCATAGACATCATGGAAAATCAGACAGTCTAACCCTAATTTGACTATGTTTAAATTTCTGTTTTAGAAGAATAGAGAATAAAATCTGCCAGACAGTCTAATCCTGGCAGATAGTAGCTTAGGTAGAGAATTTATGAGTTCAATAGTCTAATCTGAACTCATGGAAAAAATAAGGGTAGATTCAGATTAGTTTTTCCTGTTTTAGAAAGAATAAAATGTTGATGTTTAAAGTCTACAAGTCTAAGTGCACCTCCTGAAGAAAAAATGATAGGAAGTAGGTTGTGTAGGTAGAAATATTGGGAGGATTTTTTTGCTGACAAAACTGATTTATCTTTTCTAAAAAGTAGCATGATCAGCAAGGAAAGGTTGTCAATGGATAAAGGCACAGATCTACATCCCAGATATCAAATTCTGAAGATTCTTGACACCTCCAAAAAGCTGTCATCCCAAAGTGGAGCCACTGTTAGCCAACAGTAAATTTTTTTCAGAGCAAATGATGGCTAAAAATAAGTCCTAAGCCTTTAAGATATTTTTTTCATGAAAAACTGCTCATTCTTGAAGTCTTCTTGTGATGTTTGAACTTAGCAAGTAATCTTCACTACTGTTTCATTAAAAGAAAACCACTGAGTTAAACTTGCTGCCCCCTTCAAAATTGTTCCCTAAACAACCCCTTTTCATCATTTCATTCACTCATTTTGGCCCTTTTTATCCTCCATTTACCTCTAAAAAAACTCCTTTCCTCTTTGACATTTTCCCTCCCTTCCCCTCAAAAAACCTTCAAAAATCCCTTCAAATCATAGAACTCCTCGTTTATGGTTTAAAAACCCCTTACTTTCCCTCTATCGGAACTGGAAAAACCCTTAAAAACCACTCTTTCTGCCCAAAAAATTCCCTTTTATATAAACACAGGCTTTAGCCCCCGAGGGCTTAAAAATATTTGATCCTTCTCCTCCATACGTCCAAGCGCTTTAACAAAAAATCCCTCTAACCCTGTCGAATTGGATTTTTCCCTGAATACCACATTTTCGTTGTAAAATTTCCCCCCGATGCGATAAGCCCCACTTCCCTTGGCCCTGGTTCTGTGTTCTCCCATAGAACCTCGCCTTTCCCTTCCTCCCTTTCCCTTTCTCCTTATCCCCGCCTTGTCACTTTACGAAATAATCCCAACCGTTGATATTTAAATATCAAAGGCTATCGCGCCACTTCCCCTATCCTTCCTCCACCCAACACCGTTGATTCGTTAGATCTGATGGGCGTCATTTATTATGTCACCCAACCTCCCTCCAGACCCACCTCACACATCACAAATTGCTCTCCAATCTTAAGATGACACATGGCCTCCACTTAAACAACTCACCGCGCAGTTTCCCCATCACGCTCGATCCACACTATTGAATCTTATCCCCCTCATCTGACGATTGTGGTGGAAAATCGCATAATTTTTGCACCTGGAGTTTAACACTCCAAAGTAGTGCGATACCGGCAGTATCGAAAAATCCATGTGGCGAGTGATCAATGGAATCACATTCCCTCCAGGAAAATCCACTTACCGCCCGAGGGTCGCGCGATAACCACCGGTGGTATTTCGAAAACCACTTTTTTCTAGTTTGTGCCAAATATAGTTTGATCTAGATTTTCGCCTGTTTTCCTCCATAAGCCTCCTCCGCCTGCATAATCACCCCCCTCTGCATTGCTCCTCCGCTCTGTCAACCTCCTAAGCAATCAAACCCCTCCATCGCAGGTTTTTTATAACAATTTTTGTGGTTTGTTGCAGGTTTTTACCATAGTTTTTGGAGCGGAAACCCTGTCCAGAACTCGCAAAAAGACAGAGCCAAAGTATTTCATTGAAAGCTAAATCACGAAGGTAGAAGGTTGTGTGGTTTCACCTAAAGGTTTGGACCGTGCTATATAAATACTTCTCATACCCTTAAACTCTCCACCACGCCAAGAACCTCTAGTCCACAGGGATAAATGAAAAGACAGTAAAAACTGAAGATTAAAAAATTGAAGAATTTCCGACGCGAAAGATCGAAGCTTGAAAGCTTCAAATCCTATGGTTTTAAGGTTAAAACTATTTTTAAGGACAAACAAATCAAGCAGATCAAATAAAGAAAAATTCAATGAACAGTCGAAATCAAAAGGGTTTTGTGCATAAGTGTGAAGGATTAACAAGTTAAACCCTATTGTGTTAAGGTTAAAATACAGTGCAAAGATCAACACAGTCAGCAGATCAGGATTAAAGGCTCTGAGATGATTACGAGGGCATAAAGCAGAATCACAGCTATAATGGTGTTTAAAGCCACCAGATCCGTACAAAAACAGTGAAGGGGCCTCCAAATTCCACCTCAATAAGGCAATAAAGGCCAAAACTGCCACCTACAGGTTTATTTCCTCAAAAGAAGGCACCATGAATGCACAGTCAGGGATATTTTTAAAAGACAACTCAACATTAACTATCAACCTACCAAAAGCCCTTAAAGTCAACAAGGGCAACTAAAGTTGATAAAATTTAATGTAAAATCATTAAAACAGAGATGAGCACTTGAAATCCTTTTCTTAGGCCTCCCAAAGGTCAAGAAACCATTACTCTGTATTAAATGAACAAATGAAACCTGCTTACACTCCACCTCCTCATTCTTCTATAAATACTTATGTAGAAGACATTATAGAGGTTGGTCTCTGGATATCTATTGCATGTAAAAAAATTTGAAGCTATTGTAGCCCTATTTGTAATTGAAGACACATAATTTGAGATGAGAAGCTTGAAGCTGTAGAGACCCACTAGACTTGAATATTGTAACTGGTTTGAACATCGAATAAAAATAGTTGTTTTATGGGATCTTGTTCTATGTCAATGGTGATGTGTTTCTTACTGTAATTGTTATTCCCTTTGTGTTTTCATTCTGTTCACTTTTCTCTGATAAAGAACAGAAAATATAGATTAGGATCTACTTCTGAAGTACCCTAAATCTCACTAAATAATCTTTGTCTTAATGTTTTATGTTGAATTGTGTATTTAAGGATAAATCAATAGAGTGGGATCAGTCAAAAAAATTTTGGTAAGCCCATGTTTTGCTGAGTGTAGCTTGAGATATTATCTTTAAAAGTTCTTGAAGAGTTTGCTAAGTAAATTTGAATTAGAGAAGTCTATGGTTAGCCCTGTCCTCTAATTTCTTCTCCAAACGTTACTCTGAAAAGTTCCCTTAAGAGTATGTTGAAAGCAGGCTAGTTTAAAAGTATTTACCTGATCTTAGACTACTTTTTATGTTCATCATAATGTTTTTTTCCTTTGAATATGCTGAAAGCAAGCTAAGTTAAAGGTCTTTACTTGATCTTAAGATGTTCTTTATTTTTTAATGTTTTCTCTTGAAAGTATATCAAAAGCAGGCTAGTTTAAAAGTACTTCCCTGATCTTAGGTTACTTTATGTTTTTTCCTTAAGTACATGTCAAAATCAGGCTATTTTAAAACTACTTACCTGATCTTAGACTGTCTTTGCTTCTTCATGTGTTTTACTTCCTTCACTTCATTTCTTACTATTTCATTCCATAAAATCAGCTTAAAGAGATTCTTTGACATAGATGACTTGCACCATGGACCACTCTTGAAATTTGTTGTGCAATTAAATCCTATTATGACTCCATAGCCCAATGGATTGATGTTGTTCCTTGCTTTTCTTATCAACTGAAACATTATTTCACTTACTTACATCTTCACCCTTCATACAGACTTCCTTCATCTTCACATTGTCCGGCCCAACCAAAACAAAACAAACAACCTTGTTCTTCACAACTAGCCTAAAATCATACTCGAAGCCTTAAAGATCATATCTTTGAAAACACATATATATAGAGATCCCTCTCTGAATCTAGGATGGCTAGGTCCTCAGATTCCAAAGTGGTTTTGATGTAGGCTCTGCAACGTTTGTACTTGCCAATCTTGCAAACTACGGAGTCCCAACAACTTTCACATTACTGAACCTTTTTGGATGAAATTATTTTGATTTAGGGTATTCTCGGCATTCTGGATCCATTGAAACAGGTTGCAGAGCCAACAGAGGTGTCTTTCAGCCATTTTTACTTCAAAGAAGCTTGGGGAGCCATGAAGGCCTTGAGGGAAATGGAGTTGCATTGGACTACACTTCACTGTTTTAGGTGAAATAAGAGTCATTATTAGCTTCTTTCTATGTTCTGAATTCATTTTCACAGCTGGTTTGGTCTATTTAAGCCATTTTCTCACTGTATTACCAATTTTATCATCATAATATATCAAGGACATGCCCATTGGGGGCCTTGGACCCGGTAGATGTAGCCCAAGAGGGGTGGATTGCCTCATCATGTTGTTGTGTGTTTATGGTGAAGTTATTCTTTTGTGTTATTCAGATTAAAGTTTTTAAACAGTAAATTAAAACAACACTCCCTCACACCAAAATTCATAAATAGCTATCAAAAACACTTTGTTTCACTTGCAAGACTATTCAAACACTTTACACACTTAATTTAATGGAAATGAATACTTTGAACAGCAAAAAAAATAATTTTATTTTCAGATTAGTTGGAATCAAAGCTTAGGATTAGAGCCTTAGAAGCTAGAGTTTTTACTCAGCATTTGTTTTGTGCAAAGATAAAGTTATTTGTTTGCAAGTTTTGATGCTTACTAGGCTTCAACTCAAGAGAGGTGAAGGAAAATTGGTTAGTGCTCAAACTAATCCACAACCAAGAAGGGTTAGAGAACCACCTCCAAGAGCCCTAGAAGCAGCTTCAAGCATGTATTCAAGAGAAGGATAAGCTCCTGAAGAGATGGATCCCAAGGAAGAAGAATGGGTATTCCGGAAAGCTTTCTTGGATATGACTGAGATGGTAAGGCTCCTCTACCAAGAAAGAAATGATAGGGTTGTTGGAGAAGGATCTAAAAACTAGAAAGAAGGAGAGGGTTCCTCAGGAGGAAAGAAGATTGATGACAAGTTAAAGAAACGAAATGGAGGAAATGGTGATCCACCATCCCCATCTTCATCCTCTTCCTCTACATCGTCTTCCTCGACTTCGGTAAATTAGTCTCATAAGTCTAAAACCACTGGTAAAATTCCATTTTTAAAGCTTGATGTCAAATTTGAATTGCCTATGTTTAACAATGAATTCAATGCAGAGAAACTTGACAATTGGATCAGACAATTGGAATTTTATTTAAGGATTCAACACCTTCATTATGATGACACCAAGATACAATTAGCCTCGCTGAGAATGGATGGAGCAGCATTGGTATGGTGGGAAGCCAAGACCAAGGATGAAATTAAGAAACATGGTAAGATTACTTTATCATGGACTGAATTTATTACTGCAATCAAGAATCAATTTTATCCATTAACTCATCTATAAAAGGCTATAATGAATTGGCAAAACGTTAGACAGCTTAAGGGACAAAATTTGCAAGACTATACCCAAGATTTTAGGAGAAGAGCACTCTTATTAGGGGTAGACTTACAAAGTCAAGATAATTTGCTGAAATATATATGGGTGGTTTGCATAGTTACCTTAAACATACTATCCTTATGTTCAATCCTACTAGTCTAGACAAATTTTGTGTACAAGCTACGCATTTAGAGGCTAGATGGAAAAACACTTTTGATGAGGGTAGAAACAAGCCTTTTAAAGGGAAGAACAAAGATAAAACCTTTAAGGGAAAAGGAAAAAAGAATGAATCTATCAAACAAGAGGGTGAAAAAGTTATATGTAAACATTGTTCAAGAGAGGGCCATGAAGAGAAAAACTGTTTGAAATTACATCCTGAAAAAAGAAATCAGTTTAACAAAAACAAGGGAAAGAAGAAAACTGCAACTACTACAACTACACCTCAAGATTTAGGTGAGGATTCAGGTGATGGAACCAAAATTGTAGCCATGGGTCTAAAAAGTATGAAGGGAAAGGAAACTGAAACTAAGCCAAGCACTAGTACTTCAAACTATCATGTACAAGCTCCTAACGAGGAAGAAAGAATTGAATTGTTCCATGTGAGGGTAGTCTCAAAACATACTAAAATTGACACACTGTTTGACAGTGGGTCACAAGAAAATCTCATATCAGAAGACTTGGTCAAATAACTTAAACTTGAGACCGTTCCACGTCCAAAGCCTTATTCACTTGGGTGGATATGCAAGGATGCAAACTTACAAGTCTCAAGAAAGTGCATATTGTGATTCGCCATAACTGCACACTTTATTGACAAAGTTGAACTTGATGTAGTACTGCTTGATATATCAGGAATTATTTTGGGAAGTCATTACTTATTTGACAAGAAATCGATCTTCCATCGCCATGAAAATAAGTATCATCTCTTTAAAGTTGGCAAGGAGTTCATTGTCAGAGCACATCGAAAGAAGGCAAATATAGCGATGGTAAATGCAGGACAGGTAAAAAGGCTAGTAAATTCTAGTAAGATTTTTGTACTTTGTATGGTTAAGCTCAAGGTTGATATGAATCATGAGTCATTTGAAGATTGTGATTCCAAGCTTAAATCAGATTTATATGATGTATTCGATGCACATCATGAGATGTTTCAGGAACTGACAAGTTTACCTCCTAAAAGGGAGATTCAGCATGAAAACCATTTACATCAAGATTGTCCTTTTCCTAAAATCGGCATGTACCGCTTGTCTATCATGGAGAATGCCGAAATCAAGAGGAAAAATAAAGACTTGTTGGATAAAGGATTCATAATACCAAGCACTTCGCCATGTGGATCACCGATAGTGTTGATTCCAAAGAAAGATGGAACTTGGTACATGTGTGTGGACTTCAAGGCATTGAACAAAATAATGGTAAAGAATCGTTACCCACTTCCAAGGATAGATGATTTTTGGATCAACTGAAATATGCTAAATATTTCACTAAGTTATACTTACATAGTGGTTATCATAAATTTAGAATTGTAGAAAGTGACATTTGGAAGATAGCATTTAAAACCAAATAGGGACTCTTTGAGTGGCTTGTTATGCCGTTTGGTTTATGCAATGCACCTGCAAATTTCATGCCGGTAATGGATGATGTCTTAAGTCCTTTTCTTGATGATTTCATTATTTTCTACTTAGATGACATCTTAATTTTAAGCAAGACTAGAGAAGAGCATGTCATGCATGTTAATAAATTACTTGATGTTTTGAAGAAAAATCAATTATTTCTTAAAATGTCAAAGTGTGAATTTGGAAAGGCTTCTTTGGTTTATTTGGGACACATAGTAGGATGAGGTGCTTTGAGAATTGATCCTTCCAAAGTAGAAGCCATTGTGAATTGGCCTACTCCCAAATCCATTACAAAGGTAAGAATTTTTTTGGGTACAGCTTAGTATTGGAAGAAGTTTATTTCTAACTTCTCTTCCATAACAGCTCCTATGCATGCAGTGACTAGTGTGAAGCGTGATTTCCAATGGGGAGGCAAGCAACAGAAAGCTTTTGAGTCTTTGAAAGAGAAGATAAGTTCAGATCCAGTCCTTGCATTACCAGACTTGAGACAGCCATTAGAGATTCAGACAGATGCTAGTGATTACGCCATGGGTTCAGTTCTCTTACAGCATGGTAAGCCTGTTGCATTTCATTCTAAGACATTTAATGGTGTTGTTGTGAATTATCCTACATAAGATAAAGATTTGTATGCATTGGTACAAAGTGTCAAAAAATGGAAACACTATTTGATGGGCAAAGAAACAATTTTTCATACCGACCATCAACCTTTACAGTACTTGCAATCGCAAAGTAAATTGCAGCAGTCACGACATTTCAGATGGATGGGTTTCCTACAACAATTTCAGTTGGTAATAAGGTACAAGAAAGGTATTTACAATAAGGTTTTTGATATGCTTTCAAGGCCTATTATTAGTGCAAGTAATTTACTTAAGAATGATTCTAGTGTACATGAGAGCTACATAGAACAGTATGCATCAGATGTTGATTTTAAGGATGTGCATGCTAACTTGAATGAAGGGAATCATGTTGAGGAGAATGATTATCATTTGCATAATAATTTGTTGTTTCATATGGGCAAGTTATGTATACCACAGGGGGAGAGACTAAGCATCATGAGAGAAGCTCATTCTTCTCTCATAGCTGGACATTTCAGGGTAAGCAAAACAATGGCACGTTTACAAAGGTATTGTTATTTGCCTTGCATGGTAGATAGTGTGTCACGTTTCCTTAGAGGTTGTTCATTATGTGCTACAAGCAAGCCTAGAAATAGGAAGCTTAGTTTATATACGCCATTTCCGATACCTTCTAGACCATGGGAAAGTGTTTCTATGGATTTTGTTGGAGGGCTACCATTATCTAGAAAGCAGCATGATTATCTTTATGTAGTAGTTGATCATTTCAGCAAGATGTGTATTCTTATGCCATGTAAGAAAACTGTAACTGCTGAAAAAAATGTTGATTTATATTTTTAACATGTATGGGTTTATTATGGCTTGCCTACTTCTATTTTTTATGACAGGGATTCCAGATTTGTTGGGAATTTTTGGTCCAATTTATGGAAGATGATGGACACCAAGTTGAAGAAGAGTATTGCTTTCCATCTGCAAACAGATGGTCAAACAGAGGTAGTGAACAGAACCATTGTACATATTTTGAGAGGTTATTGTAGCAAGCATCCCAAGCTTTGGGATGAGCACTTGCATTACATTCAGCATGCTTACAACTGGGCCAAGCACTCTTCTACAAATACTTCACCTTTTGAAGCTTGTTTTGGGTATTTTCCTAAGTCACCTTTAGATTTCATTCTTGAGAAGGATTTGGCCATTGATGGGAATAGTGACATTGACAAATCTCACATGTTCATTGAAATAATTCAGCTCATACATCAATAGGTTCAAGAACAGCTTGAAAAAAATCAAGGAAAGTACAAGGAGAGGCATGATAAGCATAGATTTGATCATAAGTTTCAAGAAGGGGATGAGGTATGGCTGCATATTAGTAAGGAAATAATGCAAGGAGAAGGTAAAAATATGAAGCCTATTCGTTATGGTCCATTCAAGATCCTTAAAAAAGTTGGAAACAATGCTTTTCAATTATATTTTCCTTTATATATGCAAATGTATTCCGTTGTGAATGTGGAAAATTTACATTTGTATGAACCTCATTTAATTGCTGATTATGAAAGTGACATTCAGCTGCCATCCATAAAGGATTTCTCGCCAAAATTTTTGGATGAGTTGAAAGAGGATGCTATCCTTGACATAAGGACATGCACTTCAAGGAGGGGAAATGTTGATTATGTTCGAGTTGGTCTTAAACGCAGCAAACCGAGTAAGGAAAAGTGGATTGAGGTGGAAAAGGTGAGGGGACCTATACCCTTATCTTCTTAATACATAATTGAAGGCTTTTGGGGTCCAAAAGCTTCCCAATGGGGAGGTGTGATCAGGTGATCATGTCCTAAGTGAAAAAATGCTCAAAATTGGAACTGCTTAGAATTGGCAATAAATTGATCGACCAGATAGTGTTCATCATTACGATCCTAATGCCATGAATGATACTCAAATCTGATGTCGGATGTGGAAGATATTCAAGTTTTAATTTGTCCAATAACCTTCAAAACAGCACTTTGGAATTCAAAAAAATGGCATATTTAGAAATTATTTTCTATGGAAAAAATTTCATTTTTTATGAAAAAATGGAGGGCCTATCAAAGGGTGCCACGTGGCCCCAGGCCTAAAGGTTCAAGTTGTGTTAAAAAAAAATTTGATTTAAAAATTCCATTGATCAGACTCGACCCGAGCTGCATGCTACGACTCAATCGGGCCCGACCCGACCCGGATGGGCACAGGTCACCCGCAGGTGGTGTCTACTCGTGAACGTGAATGAAGGACCATGAACGAAGGCATGTAAACACCAGTGGGGTCACCCGTGAACGGGCGATAGGAGGTTACACATTGAAATGGGCAGAGACTGCACGAAACCCCGGGTCACTAGAAAATTTGGCCCAATTTCCGATGGCCACTTCGTCGCTATTCTGACACATAGTCATCGCAAGAGCGACAGTTCGAGGCCGAACAAAACATGGTTAGCCATTACGTCGCAATTCTGACGCTTTGCCAAAGTGTCACAATACCAACACTTTTTCGACGTTTCCAAACAACCATCGCTCTTCCGACGTTTGTAAACTATCGCAATTCTGACGATATGTGGTCGTACGTTTTGAACGTCGCTCTTCCGACGTTTGTAAACTGTCGCAATTCTGATGATATGTGGTCTAACGTTTTGAACGTCGCTCTTCCGACGCTTATTAAAGTGTCACAATACCGACACTTTGCAAAAGTGTCACAAGACCGACGCTTTGCCGAAGTGTCGCAATATCGACGCTTTGCAAAAGCGTCGCAAGACCGACGCCAGGAAGAAGTGTCGCAATACCGATGAACAATTACTTCTTTTTTTTTAAATGGAATGTTGCAAGACCGACACTTATAAGGCGTCGCAAGACCGATGCCTATAAAGTGTCAGTATACCGATGGCGGGTTAAATTAAAAAAAAAAAAAATTGAAAATTTACCAAGCTGGTGCTGTCTATGAATATGGAATCTTTGTTATCTCAAAGAAAGGTTCATGTTTTTCATCAAAATCAATTTTGATTGCTTCAGTTTCTTTCCGAGAAAATTTAAGTAACAATGAGTTGAAGCACACAAAAACTATAAATACACCAATTCCATCTACCTGATGGGCTTGTATGGCTTGTCACTATACCTTTTATGCTATGAGGTATGAGGTGATATAACATCAAGGAGTTGCAGTAAGATGTGTTTGTTAAATTTGAGATGAAATAGGGGATATTGGTAATATATGTCAAAATTCCATTCATTTTGGATGCATTGTTGTTATCTATTCATTGACATATCTTAATTGTTGTGGGTTTTAAATTTATAAATTATTTTAGGAAGAGTAACAATCACACCCCAACATTGAACCAATAAGGGAGGAATCACTTGGAAGTTGAATCATGGCCATAACACCATTTCATGTTGTATGTGTGTTATGTTACACCTTTGTGGAGGAGATAGTCAATATTTTCTAGAATGATAATTAATGGGTTTTCGTTTTGTAATATGGTTGTGGGTTACATGTAAATGACGCACAAAAATACGATTTAGTATTTGGAAAGACTTCAATATGTATGTGGGACCTCTAGTTTCACAAGGAAATATTCCTATCCACTCTTGCGATGGTATAAGAATAACCTCTGTATCAAACAATTAAGTTTCAAATAATAGATTGGAAGCCAAACGGGTAACATTCAAAGCCAAGTTAAATGAAAGAAAATCCATAACCTGTTGCTCAAAATTTTGTGAATTTCACAGAAAATAAGGTGTCTTTGGTCATTCAGTTTGTTCCTCTTATTGCACCACATCAATATACCATCCACTAATATCACAAAGATATTCATTTCAGGAAACATCTATGCAATCAGAGACTTCCCAATTCTTAAATCATCCTCTCTCATTTGGAAATAGCATGAGATGTGATGTAACCCAAGTTGTTTCAAGTGCTCTTTTTGTTGGGAAACTTAGTGGAAGAAAAAAAAAACAATAGAAGGGCTTTCATATGGTTACACTAAACCCTTATATTTATGGAGAAATCCAAGTGTAGTTCAATAGCCATCACATACACAAGATAGCTATGTTAGCCCCCTATAAATTCCTTGGCAAGCAAACAGGGGGCTAAATTTTTTGTTGAGCCTTCAAGGAATGCATTTCTTTGGAAACACATCATCCTTGAAAGCTCTTTCGTACCCTCTACCCTTTGATTATTTTACTCTGTTGTTTCCATCCAAAAAGTCTCACTGATCATAAAAAATTGTGCTCCAAAAGGCCTCCATTTTCCCCTTGTATCCCTGCAGAATGTCCCATTTTAACCCTTTTTCCCCTTTTTCAAAGTCCCCTCTTACCCTATAAATCCTCCCAAAATCCCCTTTAAATCCTACATACACCCCTTGTTTGTTCCAATTCCCCTTTTTTCCCCCTACCGTTACCCTTTCCTAGTCTCAAAATGCATTAAAAAGGGGCAAAAACCCACTTTTTAACTTATATCAGGCCTAGCCCCTTTTCTGCCAGCCCCGCAAACCTCTTCCCCACGTGACCCCCACACCTAGGACCAAGCTCTAATGGTCTGGGCGCTAATTGCAATCAGACCATCGGGCGGGCGCATCTCTGTGTTATACGAAAAACTCCGATGTGATTGGAGTGTTGTTCTATCAACTCCCGCCGCAATGTGGGCCGTTGATTCATAGTCTGATCCAATGGTCCAGCGTTGATCGCATCGCGCTCGGTCGCTCCTCTCCTTTCGCCCCTCCGATCGCATTTGAACCGTCGATCTCCTCGCAAGATCCGACGGCTAGCGCTCAATCGCTCCCATCGCAATCACAATTTCTTATGTGCCACCCGACTGCAATCGCCGATTGAAATCCGCTGATCCGATCCTAGTCATCTGTTTAATACAAGATCCAACGGCCCTCGCTTTCCTGCTCCAATCGCAATGACAAATTCCAAACGATGCCACTGTCTGCCCTTTGTGATTGCGATTCCTCGATCTGATCTCGACCGTCCGTTTAATCTAAGATATGACGGTCATAAACTAATTGCGCCATATTTCATCAGAGCGTCGAGACCCCCCCATTTCTCCCCTCCGATTGGATCGTAGCCGTTGATCTCCTCCTGAGATCTGACAGTCCTAAAGAATCGCCCTCCACCCATGCCGGGTCCCACCACACACAACCAATTTCATTGCATTTTCATTCGTTTCTTTGCATTTTCGCCTAAGTTCTAAATCTCGTGATGTACATTAAATTTTAATGTTTTACATTCGATTCTATGCATTCCACCCAACTTTCATAAGCCATCCCACTGTTTAAGTCTCCACCGTCAATCTTCTCCACCGGACCATGATCAAACGGCCCACGCGCATTTCTCCACCGAAACCCTATCAGTCGCAGTTACACCATATTACTGCATTGTTCACCATTGCTTCATCTAAAACCACCATTTTTACCACTGTCACGCTACCATTCTCCCCGCCCTCCATAGCCATCCTTCCCTATGCATGGATTTCATAACAGAGTTGCATGTTTTTCAGGGTATGGGCGGTGAACGCCGCCATGGTCCACAGGCACTGTTACAGTGACACAGAGCTCAGTGAAACGAGGTTCAAAGCTTGATATCACATAGAGGAGCCTGGGAAGGTACTGGAGCATGATTTTCATCAAAAGCGCTGAGTTTAACTGTAAAAAACCCTTCCAGCGCCACCAAAGCTCGATTTTTCACTGACAGAGACATTTAAAGCGGCAAAGAATATCACTACAAAGTTTATGGAAGTTCTTTTGTACATCATTGAAATATGCAAGCCTTAATTCAGTATTTTAAGGCCAAGTACCAAGTCGAAGACCTCATAAAGCACACAGAAAGGATGAAGCACCCATATTGTTTCCATTATCTATCGTGTTCCCAAAGAAATTTCAACCCTGACAACAGTCCTAATGATACCAGAGCATTTTTTATGCGGCATGGCAAACCTCAAAGTCATTTATCTGCCTTTTTGTTTATTCACCAGAGTACTATAGAGTACTGCAGCCAAAGTACATCAGGGGTATACCTGGAGTAAGTGGAAGCCTGACGAAGACCACCATTTCATCCAAGGAGTACTAGGGATAAATGCACAAAATTTAAAACTGAATGGGCTTCGGCCCTCTTTCTTTTCGGAGTTTTAATGCTACATTTATTTTTCACCTACCTCCTCTGCTCATCTTTGAGCTATAAATTTAATGGAGAAGCTCATTGTAAAGGTTGTTGATCAGTTATCAGAGAATTGCAAGTTGTTTCTTTTGAGACATAGTCTCTGTGTAAAGTTGTAAGATAGGCTGAGGAAGATGTTTTTAGACTGAATATCCAGCTATTGGTAATGTTGTACTTGACTAGTGTTGCTCTTTAATATGACAAACACATTTCTTTGGATTCTGATCTAAAGTAGCGGTGATGTTTTTCTATCTCTGTATTTGTTATTAACTCGCAGTTCATTTCTACTGGCTCGCATCATAAATCTGGCATAGAATTTACCCTTGTTAAGTACCCTATGTTTCTGCTCTCCTTGCCTTCAATGTTTTCTACTAAATGTGTTATCTAAGGGTTGATTTTAGTTAATTTAACCAGTGTGGTGGATGTCATTGCCTACTAGTTGATGTATGAATTAATGAATATGTTCTTAGATGTTCTTGTTAGGATTTAATTGAATGAATTGGGAACACTGGGAGGTATATAACTCTATCTCTATCTCACTAGGATCCTTTTCAATTAATTGAACCTTTCTAAGATCCCTCAAGCTGGAGGCCGAAGCATTGAGAGTTCAAAGTCTCTCTCTGATCTCAAGTCTTTAACTTTGTGTTCTAAATCTTTAATGTTCCTTGTTTGAAGAGTTAGCCTTTGGATTTTAGATCACAGGTGTCCAACGGCATGTCCTGTCCCTGGATCTGATTTCTAAAGGTCACCTTGGAGGTTTCCTTTCTTTCACCTTCTTTCTTGCCTTTCCCACCACACAATCATCTTTAAGATCCAATGCTTTAGATGACTAGCCCAACTGAAAGCTTGCGCATTGAATAGCAAGTAAACCCTTTCCTGACTCCATTGCCCAATGGTCTTGAATGTTCTCTGAATTATATCTCCTTTGCCCCAGACCCTCTTGCTCAGCCCTGTCTCATACTGAACTCTTCTTTCCTGATTCCCAACAACCAAACATACATCAAAAAAACAAACCTGAGCCTTACAACTAGCCTAATACCTTAACACTAAGCTTCAAAGACATAAAGCCTTTGTGTATATAGAGAGATCCCTCTCTGGACCCAGGAGGGCTAGATCCTGAGGTCTGAAAGTGGTTCTGATGTTGTCTCATCTTTTGGTCTTGCCAATCTGGCCAAAACATGGGAACCCCAACAAGCTAAAATGAAACTTCCAACAACTATTTGTTTTGCATATATAATTGAAGCTTTTGGGGAAACCTTGTTATTGGTGCCTCGTCTTGTGCCTATATTGCTCGAATTAATGCACAAGATTTTTTAAGCTCTAATTCTAATGGTTGAAGATGTACATTTGGGTCTCATACCACTTTTAAATTCTACCATAGTGCATACATGAGGCAATGTTAAGCTATTAGTACATCTCATTTGTTGGGGTTAATTAGTATATAAGACTTTTATAAATGAATATCAATTGGTCCCTTACTTGAATAAACCTGAACAAAATGACAACTCTATCCAGTGTATTCTCCAACTCCTCCTCTGAAGTACCTTTGTTACCAGTTCGAAGTTTCTCATCAAGAAATTTGGCAATAAGTTCTAATGGTCAATTCTGCAGAAAAAGGCCATAATTCAAATAAATGCAAAAGCAATATATCTAATATTATGAATGCAATTGTCTGCCTAAAAACATTCTTTCATTACTTACCTTTAGCTTTTTTGTCATTAATCCTTTCAAACTTTCTGTCTCACTTAATTTGATAAACAAGAGCACAAATTCAATGAACAATCTGTATAAACAAAAAGAAAATGAGCATAAACATATAGTAACTGACCTATATAATTAAATATGTATAAACAGAAAGAAAATGAGCATAAACGTATAGTAACTAACCTGCCTTAGATTTATCAGATGCTCAAAGGAATCCTTGATAGTATTAGAAAAGGCCTCATTCTTCAAAAAACTTTTTTCCCATATTGTATCAAGTCGTGCTTTCAAGTCTATAAGTGATGACACCATGTCCTTGTCTTTCATTTCATCCAATACAATGCCTTGCCCAGTAGCTTTAATGTATGCACTGAGAGCTAGCCGAAGCAGCTCAAGTGCACTCACCCTTTTAAAAAGAGAGTACATGTGCTGAAGGTCTGGAATGCGATTAGCATCCATGAGAAAAGTATATCCCTAGGGAAATCATGATTTGTATACCCTGTTAAATACATATGAACCAACATATTTCTGAATTTAGAGAGGGGATTTGACTCCATCAGTAATAAAGAATGGGCTTCTATATCAATTTCTTTCCACATAGAAGAGACCATAATGATTAATTGCATAGAACATCCAATCAACAAAAAAATATGGGAATTTGAACAATTAACATGAATGAATATCAGATAACTCAATGGAAAGATCTACATTCCCAATCTCCATCAATTTTTCCAAAAAATACATGTGATTTGAATGGTAAGGGTATTGCAGTCATCATTGTTTCTTTAGGTGAGACATTTCCCAACATGCAAATTGTATTTGGCACCTTCACACCTATACTTATGGACATACTCCCTTTATAAATGAAAACTCTTTAATTTTCCCATAATGAAAAATAAGAACAAAATCTCAACTGAGGGGTTTACACCAATCATGCAACCATTTTCAAGAACTTGTTTGATTTTTTCTAGAAACGCGTGAAATAAAATGGAGCAGAAAAAGTCAGTTTGCTATAAACATAGTACACATGAAAATAGAAAAACTGAGGTGCACCCACTTTGATCAAAATAATATTATACATATTTTCTGGTGCATCAATAGAATAACACAACTCTCGCATAGTACATAAAGCATACATAGAAAATGTTACCACATAACCATGACACACTGTGGCATGACAAACTACATTTTCTATTTTCATTTCAAGTACATTCAGCTTTGTAAAGACTTCGACCCGAAAAGTGTCACCATCAGAACAATGCCTGCAGGAAAATTACATAGATATGGTAAGCAATGCATAGTTTTGTTTCACTGCTCCAGTGAATAAATCTATGACTTTGATCAATAATGGAAGCAAAAATCTATGAATATCTGTGAATATACAAGGATTTCAAAGAAATGAAGGCCAAAACAGGGGACATGGAGCCGAATTCCAAAGAATTTTTTGAATTTTCAGAAGCTGCGGGTCAAGAACAGGGTGAAAGACTCATTGATAAGCTTCAAGAAGGATACAGGAACTATAAGACAAAGCAAGGGAAAATGATAGGGTTATAGTTTATCCACAATACCATGATTGATTTGGGGAGCTAGAGAAGATTTTCGAGATTCTGTGTCAGTTTGGTGCCAAATAAGGTTCCTTTATTGACCTTATTCTTAAGTCCTGGGACGAACATATTTATGGTCGGTTTACATATGAGAAGCTAAGGAACTTCTTGCTTCATCCCTACAGTTATATCCCTTCCTAGATGTCATTCTTAATTGTGTAAGTAATTCTAGCTAAGTAAGTAATTCTTACCTGTGTAAGTAATTCTTAATGTATGAATGCTAGCTATTGTAACAAATAGACTTGAAGATCATCTTCTCTATAGTAGCCATCATTGAAAGACGTTATTGGAAGCCAAATAAATACTCTTGATAGATTATCTTTCCTTTTACAAGTAAGTTATCCTCTATGCTCTATGTCTGCAATCCAAAAGTCTATATCCTAATTTGAGACTATGGTCTGAAGCATATTTCCAAAAAATTTGTAGGTTGAATCCTAAAGGAATCTAGGACCAAGACTGAAAGAATAAATCCTACATCTCTTTGAAGCTAATCTCTCGACTAAGTTACAGAAACAAGCACTTATGATGACACCAAACAGTTACATGTGACTATACATGACATTCAATACAATATTATTTGTGATTTATGGAATAAGATGAAAGAATATCCAATAAATTTTGAAACCTCTTAACCATCTATTGTAACTCGCTCTTGCTTAAGGTTGAAGGTCAAGTTTATGATAATCATCTTTACAAAAGGATAAATATTTTATGGGAAAATGAAGGTAGAAAATGAAGCAGAATAGAATTTGGAAGAGTACTGTATATATGTGTCATGTGATCTGAAGTATCAAAGATCATATGACAATAAATTTTTTGAAGCATCTAATCTCAAAAGATTGGGAGAATTGTTTACAATAGAAAAGCACAAGAAGCATTCACGATAGATCTGAACCTATGACTTCTTTGGTGGCATCTGACTCATTTATGGCATTATAGTATACTGAATTTTTGTGACACTCTGACATACAGGTTTTAAAATATTTGTGGCATTATGCCTATGTGGTAGTTGAGTTCTTTGTGGCATGATTCATTGTGCTAAAATGAATGTCAAAAGGTGCATAATGATACAAATTTTAGATACACCTTTTCAATAACACAGAAGTAGCCCTCGCTCAAGTAACACCCTATTATTTGAAGATACATAAAGAACGAAGTATTGTGCGGAGGTTTGAAGTATACTCTTTCTCCAAGTTCTATAACCCTAAATTTGTACTCAATGCATCGCCATCTCAGATCTAGTTCTAGGCCAAGAAATAGAACTAGTTCTAGTTCTCCGAGAGTTTGTTTTTACGCTTTACATTATGAAGCTAATCTCCAGGCTAAACTTTAGAGGGACAATATAAGTACTTCACTATGTGATCCAAGATATATTTACTAAGGAAAATTCCTGAGGAGGGTTGACTTAGGATGTACCAGATCGATACCTTCTCTAGATTGTAGCCTTCAGACCAAGTACCCAGTACTAGATCGATACTTTCTTTTAATACCACTCATCCCTTTTGCAGAGACTTGCCAAAGGCTATGGAGGTAATGGGGTTCTTAATTCTGTTGTAATTGCAGTCCCGTCTGCTCCACCAACATCAGGGACTTCTCCAAAAAATACTACAGGATATGATTTGAAATTTTGTCATACCTTGTTCGATTATTAAGGCGTTGTTTACTCATGTCAAAATATGTCTGAGATGACACTTTCTGGCATGAATTTAGCTAATTTTTTATCAAAAAATTTAATCAATAGTGGAATAGTGGAAGTGTTTGAATTGTTGTGTATTTTTTTTTCTTGATTTTTTAAATATGGTAATGGATTTAGCATTATGATATGACTTAAGGCTGAGTCTAACCCAGAAACAAGTCGGCTTGGATTCCAAATAGAGAAGAGTCAAACTTGAGAATCCAACTCAAATCAGAGGGAATGAACATATTTTGTGGTAAGAACAAATATACAATTAAGAAAAGCCTATTTAAAGGGAAATGCCTTACCCATATACCAAAAGAAGGAACTGAATGATCGTTTTACAGTACATTGGATTTTATCTGAGTTCAACTAACCAGGAAACCTTAGGAAACAGGTAACTCTGCTCATGGTTGCCGAGATCAGGTGGTTCAAGTCACCAACTACATGGACACACAGATAAATAGAATGTCAGTTATGGGTTTTTTCCCCAAAATAATCACTCCCCTGTATCACTCAATTTGTAGAATATCTTCACATCAATCACATCAATCCTAATATCTTCATCGAAAAACTTCAATCCTAATATCTTCATCGAAAAACTTCTCATGCAGAGAATTTTTCGCAGACGAAGAAATATCACAAGAAGAAAATTTTATAAGATACATTTGACATATTAACTGAAAATCTAATTGGTGATAAAAATACAAAATCTAGGTAATCAAAAACCCACACAACAAAAACCTTGTACGCAACAAAAACCCACATCATTTTAGCAAATGAAATCCTACATTTCAAAAACACAAGGTCAAGGATTCGAATCTGAAAAAGAAACATACCTTGCAGGAAATCACATTTCTCAACCTCCTTCCTAACAACATCAAGCAATAAACATTAACCCTTTCAAGCTGTAGATCTGAAGTGCCCTCATATCTCCCAGTAGCATCGATCCCGTGTTCTTCACAGACCACTTCCCAGAACTTGGAGCCGATCTGGTTGCCACATTGACCCCCCTGAATGTGCAGGATCTCTCGCATTTTTTCTATCGATCCAACTCAGATTTGGATCAGATCCTCCCTCCTTCTCTGGACAAACCATGTAACCGGAGGGAAATGAATGAGGGAAATTAAAATTTTTGATATTTGGAATTTTTTTACATTTTGAAATGAAACACGTGTGTTTTGTTAAGGCCACTCAAATTAATTTAAAAATAAATACTTTTTTAATTATTATAATCATTTTTAAATAATTAAATGTTTGTTTATTTTGATTGTTTAAAAATATTTACAATCAAAAAAATAAAACATATCTTTTTGAGAAGCAATTAAAGTTATATGAGTAAATAATGGATTGATTTTTTCATATAGTAATCCTTCTACCCTACTAAATCATCATGCTTTATTAAAAGGAGTTTTAAACTTTACACTATTAAATTATGTTGTATTTTAAATATTTGGAGTTTTAATCTCTTTTTTTTTATATATATTTTTTCTTTATAATTTATGTATTATTTTTTCCTTATTTTTAAGTATTACTTTAAAAGTGAAATTTACATTTTTTTTTCTTTAATGATAGTAATCTATGTATTCATTCATTCAAATTAGATACATTTTCTATAATAAATAATAGTGTAGTCTAATTAATAGATGAAATGGTTTTTTTGATTGAAACCTCACAATATCAAGATTGTGATTTCTTATTGTTTATAATCAATTTTTGAATACATAAATGAATTAAACACCTTAAAAATATCTTTAGAAATTAAAACTTAATAAATTAAATAATTTAAACTGGTTTGGGTAAATAAGTGGTATTGTTGATTATAAATAATTATTAATGAGATTAAATCTAAGACATTTATTTAAATTATTAATTGTATAAAATTGTTGAATTTTTATTTCATAAACTAAGGATTTTGGTTGATTTTTTAATCTAATTATGTGATATTAAAGATGAATTATGGTAACTTAAAAATAAGTTTTATGTGGTTAAAAGGGAAGTAGTAATGTTATGGTATGAATGATTATTTTCAATGAAATAATTGGTTTAGTAAGGATAACTCATCTATGGACATTTTCCATGATTTTTAAGATGGAGACAATATAGGAAAGGTGATACTTAAAGGGCTCCCACATGCTTTAGAAATTTTATATCGATGGATTTAAAAATATTAGAGGTGGAAAAATATCCTAAGCTCTAGAGCTAATTTTGTTCCAACTTAGCTATATCTTGAACAACAAATTGTTGTTGACATCAAGGATATGATAGAAATTTGGTGGGTTGTAGGGTAGTCTTGTCATGAAATAAATGTAATGTAGTTACTAGGTAGTTAGGGGGAACCATGATATTCCCTAATAAAGTAAGAGAAGGATTTGACTACTGGACAATTAGAGGAATGATTCCACACAAAACCAAGCATGGTGCTGCAACACTTTCTAGGCTAAGGGATTTTGAAGGGGTTCCCCCACCATATGACCGGAAGAAGAGAATGGTCATTCCAGATGCTTTGAAAGTGTTGAGGCTTCAGCCAGGCACAATTATTGTCTGCTAGGAAGGCTTTCCAAAGAAGTTGGTTGGTATCACTATGACACTATTACGGAATTAGAAAGGAAGAGAAAGGCAAAGGCTCGGGTATCATATGAGAGAAGAAAGAAATTGGCAAAATTGAGATTAAAAGAAGTGGAGTTAGCCGAAAAGCAGCTTGCCTCAAAGATGGAGCTCTTAGCTTCAATAAAGTATTAGATAAGCTGCATGTTGTGCTCAATGAAGCAATCAATTTTAAAAATTACTCATTTCAGCATATGGATTCTGCTCAAAGGGCATTGAAAGAGCCTAGCAAGACTATTGATGGGAGGATTACTGTAAGCAATCTGGCAGACGTGGCAAGCACAGGTTCTGGTCAAAGTATAGATCAGGCTCAAAGGAAACTTTACATTGGTGGTCTTTCATATGACACGGCCAATGATAAGATTTTAGAAGTTTTTTCCAAATATGGAGAGATAGAAGAAGGTTCGGTTTCATATGATAAGAATACCAAAAAATCCAAGGGATTTGCATTTGTGACATTCAAGACTGTGGAGGCTACAAAGCGGGCTCTTAAAGAGGTTTTTAGAGGTTTACGGTTTAGGGGGTTAAATGGGTTAGGGGTTGGGAATTAGGGTTTAATGGGTTAGCGGTTAAGGGGTTATATGTTTAGGGTTTAGGGGGTTAAATGGGTTAGGGGTTAAAGGTTAAGGTTTTAGAGGTTTATGGTTTAGGGGTTAAATGGGTTAGGGTTTTAGAGGTTTAGGAAACCCTTGAAGCAACAAATACTCGTATAGATAATGAGCTTCAAGATAAAAATCCCATAGACATGAAGAGTTTCATATGCCTTGTTCAAAAATGAGTAAATGAAATTGTGGATCTAAAAAAGAACTCTAGAGAAGATACCTCTATTTAAATAACTTACAAACCATATTGTAGAAAACAATTACTTCTTCAAAGCTAATTCGTCGAATTTGGAGGGCTTAGGGGATTGGGGGTTAGGGGTTAGGGGATTTAGGTGCATTTAGGGTTTAGGGGTTGAATAATGAGTTAGTAGTTAAGGGATTAGGGATTAGGGAACAGGTTTGGGCAGTCACCCTCAAACGAAACGACAGGGCGCGCCCGACCAAACGAAGGCACAAGGGAGCAAACAAAAAACGGGCCGCACGGACATGCACAAGGCACCCGTGCAGTCACAACTTAGAAAATTTGATATGGTCGCCCTCAAATGAAACGACCCAACCCGAACGCGTTTGGGCGGGCACCCTCACACGACGCGACACGACATGCACGACCGAACGAAGGCACAAGGGAGAAAATGGAAAACAGGCTACATGAATGTGCAAAAGGCACCCATGCGATCCCAACTCAGCAAATTTGATACGGCCACCCTCAAACAAAATGACCCAACCCAACCTGAACGCATTTGGGCGGGCGCCCTCACAATATGGCACACCCGACCGAACAAAGGCACAAGGGAGCAAAAATCAAACTATTTGGGCGAACGTGCATAAGGCACCCAGGCAGTCACAAGAGGTACTTAAGGAGTGTGACATATTTAGTCAGTCACCCACACACGGCGCAACAGGGCGTGCATGACCGAATGAAGGCACAAGGGAGAAACTGGCAAACGGGGGTTAAATGGGTTAGGGTTGGGAAATAGGGTTTAAGGGGTTAGGGGTTAAGGGTTTATAGGTTTAGGGTTTAGGGGGTTAAATGGGTTAGGGGTTTAGGGGTTTAGGGGATTAAATGGGTTAGGGGTTAAGGGTTTAAGGGTTAGTGGTTAAGGGTTTAGAGGTTTAGGGTTTAGGGGTTAAATGGGTTAGGGATTTATAGGTTTACGGTTTAGGGGGTTAAATGGGTTAGGGGTTGGGAATTAGGGTTTAATGGGTTAGGGGTTAAGGGGTTATAGGTTTAGGGTTTAGTGGGTTAAATGGGTTAGGGGTTTAGGGGTTAGGGAATTTAGCAGTTAAGGATTTTAGGGGTTAGAATTTAGAGGCTAATGGGGTTAGGTTTTAGGGGGTTAGATGGGTTAGGGGTTGGGAATTAGGTTTTAAGGGGTTAGGATTAAGGGTTTAATGGTTTAGGGTTTAAGGGGTTAGGGGTTAAGGGTTTATAGGTTTAGGCCAGTTTAGGGGGTTAAATGGGTTAGGGGTTTACTAGGGGTTTAGGGGGTTAAGGTTTTAGGGGTTAGGGGTTAAGGGTTTAGACTTTAATGTTTTATGGATTAAATGGGTTAGGAGTCTAGAGGTTTAGAGGGTTAAATGGGTTAGGGGTTGGGAATTATTGTTTAAGGGGTTAGGGGTTAAGATGATAGTTTCATTGGTCTCTGTTTGTGTACATTAGTTGCTTATTATTTTCATCTCAATGTAACAAGGATATAGTGAGAGGATTGGATGGTAGAGAGAGAGAGAGAGAGAGAGGGATATTGGGGAAGAGAGAGGGAGGTAGAAGGATAGAAAGGGAGAGAGAAGAAGGACAAGAGATAGGACTTAAGAGAGAGATGGAACCAGTATCATAGAAGAAAGAATATGTGACCAAATTACTCTATATGGATATGGGAGATAGAGGCACCCTACCTACCTACCTACCTACGCTTTTCCTTGGGCAGCCTCACACGGCACGACCTGACCCGACCCGACCTGCCCAAACGTGTTTCCTTGGGTGCCCTTAATTACAATACGGCACGAACCGACCTAACCTAACCCGAACTCGTTTCCAGCTAAATAGGCGCCATCACACGACTCGACCAGACCCATACGAATGTGTTTCCTTGGGCGGCCTCACACGATAAGACCCGATCACGGCGCGACACAGGGAACGATGCCACAGGGGGGGAAACGGTAAACGGGCTGCTCGAAAGTGCACAAGGCACTCAGGTGGTCACAACTTAGAAAAATTGATACAGGCACCCTTGAACGAAACGACCCGACCCGAATGCGCCTGGTCGGGCGACCTCACACGGTGCGACACGGCGCGCCTGACCGAACGATGCCACAAGGGAGAAAATGGAAAACGGGACACCGAAACGTGCACAAGCTAGCACCTGGGTGGTCACAACTTAGCAAAACTGATATGGGCAGCCTCGAACGAAACGGCTCGACTCGACCCGAACACGCCCGGTCGGGCGACCTCACACGGTGCGACACGACACACCTGATCGAATGATGCCATAAGGGAGAAAATGGCGAATGGCTCGTCCGAACGTGCACAAGGGACCCAGGTAGTCACAACTTAGCAAAACTAATACGGGTGCCCTTGAACAAAACGGCCCGACCCAAATGCGCCCGGTCGGGCGACCTCACACGGCTCGACACGGCGTGCCCGAACGAACGATGCCACAAGGGAGCAAATGGAAAACATGCCACCCGAATGTGCACAAGACACCCGGCCGGTCGCAACTTAGAAAAACTGATACGGGCGCCCTCAAACGAAACGACCCAACCCGACTAGAACGCGCCTGGTCGGGTGACCTCACACGGTCCGACACGACGCGCCCGAACGAACGATGCCACAAGGGAGAAAACGGAAAACCGGCCACCCGAATGTGCATAAGGCACCCAGGCGGTCACAACTTAGAAAAACTGATACGGGTGCCCTCGAACGAAACGCCCCAACACGACCCAAACACACCTGATCGGGCAACCTCACACGACGCGCCCGACCGAATGATGCCACAAGGGATAAAACGGCAAACGAGCCACCCAAACATGAAAAAGGCACCCGGGCGGTCACAACTTAGCAAAACTGATACAGGCGCCCTCGAACGAAACGACCTGACCAGACCCGAATGCACCCAGTCGGGCGACCTCACATGGCGTGACACGACGCGCCCGAACGAATGATGCCACAATGGAGCAAACAGAAAATGGGCCACCCGAACGTGCACAAGGCACCTAAGTGGTCACAACTTAGCAAAACTGATACGGCCGCCCTCGAACGAAACGGCCCGACCCGAACGTGCCCAGACGAATGATGCCACAAGGGAGAAAACGGAAAATGGGCCACCCGAACGTGCACAAGGCACCCGGGCGGTCACAACTTAGCAAAACTGATACAGGCGCCCTCAAACGAAACGGCCCGACCCGAATGCGCCCGGTCGGGCGACCTCACATGGTGCGCTCGAACGAACGATGGCACAAGGGAGCAAATGGCAAACAGACCACCTAAACGTGCACAAGACACCCAGGCGGTCACAACTTAGCAAAACTGATACGGGCGCCCTCAAACGCGAACGCGCCCAGTCGGGCGCCCTCAAACCCAAACGTGCCCAGTCAGGTGACCTCACATGGTGCGACACGACGTGCCCGACCAAACGATGCCACAAGGGAGAAAATGGCAAACGGGCCGCCCGAACGTGCACAAGGCACTCGGGCGGTCACAACTTAGCAAAACTGATATGGGCGCCCTCGAACGAAACGGCCTCACCCGACCCGAACGCGCCCGCTCGAGTGACCTCACACGGCGCGACATGACACCGCACCCAAACGAACAATGCCACAAGGGATAAAATGGAAAACGGGCCACCCAAACATGCACAAGGCACCCGGGCAGTCACAACTTAACAAAACTAATACAGGCGCCCTCGAACGAAATGGCCCAACCCGAATGCGCCTGGTCGAGCGACCTCACATAGCGCGACACGGCGCGCCCAAACGAATGATGCCACAAGGGATAAAATGGAAAATAGGCCACCCGAACGTGCACAAGACACCCGGAAAGTCACAACTTAGCAAAACTGATACGGGCGCCCTTGAACGAAACGGCCTGACTCAACCCAAACGCGCCCGGTTGGGGGACTTCATGACATGGCACGACACGATGCGCCCGAATGAACGATGCCACAAGGCAGCAAACGGAAAACGGGCCACTCGAACATGCACAAGGCACCCGGGCGGTCACAACTTAGCAAAACCGATACGGACGCCCTCGAACGAAACGACCCGACCCAACCTGAACGCGCCCAGTCAGGCGACCTCACACGACGCGCCCTACCGAACGATGCCACAAGGGAGCAAATGGAAAACGAGCCACTCGAACGTGCACAAGGCACCCGGGCGATCACAAATTAGCAAAACTGATACGGGCGCCCTTGAACGAAACGGCCCGACCCGACTCGAACGCGCCCGGTCAAGCAACCTCACACAGCGTGACACGACATGCCCGAATGAATGATGCCACAAGGGAGAAAATGGAAAACGGGCCACCCGAACGCGCAAGGCACCTGGGCAGTCACAACTTAGAAAAACTGATATGGGCGCCCTCAAACGAAATGGCCCGACCTGACCCGAACACGCCCGATTGGGCGACCTCACACAACATGACATGGCATGCCCAACTGAATGATGCCACAAGGGAGAAAACGGAAAAAGGGCCACCCGAACGTGCACAAGGCGCCCGGGCGGTCACAACCTAGAAAAACTGATACGGGCGCCCTCAAACGAAACGGCTCGACCCGGTCTGAACTCGCCTGGTCGGGCGACCTCACATGGCACGACCTGACGCGCCCGAACGAACGATGCCACAAGGGATAAAATGGCACACAGGCCACCCGAACGTGCACAAGGCACCTGGGCGCCCTCGAACGAAACGGATCGAACCGAACGCGCCCGGTTGGGCGACCTCACACGGCGCAACAGGGCGCGCCCGACCGAACAATTCCACAAGGGAGAAAAATGGCAAACGGGCTGCCCAAACATGCACAAGGCACCCTGGCAGTAAAAACCTAGCAAAACTGATACGGGCACCCTCGAATGAAACTACCCGAACCGAACGCGCCCGGTCGGGCGACCTCACACGGTGCGACACCGCACGCCCGACCGAACGATGCCACAAGGGAGAAAATGGAAAATGGGCCACCTGAACATCCACAAGGCACCCGGGCGGTCACAAATTAGCAAAACTGATACGGGTGCCCTCGAATGAAAGGACCCGACCCTAATGCGCCCGGTTGGGCGACCTCACACAGCACGACATGACGCGTCTGACCGAACGAATATGCAACAAGGGAGAAAATAATAAATGGGTCGTCCAAACATGCACAAGGCACCCAGGCGGTCACAACTTAGCAAAACTGATATGGGCACCCTCGAACAAAACGACCAGACCCAAACGCACCCGGTCGGGCGACCTAGCACAATGCGACACAGCGTGCCTGACTGAACGATGCCACAAGGGAGCAAATGGAAAACAGGTCGCCCGAACGTGCACAAGGCATCTAGGTGGTCACAACTTAGCAAAACTGATACGGGCGCCCTCGAACGAAATGGATCGACCCAAACGCGCCCGGTCAGGCGACCTCACACAACGCGACACGACACACCTGACCGAGCGAATATGAAACAAGGGAGCAAACGGAAAATGGGTCGTCCGAATGTGCACAAGGCACCCGGGCAGTCAAAACTTAGCAAAACTGATATGGGTGCCCTCGAACAAAACAGCCCGAACCGAATGCACCCGGTCGGGCGACCTCACATGGCGCGACACCGCGTGCCCGACCGAACGATGCCACAAGCGAGCTACAAACGGAAAATGGGCCACCCTAATGTGCACACGGCACTCGAGCAGTCACATGAACTTAGCAAAACTAATACGGGCGCCCTCGAACGAAACGAACCGAACCGAACGCGCCCGGTCGAGTGACCTCACACTGCGCGACAGGGCGCGCCTGACCGAACGATTCCACAAGGGAGAAAAATGAAAAATAGGCTACCCGAACATGCACAAGGCACCCTAGCGATCACAACCTAGAAAAAATGATACGGGCGCCCTCGAATGAAACTGCCCGAACCGAACGCACTCGGTCGGGAGACATCACACGGTGCGACACCGCGCACCCGACTGAACGATGCCACAAGGGAGCAAACGGAAAATGGGCTGCCCGAATGTCCACAAGGCACCCGGGCGGTCACAACTTAGCAAAACTGATACGGGCGCCCTTGAACAAAGCGGCCCGACCCGAATGTGCCCGATCGAGCAACCGCACATGGCGCAACATGACGCGCCTGACTGAACGAATATGCCATAAAAGAGAAAAGAGCAAATGGGTCATCCGAACATGCACAAGGCACCCGGGCAGTCACAACATAGCAAAACTGATACGGGCGCCTTCGAACAAAATGGCCCGAACCGAACGCGCCCGGTCGGGCGACCTCACATGGCGCGACACCGCGCGACCAACCGAACGATGCCACAAGGGAGCTGCAAATGGAAAATGGGATGCCTGAATGTGCACACTGCACTCGGGTGGTCACATGAACTTAGCAAAACTGATACGGGTGCCCTCGAACGAAACGGCCCGAACCGAACGCACCCGGTCGGGCGACCTCACATGGCGCGACAAGGCACGCCCAACCTAATGATTTCACAAGGGAGAAAAATGGAAAACGGGCCTTCTGAACGTGCACAAGGCATCCTGGTGGTCACAAGCTAGCAAAACTAATACGGGCACCCTCAAACAAAACTGCCCAATCCAAACATGCCCGGTCGGGCGACCGCACACAGCGCGACATGACATGCCTGACCGAACGAATATGCCACAAGGGAGCAAATAGAAAATGGGCCACCTGAACGTGCACAAGGCACGCAGGTGGTCACAACTCAGCAAAACTGATACGAGCGCCCTCGAACAAAACAACCCGAACCGAACGCGCCCGGTCGGGCGACCTCACACAGCACAACACGGCGCACCCGGCCGAACGATGCCATAAGGGAGAAAAGGGAAAACGGGCCACCTGAACATGCACATGGCACTCGGGCGGTCACATGAACTTAGAAAAACTGATACGGGCACCCTTTAATGCACCCAGTCACAACTTAGAAAAACTGATAAGGGTGCCCTCGAACGAAATGCCCCGAGCCAAACGTGCATGTTCAGGCGACCTAACACAGCACGACCCGATGCGCCCAAATGAACGATTCCACAAGGGATCAAATTATGGCAAACGGGCCACCCGAACATGAATTACAAGGCAACCGGGCGGTCACAACTTAGCAAAACTGATATGGGCGCCCTCGAACGAAACGGCCTAACCTGAACGTGCTCGATTGGGCGACCTCACACGGTATGACACGGCACGCCCGACCGAATGATTTCATAATAGAGTTTTAAGAAAATTCTCTCAGCTAGCTCAATCATTGACAAATAATCTCAAGAAGGTATATCCTTTCTTTCTGAGAAAGGTTTTTTTAAGTGTCAAGAAAAACTCTCATACATAGGGATTTTCGGCTTTAAAGGAAAGATTGTACTTTTTCCTTATTATGTGTTGGATAAATTCTTTGTAACAAAGGTGTGTCACCAATGTAAATCCCTAAAACACCTTTTAAATAAATACCAAGAAACTACGAAGCATAAACTTTTGTTTGAACTAAAGGAGATTGATGATTATTCCTTTACCATTCAACTCAAACATGAGATAACTATAGAATTGTTATGGGAATTTGTTGAAAAATGGCTAAAGAACAAAACACAAAGGAATAACTGTCTAAAAAACTCAAAATCAAACTGTCGCAATAGCGACACATAGCTTTTATCCGTCGCAATTGCGACACTTTCGCCCAGACCGTCGCAATAGGGACACTTGCCTCTTACCGTCGCAATAGCAACACTTGCCTCTTACTGTTGCAATAGCGACGCTTGCCTCTTACCATCGCAATTGCGACACTTTTTCCCAGACCGTCACAATAGCGATGCTTGCCTCTTACCGTCGCAATAGCGACACTTTTCTCTTAGTCGTCACAATTCCGACACTTTCACCCAAACTGTCGCAATTCCGACGCTTCCCTACAAGTGTCGCAATACCGACACTTACCTCTAAGTGTCGGTATTGTGACACTTGTAGAAAAGCATTGGAATTGTGACAGTTGTGGGCGGGATTCAAAAAATTGATAAGATTTTGGGAAATTTCTGACATTTGGTCAAAAGTGTCGGAATTTCCGCCAAATGTACTAGTGGATCATGGTTGAACGCGGTTGTGTCTGCATGTGAACGGGCAGAGGTGAACGACGGTATGAATGTTCGGGTCAGTCAGGCAAAGCATGACTTGACCCGAATGCATTCGGGTCACTTCATAGCGGCCACATAACCGTTGCGTGGAATGGAACCGGGGGCTCCAGGTTTCACGCCTATTTCATAGAACCAACAACTCAAAACCCGGTGCTTAACCGTCCGGCGGTCATGCCGACGATTTCGGCATTTAACTTGCAATGTGACCACTCCAAAATTAAAACTCAACTTAACCGACAGTTTATTCCGGTGGTTCCAACTAGTAGACCACCATTTCAGGGGTAATTTCTATTTTAGTGGACTTATCTACAATCCTCCCAATTTTGGTGGAGGTTTTTTAGGCCAAACAGGACAAATCTTGTGTTGATCATAACTTTCACATTACTGAACCTTTTTGGAAGATTTTTTTTTTTTTTGGCTATTCTCGGCATTATAGAGCCATTGGAATAGGTTTCAAAGCCAATAGAGGTGTCTTTCAGCCATTTTTACTTCAGAGAAGCTTGGGGAGCCATGAAGGCCTTAAGGGAAATGGAGCTGCATTGGACTACACTTCACTGTTTTAGGTGAAATAAGAGTCATTCTTAGCTTCTTTCTATGTTCTAAATTCATTTTCACAACTGTTTTGGTCTGTTTAGGCCTTTTTCTCACTGTATTACCAATTTGAGCATCATAATATATCAATGACATGCCCATTGGGAGCCTTGGACCCGGCAGATGTAGCCTAGGAGGGGTGAACTGCCTCATCATGTTGCTATGTGTTTATGGTGAAGTTATTTTCTATGTTATTAAGATTAAAGTTGTTAAACAGTAAATGAAAACAACACTTCTTCACACCAAAATTCATAAACAGCTATCAAAAACACTTTGTTTCACTTGCAAGACTATTCAAACACTTTCCACACTTAATTTAATGGAAATAAATACTTTTAACAGCAAAACAAATACTTGCATTTTCAGATCATAGGACATGACCCAAAACTGGTCAACACATGACCCAACATAAGAAAAATCTTCCCTCCAAGTCTTATATGTCACGTTGTCAATGACTGTAGCTGGTTAGGGCATCATTCATGCTGCAACAACTCTAACAAAATACCCATACAATCCTCTAATTTGTTGTGGCCTGCCCTTGGAAGGAACCTCCTCCTTAACGCTGTTGATATGGGCTAGAACCAGCCCTAAAAATTCCCTATGCATCTCTATTGTAGGATGGTTAGGCATGCAACCTTCCCACAACACCTTTTTAGGGCTACGACTTCCTCTTCCAAGGGTTTTCCCACCCTTAACAGCTCCAGACTTGGCCCATAATATATTTCCTCTACCTAGACTCCCTAGACCATCACCTTGGCCATCCTTTTTTGTGTTTCCATCACCAAGAATAAACCCAAACAATCCTTTATGCCCACGTTGGTTTTTCCTTCTAGCCTGCAGCTTAATTCTGAGGTTATCCTCTCCTCCAATGAGTTGTTCATTATGATATGTTGCACAAAATGGATGTCCTAATGTTCTCACACTCACCCTCCTTTTATACACAATTGAGGGGCTCCTTCCAACGTTATCCTAGGGGTTGTCCAACTGTCACATGCCTAACATAACCTTAGGCCAACCTTAAACATAAGTCACAACCCCAACATATAACTTCAAAAATTCATAACTCTCGAACGAAAACTTGGATTTAGATGATTCTCATTGCATTGGAATCATATCACCGAGCACTATCATCCTCATCCATCACATGTCGTACCTCCATCGGGGTTTTGGCCCAAATCATGATGGGTAAAAAACCCTCAAGATTGGTTCTCAAGCCCATTTGTGGGACTTTGACCTCCAACCCTCGAACACTAGGGCTTGGAGTACCTCCCAAGCTACACAAAAATCAACAAACATGACGAGAAATAAATAATTATATGGAGTGTGGGTGCATCAAGTTTGGTATGCAAAATGGATCATTGAGACTTCTTTCCCAAGGTTTCCTTATATGCATATCAAATCCTAATGTGTATATGTTGAGTCATATTTAATTTTATAGTTACGCCAATAGGTGTCTCTTCTTGAAAATGGTCTGGCCAACATTCATCTACCCTTTTTCCATTGGACTGACATCTGTCCCATGGTCGGACAAAAACATTTGTCCTCTATCGACATCATCACCACACAATCCCTCTAAAGCAAGGAACTAATGGAATTTATTATTTTAACATCCATGACCAAGATAAGGAGAACTCTACCATAAGTGATGTGAGTCTATTGGCAGAGAAAATGGGACAAACAAAATTCCACCAATCCATTCTGATCGCTTTAGAAAAAATGTATTACTCTAGACTTAGGTTTAATTTTCTAGAGAAACGCTAAAAGTACATCTTATTGTTGAACCCTTTGATAGAAAGGGAAAATAATCCCTAGCTCTACTCTAATGGTCAAAGGTTCAACTACCATTGGATGTTATTCTGAAAGCTGGCGTAATAGATTTAGTATTTAGCATTGGATAGACAATTGATGGCATTCATCATACTTCTTCAAGTTGCAGGAGAAAGCGCTTTCAATGACATTAGAATTCCTAAGATGATCGTTTATATGCTTGTTTCACAGGTTTAAGTTACTGCATAGATTGGACTATTTTAGATTAAACACATTGACAATGCTCATAAACAATTGGCAGCTCCAGTCATCAGGTGATGACAACCGAAGGGTCTCATTTGTTTATATTAAATTTTACAGAGTAAGCCTCTAGTTAGGGGCCTGGTTCTCTTTCCTCGACATGATTTTGATGTTGTATTTTTTTATTATTTATATCAATTAATGATTTTTTCCCAATATTTTATTTAGATTTTGCATCCTATATATGTTAATATTTACCTTGTTTCTGTTATAACCTAGCATATTTGATTCAAATACCAACCAGAAAATTTGCGGAATTAGGAGGTGGAACCAATTATGATGTTATGAATCCCTTGTAAAAAAAAAATCATTCTACACAAATGAAATCCAAGTGTTCGTCTGAATATTAAGAGTGTGTCAGTCATTCTTGTTGTAGTACATGGCAAAGGGGAGTGCAATTATAGTCAGTTAGAGTTGTAGACGCCATGTCATCTCTTCTTTTTTGTTTGGAGGCGGAAACAAATTTTATAAAAGCATAATTTAAATATTCGAATCAATATTGTAACAAGTTGTGTTTATGAAGACACATAACTAGTTATTAATGTTCCATTTTTATTTAATGAATTAATTACTATTCTTCTAAACTGTGAAATGAGTAAAATAAAGAAAATATGTCGCCAAAAAATTCAATGGAATATTGTTTTTTGTGTTACAACGATAATGGAATAAAAAAAAAAAAAATTACCGATGTAATAAAATGATGAACATGCTTTTACAAAATCATTTTGTATCCTATTTTGTTACTCGTTACCTTGTTTCTGTTACAACCTTGCATATTTGATTTAAAGACCAACCATAAAATATGCATAATTAGGAGGTGGAACCAAGTATGATATTATGAATCCCTTGTAAAAAAATTTCACTTTACACAAATGAAATCCAAGTGTTTGTCTGAATATGAAGTGTGTGTTGGTCATTCTTGTTGTAGGAAATGATAGAGGGGAGCACAATTATAATCAGTTGGATTTTTAGACACCATGGCATCTCTCCTTTTTTTTAAGGCGGAAATAAAATTTATAAAATCAAAATTTACATATTCGAATCAATATTGTAACAAGTTGTGTTTGTGAAGACACATAAATTGTTATTTATGCTCCAATTTTATTTCATGAATTAATTATTGTTCTTCTAAACTATGAAATGAGTAAAACTAACAAAATATGTTGCCAACAATTTCAATGGAGGATTGTTTTTTATGTTACAATAATAATGGCATCAACAAAAAAATTCACTGATGTATTCAAATGATGAACAGGGTGTTACAAAATCATTTGTTGCCATGTATCTCTCCCCATTTGATCTAAAAGGAGTGTATTATTTCTGTTGTGCTAAGTTTCCTTTAAGTAATATAAACATGTACAATTTGTCTCCATAAGTTTACTTAGGGAATGAGTGTTCTAACCATGAAACATAGATGAATTAGTGAACTTTAAGCATGAAAATAAGCCTTAAAAACACTGAAAAACAGTTTATAATGGATAAATACAATCACACATAAGTTTTACATAGTAGGCATGATGAAGCAGTTCACCCCTCCTGGGCTACATCTGCTAGTCCAACTCCCAATGGCATGTCCCTCTTTGTCATTATGCTCAAAATTGTAAATTACATGTGTTTATAGGCCTCCAATGGTTGTTTTCTCTGCACCAATGGCTCCAGAATTCTCAAATTATTCTAGGTAGACTCTTGTTTCACCAAGTTGGTCGAAAATTAACCTCTCAATGCATTTTTTCCAATGACAGCTAGAAAAGATCCACTAAATGTGGAGATAGGCACTTAACTATAGTTACATTTAGTGAAATGCCCTAAAATTAGGGGCACGCTCCAATTTTGAAGAATGGTTAACTTTGGCATTAAATGGTTTGGAGGCGGGGTGGTCAGATACCGACCCCCGCCGTAAACTCTGTGGCTAACAGTTAACTTTGCATATACCATTTGGAACTTGGAGTGCAGCATTCCACAACCCATGGAATTTTTTGGCATATCACTTCTGCATGTGATCAGTACTAAACCTCTGCCAGAGGTTACGGTGAATACCGCCAGTTTAAGGCTTAAGGTCACGTTCATAGCTGTCGGTTATGGTGGTTGGCACTGGCCCAAAGGGGCTAGCCCCTTTTTTTTATCCGCCGAAAGTTTTTTTAAAATTTATAATAAACCGTCAAAACTATAGTGTTAAGAAAAAATCGTAGGAGGACTGGTTAAGACGTGTGCGCCTGCACCTGAGGTCTCCATTTCGAATCCTGTAGCCTCCAAACAAATTTTTTTACACCATCCTGAGGACATGTGGCGGCCTCCGGGCTTGCCATGTGTCACTCATCCGACAACTCTTGAAAAATCCATCCAACGGCCCAAAAACACCTCCATACCACCAAAAATCAACAGTCCACAACATGCCACATGGCATGTTCTGGTTGGTTGGAGAGTAATGGAATATTCTCGAAATATGCCTGCTGACTATACCTGCATGCTGACTGGGCATCTAGTCACAAAATTTTTGTTGTTTGGGAAAACAGACAGAACGCAATATCTTCCTCATAAGACATCAGTTTTTCGAATCATTCACAGTGCCAGAATCACAACGACAAGACCTTTCCAGTCGCTCAGGTTCGGCTATGTTTCAAGCACTTTCAATTTTTAAGCATAACACTTGATATCCTGATCACACCTCCGCACTAGGAAGCTTTTAGACCCCAAAAGATCTTTGGATTACTGAACATGAATATGAGGATACTGTGTCCCCACTCTTCCAATATTTATCCACTTAAATTTCCTTAATTTCATTAATCAAAGCTTTTCATGAAAAGACAAATTTTTCCTTGATTCCATCGACCAACCATTGCTATTTTTGACATTTTCATGCTGCACATTTTTTGAACTTTCAAAACATCAATCTAACTTTGTAGTAAACATCTTGTTTCTACATTGGTCTATAATCAAAGGAAACTTTGAATTTTTTTCACCTTGCATTCTGTCCTTATGGCGGTTTTTTGTTGAATTTGCCTTGAACTTATGTCGATTCCTGGCCAAGTTTCTTAGCCATTGTACCATGCCTCTCAGAAACCAGCAAGGAACATTTATGAATCATGTTCCTTCTTTGCTAAGTTTATTTGTCTTCTCTTCAACCTTTGCAACTTCTTGGACTGACACCTTGTTTTCAACACCGTTCAACACCAATGTCGATTGCTGCAACTGCTTGTCATCTTCTTTTAAAGAAAACCTTCTTTCAAACTGAAAAAACTCATTACATACATCAACATTTGTTTGAAAATTATTATGTAAAACTTCTCTTTTTTTAATCATCATCAATGTCAATTTTTGGCTTGCATTGACGAGCCTCTTCATCTGCCCTGCATTAGCTAAAGAAGTGTCTAGTTTTTTGCGATGAGCTCTCACAATATACTCCTTGCCATATTTGAATAAATGGTATTTGTTCTCATGGTGATGAAAGTTTTCTTTCCTGTCATACAAGTAAGGATTTCCCAACACCATACCTGTTATATCTAGTGGAACAACATCTAATTAAACTATGTCAATGAAATGTGCAGTTATTGCAAAGCACAACATTCACTTCTTTGAAACCTGTATATTTGCATCCTTACAAATCCAACCAAGTGGATATGGTTTCAGATGTGGAATGGTCTCAAGATTAAGTTTCTTGAATAATTCTTCAGAGATTAAGTTTGCTTGTGACCCACTTTCAAACAATGTGTTAACCTTGGTATGTTTGGAAATGACCCTCACATGAAACAGTTCAATTCTCTCTTCTTCATTTGGAGCTTGTATGTGGCAGTTCGATATACTAGAATTGGGTTTAATTTCCATTTATTTCCCCTTGATGTTCTTTAGTCCCATAGCTATGATTTTTGTTTCATCTCCTGAATCTGACCCTAGGTCTTGTTCAGTTATTACAACAGTTTTTCCTTTCTCCTTGGCTTTCTCTTTGGCTTTAAAACTTTATGGTTTCAACTCTGAATGAAGTTTCCAACAATGATCTTCATCATGGCTAGCTTTAGAACAGTGTTTTCAAAATAATTTTCCCTTCTCTTTTTTAATATTTTCATTTCTCTTTTTCTTCCAATTACCTTAAAACTCATTTTCCACATTCTCATCTAGGTTTTGTTTTCCCCTTGCCTCTAAATGTGTGGCTTGCACACAAACTTCATCTAGGCCCTTAGGGTTAAACATGAGGATTGTATGTCTTAGGTAGGTATGTAAGCCTCCTATATACTTGAGCAAACTGTCTTGGCTATGCAAATCTACTCCTAATAAAAGAGCTCTTCTACTAAATTCTTGAGTATACACTTGTACATTTTTTCCTTTCAATTGTTTAAAATTTTTCCAGTCCATTATGGCTTTCTGCATGTGAGCTAATATATAAAACTTTTGTTTTATTGCAAAAATGAAATCAATCCATGATAGAATAAACTTACCATGCTTTTTGATCTCCTCCTTTGTCTTGGCTTCCACCAAACAAGTGTTGCACCTTCCATTCTCAATGAAGCTAGTTGGATTTTGGTATCATCATCATGAAAATTTTGGATTCTCAAATAAACCTCCAATTTCCTAATCCAATTATCTATATTTTCTGCATTAACTTCACCATTAAACATCAGCAATTCAAACTTAACGTCAAGTTTTAGAAAAGGAATTTTACCCATGTTATTTGACTTGTATGGCTGATGTGCTGAAGATGAAGTAGAGGATGATGAGGATGAAGGTGAGGATGGTGACTTTCCACTGCCTCCATTTCCTCCATTGCCCTTATTTGATTTATCTTCATCATTGTTTCCTCCTGATGATACCTGACCTTCCTTCTGAAGTTTGGATCCTTCTCCTTCTAGTCTTTCATTCCTTTCTTGACAAAGGACTCTCACCATTTCATTCATGTCAAGGAATTCTTTCCTAAACACTCTTTCTTCCTTTTTGGGATCCACCTCTTCATGGGTTTCTTCTTCTCCTAGAGGCATGCTTGATGTTGATTTTGATTCTCTTGGAGGTGAACTAGGTGGTGGAGAATGTGGAAATCTTTCCCTCCTTTGTTGTGGCTCACTTTGAGAACCTCTTGCTTCCACCAATTTTCCTTCTCCTCTCTTAAGCTTGAGCCTAGTAAGCATGAAAACCCTTGCAAATAGTTAACAAATATTTGCACATAAAAACACCAGAGATAAAAATATAGCTCTGATACCAACTTGATCTGAAAGGAGTGTATTAGTTCTGTTGTGCTAAGTGTCCTTTCAGTAATATAAACATGTACAATTTGTCTCCATAAGTTTTCTTAGGGAATGAGTGTTTTAATCATGAAACATAGATGAATTAGTGAACTTTAAGCATGAAACTAAGCCTTAAAAACACTGAAAAATAGTTTGTAACAAAGAAATACAATCGCACATAAGTTTTACACAGTAGGTATGATGAAGCAGTTCACCCCTCCTGGGCTACATCTGCTGGACCAGCTCCCAATGGCATGTCCCTCTTTGTCATTATACTCAAAATTATAAATTACATGTGTTTGCATGCCTCTAATAGTTGTTTTATCTACACCAATGGTTCCAGAATTCTCAAATTAGTCTAGGTAGACTCTTGTTTCACCAAAATTGGTCGAAAATTGACCTCTCAATGCATTTTTTCCAATTATAGCTAGAAAAGCTCCACTAAATGTGGAGATAGGAACTTAACTAGAGTTATTTTTAGTGAAATGCCCTAAAATTAGGGGCGCGCTCCAAGTTTGATGGACAGTTAAATCCGGCATTAAATTGTTTGGAGGTGAGGTGGTCACATACCGACCCCGCCGTAAACTCCGTGGCTAACAGTTAACTCCGCGTATACCGTTTGGAACCCGGAGTGTAGTGTTGTGCAACCCATGGCATTTTTTGCCATATCACTTCCACATGTGATCAGTAATAAACCTCCGCCAGAGGTTACGGTGAATTCCGCTGGTTTAAGGCTTAAGGTCACGGTCATAGTCGTCAGTTATGGTGGTTGGGGCTGGCCCCTTTTTTTAATCCGTTGAAAGTTTGTTTAAACTTTATAATAAATTGTCAGCACTATAGTGTTAAGAAACACTCATAGGCAGATTGGTTAAGACGTGTGCGCCCACACCCGAGGTCTCTGGTTCGAATCCTGTAGCCTCCAAACAAATTTATTACACCATCCTGAGGACACGTGGCAGCCTCCGGGCTTTCCATGTGTCACTCATCTGATAGCTCTTGCAAAATCCATCCAATGGCCCAAAAACACCCCGTACCACCAAAAATCAATGGTCCGCAACATACCACGTGGTGCGTTTTGGTTGGTTGAATAAAAATGGAATATTCCCAGAATATTCCTGTTGACTGTACCTTCATGTTTACTAGGCATCCAGTCACAATATTTTTGTTGTTTGGGAAAACGAACAGAACATGATATCTTCCTCAAACGACATCGGTTTTTCGAACCGTTCACGGTGCCAGAATCGCAATGAAGAGACCTTTCTAGTCGCTCAGGTTTGGACCTGTTTCGAGAAATTTCAATTTTTAAGCATGACACTTGATCTCTTGATCACCATTGGAGATTCAGTTGATGAACATGGTTTAAGTTTGTTTTCATTAAAAAAAATTGTTGAGAATCCATGACAATTTTTGTTGATAAATCCATGAGGTCTAGGTCAATTGATTTGCGTGAGTTTTTATCCTACCAATCTCAGAGGAGTGATTGACTATGAAAGCCAAGATTAAATTATTCCAATGGATGCTTTTGTTGGAAGTCAAGGGAAAAAAATGCAATTTGTAATAATAAAATGAGCATCCTTTTGTTAGAAGTTAGGAACAAAAATTACAAATTTGTAATGATGAAATGATCCTACTTTTCTCAAAGTAGAAAAATAAAATTATAGATTTTTAATGATGGAATGAGCTTTCAAAAGGAGAAATGTGTCTTTTCACAATTATCACAGATTTTGTATTGATTAAACTTCAACATTTTTAATAAGACAATGTATTTTTCTTTTTGGGAATGAAGAATAAGTGTTTTTTAGGAAAGTTAAAATGATTTGTAAATTGGTGAGTAGTTTATTATTTAATGGAAATATTTGAAACTTAAATGGAAGAGAGAATCAAATCAACACATCATTTATATAAATAAGTAGAAAATGTGATGTGGGGAAATTCAATAGAAGAGAAAATCCAACTAGAACTTGATGTATATGTTATGTTTTTTATGTTCAACTTTAAAAATCAAGTGCAAAAAAGAAGATACTCAATATGAAGTTGTGATAGACAATTTGATCTAAATGACCATTACTAAAATTCGACACTCATTGATGACAACCAGATGAGTTAACCTATTGTTCTTTATATTCTAGACTATATTACATGTATCATGTTTGTATATGTTGTTTCCCCATATCCTAAAAGTTTGAAAGTGTTGTGGCAGTTTCCCTTTTCATAAAGATAAAAGTTTATGATATATGATTGAGAATTCTTGCTTACAAGTGGTTATTGTAAAGTTGTAGGCAATGTATTTGAACTTCCCTGCAGTTGCAACATAATTCATTCTGGTGACTACAACTAGACTTGGTCATTGTAACTAAATGTATGTTTAACTTTACTTGTGAGATGTCTATCCTATTCTTTTTCCCGGTATTCTTGTGCATCAGGGAACCATGAGAATATAAACATTATTCATTTTCAAAACCATATATTAATTCTTTCGCACTAGGTTGGTGCAACTTGTCCTGCGTTCTATTATTCATGTCTTACCATGGGTGACCATTCCCTTTCAATTACCCACATTCACTTTCAATTTAGTTTTTCATTGGTTGATCCATTCACAACTTTTTATCAACTAATTGATCCTCCATTAAGCCTAACATTCAACAAGATCCCACTCAACAGGTTTGTCAAATGGACTTTATAGTATTTTCTAAAAATTGGAGACGGTGAAGCATATTTTATGAGGCTAATATTTGTTTTTTTCTCTTTGGAAGTGGATTTGGAATTCACTTAATACTATCAAGAAAAACTTGAATTCCCTAGATCCAGAAATTAAAAGTTTTTGCAGGATGTTTCTAGCATTTGTAGCAATTTCATTCTAGTGATATTTAATTATGTAAAATACTTGAACAATTAAATAACAAATCAATTATATTTTTTCATTTACTCTTGATGGAACCATTCAAGAATTCAAAAAAAATACTTCCACCATTTTAAATTATGGTTTAGAATCTAGTATCATTTTTTTTATTCTACATTGAATAATTGAAATGTAAGAATATGGTTTCAAGCCTCTGTTGATACAAGTTGGAAGGAAGATTCATCCAAAAAAATTCAACGTTTTTTAAAGGGAAAAAAATGTGTGTCCTTGTATTTTTTCTCCACGGTGCACAATATGGATTTTTTTTTAATGTATTTATCAGATATATTTAATTTGATGTATAAAAACATTAAAAAAAAAAAAATTCTATTACTTTGTTGTAAATAAATTACATTGTTCACTTGGACTAGGTGGATCCAAAATAAATTCTAGTCCTTACAATAGATTAAATTTAAAACATTAAATAGAGGCCACCCTGTGTGAAAAAAAATAGAGTGTGCAGGGGCAGATAAACCTTGGTCAACCATTCGAATGCCCACAGGATGTTAAAATTGTGGAACAAAATCAGTGAGAGAAGTACAAGAGTCCTTCCTCAAGGAGATGGATCAAAATTCGTGAGATGAAAGAGAAAACATACACCAGAGGGACCTATAAAAAAATACATCCTCTAGTGGAAACATATAAAACAAAGGATATCCCTGTCAACCATTTGATCTCCCATAGGATGAAAAAATGTAGAAACAAAAACGAAAATTGGTTGTGCAGTCATGCGGCCTTCTCCTAGAGGTGGATCAAAAATTTTGTGACTTATGATAGAGTGACCAGAAATGGAATCCTCCTCTAGTGGATGCAGAAAAGATAAGATGATATGGTACGTTACAATTGTGGAGAAAAATTGGCGAGAGAATCACAAGAGTCCTTCCTCAAGGAGATGGATCGAGATTCATGAGAAGAAAGACAAAACATATGCCAGAGAGACCTGTAAAAAAAGACATCCTCTGTTGGAAACATATAAAACAAAGGATATCCCTATCAACCATTGGATCTCGCATAGGATGAAAAAATGTAGAAGAAAAAATGAAAACGGGTTTTGTAGTCATGCGACCTTCCCCCAGCTGTGGATTAGAAATTTCGTGACTTATGATAGATTGACCAGAAAGGGAATCCTCCTCTAGTGGATGCAGAAAATATCAAATGATATGGTCGAAAAAAATTTCTTTTATCAAAAATAATTTAATATAAAAAAATTATACTTAAATAATTTTTATGTTCATACATCGGAAAGATCCATTGCTAATTATACTGAAATTATTGGTTGATTTCCAAGGCTGAAACTCTTTTAGTACAAGGGTCGAATTACTAGCATAGTAGAGAGGTAGAATTTCTACTCTCTCTAATGGTCGACTTACGAATCTGAAGGGGCCGAGAGAAATTTGTAAGTCATTGATCGACAGTTGATTGGACAAAATTATATTGATCATCTTTAGAAATTGGAGGGCCAATTTGTTGTCAATTTGGTAGGTCGAGATCCTATCCATATATAAGGCCATGTTCTATTAAATAAAGGGATTCCAATATTAGTATTATGGAAAATGAGAGGCTCTCCTTATATAAAATGAAGGGATTTATTCGCGCATAATTGATACTTAATCGCTTCCACTAATATTGGTGCTCCTATGTCAGTATATTTTTAGAAACATGATTCTTTGGTTGTACCGATGCTAAGGAATATAGCTTTAATAACCATGTCACAGGACACAGTTATATTTATGGATCAGGATTATCAAGCTAATCATTGAACCAACACCAATACCAAAGGCAAGACATGAAAAGGTATACAAGGAAGAGCTATACAATTTATATTACTAATTTGGTCAGGGAGAAACACTACACTCATGAAATCATGAATTCCACAAATGTGGATCCCAAGACATCATGTTGTACCCTCACCTTCAACAAAATATATTTCATTATTAGACACTTACACTGATTATTAACGATTATTGCCGCATGGGTCATTCATTTATCTCTGTATACAAGATATAATTTACATTGTTGAGCCTAATCACTGATATAATTTACGTTTCTTCTCTAAAGAGTTCCATATATAATTTTTGTTTGACAATTGGTATGATCATAAACATTGATAAATCACAACTCAAATCTCACTCTATCTCAGGCCATACCTCAGCTCATGTTGCTTCTTTGTTTCCCTTCTCAGAAAGTCACTTGGAAGATGGTTTTAAATACTTCGATTTTTCTTAAACATGTAAGACATAAACTTGATAATTGGATGTGGTTTTTTTAGAGAGTTGTAGCCATGATTTCTTTATGGGAAAAATAGACTATCTTAAGGAGGAATATTAATTCTCATCAATGCAAATTTAGAAAGTATACCTATTTACTAGAGTTCAATAGCCCATATCCCAAGGGTCGTCCTTACAAAAATAACATAGATGCATTCATGCAAACATTGATTCCATGATTATTTTACTTACATGGTTATTTTCCTTGCAAATCGAGGATACATTGAGCTAATTAATCAAAATAAAAGTCTTGTACAAAGATACAAAGATACATTCATGCAAACATTGTTTCCATGGTTATTTACCTTGCAAATCAAGGATACATTGAGCTAATCAATCAAACTAACAATATTGTACAAAGATACAGAGATACATTCATGCAAACATTGTTTCCACAGTTATTTTCCTTGCAAATCGAGGATACATTAAGCTAATTAATCAAACTGAAAGTCATGTACAAAGATACAAAGATACATTCAGGAAAACATTAGTTTCCATGGTTATTTTCCTTGCAAATCAATTCCTCAAGTGCACTGACAGGCCAACCAAGAATGAACATAAACCAACAACCACCGTAGACCAACAATGAACCAGAAACTGTAGAAAATTCCATAAAAAACTCACGACCATCATATATATAAATTCTATTTTCGGCCGAAAAAAATGTTTGGCCGAATATATTTTTTGGCCAAAAACTCTTATTACCGGTTTTTCCCCTCCGGGAAAAAAATTGTTAAACAGTTGGAATTAATATAAACGTCCAATTTCTCAACTGAACATTACAATAAGAGTTCAGCCAAATTTTTTTAAATAATTCGGCCAAAAATTTGTTTAGTTCGGTTGAAAAAATTAAGATTATGAATTTTTCGTGGGAAATTCTCACAAAAGTGTAACCTAGCTTCAAATTTTCACCCCAAGTTTGTTATAGAACCCTCCCCCTTAGGGGAACACATTCCTCGATGTTCAATGACACCTCTAACCAAAAAAACCACTGAAAATCAAAACATACTACCCATGGAGCTTTATAACTTAGCTCAATGTAGTATTTACAATGAAAAACCTAGTGAGAAGCATACCAACGTGATAACCATAATAACATGAAAACCATATCGCTAATTGGATATTTATAACTTAAATCATTGGGCTATTTACAATAACAACCATACATAAATATGTACACATACTAAGACTCAACATCAAAACATATACCAAAATACATCCATTCAACCAACGAATAGAGAAGGATGCATAGACTGCATCTGATTAGTCATATCCCATGTAGCTTCATTGGGCCCAAAGTGCTTCCATTTCACTTTAACTTTCTTGATTGATCGATTCCGTAGCATGAGCATCTTTCGTTATAAAATTCACTGAGGTTTCGGCTGAAATTATCCTTTTGGTTCCACTTGCAATACAAACCAGTCAATCACATGATCAACATATTTCACATACTTCTTAAGAAATGACACATGGAAAACATCATGGAATTTCATTTTCGGAGGCAGTGCAAGTGATACTATTCCAATCCCTTAAAAAATATTGAAAGGCCTACAATACCGAGGTGCTAGCTTGGTACATGATCTAATCCTCAAGGAGCTCTTTTTGGGCTTGATGCACAAGTACACTTGTTTCTCCTTAAACACCCAATGTTGATCTGCATAGCTCTTGTATCTATCCTATGCTACCTTTATATTCTTATTTATTACCAACATTTCATGTGCCATCTCTTCCAAAATTTATGCTCCAATCAATACCATATTAACTGGATCACTCCAACTAATGGGAGTATTACAACTTCGCCCATAAAGTGTCTCAAATGGACTCATCTTCAAACATTCCTGATACCCATTGTTGTAAGTAAACTCAACTAGTGTTAAATACCCTTCCCACTTCCGTTGTTGATGCATAACATACATTCTCAACATGTCCTCTAGAATCCTATTGACCATCTCTGTCTCTCCATCTTTCTACGGATGATAAGTTGTACTAGGGAAAACTTTGTACCCAAACCAACAAATAAATCTTTCCAGAACTTGGAACTGAAATTGGCATATATATCAGATACAATATTCTTCAAAACTCCAACGCAATCACACTAGATCTATGATGAAGACCTGATATACCTCGCTAGTTGAATGAGTAGACTTCACTAGAATGAAGTGAGTTGCGTTAGTCAACCTGTCAACCACAACCATGATAGAATCATGCTGTCTAGATGTCCTCATAAAACTTGTAATGAAGTCCATGGAAATGACCTACCATTTCCACTTCGGAATCATAATTGGTTGCAATAAAACCCTTGGATGCTTAAACTCTACTTTTACTTGTTGACAATCCAAACATCTCACAACAAAATCTGCCACCACTTTCTTCAAATTTGGCCAATGGTAGAACTTATTAACCGCTTTCAATGTCTTATGATATCCCAGTATGATATCCCAGGTGACCTGAATATGGATTAACATTAAATTCCCACAAGATAAGCTTCTTGAGCCCACTGTCATCTGACACATAAATCATGTCCCTAAATATGACTAAACCATATATCGTGAGATGATAATCCACATCCTATTCATCCGTACCATGTTGTTATAACCCTTTCTTAAGCTATTGGTACCTGTTATCTTGTTGTCATGCTTACAAGATATGATCCTGTAAATTTGTTCCATGTGAAATCATAGTTGTTATGTGATTTACTTATACTCTTATGCTAAGAGCATCTACAACCTTGTTCTCTTTACCCTTAATATATCTGATCTTGAATTCAAACTCACTGATCATAGCCACTATGATCACTCATCAAAATGAACCTCCTACCAAGAATATAGTGTCTCCACATCTTCAATGCATGGATGATCATAGCCAACTCAAGATCATGTGTCACATAGTTATGCTCATGCTCATTCAATTTCCATAATTCCTAGCATACTACCTATCCTTCCTACATCAGAACTCCAACAAGTCCTCTATTGCAAGAATCTTTACATATAAAAAATTCTATATATATATATATATCCAATCTTTAGAATTGGAGCGTTTGTAAGAAACTACTTCAACTGCTCAAAACTAGTTGCACATTCCACTATCCATTCAAATTTATTTCCTTTTCTATGCAATGATGTAATAGGATATGAAATATGTGAGAAGTTACTGATGAACCTCTTGTAATAACTTTGTAACCCCATGAATTATTTGAACTCATCCACATTCCTAGGAGTTTCCCCTTCCATGATAGCTCTGATTTTCTTGAAAATGTTATGCCTTCCTTGGAAACCACTTGCCCCAAGTAATGAAACTATGTCTGAAAGAAACTAAATTTACTAAGGTTGGCATACAATTGATGCTCTCCTAACATTATTAATACTATTGATAAGTGTTCGACATGTTCTACCTCATTCTTGGAATATATAAATATATCATCAATGAAGAAAATCACAAAATTGTCCAAATAAGGATGTAACACACTATTCATCAAGCACATGAAAGTATCTGGAGAATTAGTGAAACAAAAAAGAACTACAACAAACTCATAATGCTCATACCTAGTCCATAAAGAAATCTTATAAATTTCCTCTTATTTGATGCATACCTGATGGTACCTTGATCTCAAGTCAATCTTTGAGAACATTGTTTCTCCCTTAAACTGATCAAGCAAGTCATCGATCCTCGACAACAAATAATTGTTCTTAATCATCACCTTGTTCAACTACCTATAATCAATACAAAACTTGAGAGTACCATCCTTCTTATTCACAAACAATATCAGTGCACCCCAACGTGACATACTTAGCCTAATGTATCTGTTGTCAAGCATTTCCTTCAACTACGACTTCAGTTCCAGTACTAACTTTGGAGTGCTCATCCTGTAAGGTGCTTTCGATGTTGGTGCTGCTCATGGCATCAACTCAATATAAAATTCCACTTCGTTGTGAGGTGGTAACTTTGAGATATCTAATGGAAATACATCCTGAAACTACTGCAAAACTGAATATGTGTTCAAGACTTTTGCATCCTCAATATCCTTACCTTTGTCGCTGGAAATATGCACTGCAAATAGGACACACACTTTCCTACGACTGCACTTTTTTTGCATAGTTGTAACAATTTTAACTAATGTAGCCTTCTTCTTACCATGCAAGATTATATGTTCTCCATTGTCATTCAAGCACTCAACAACCTTATCATAAAAACCTACCTTAGTCTTGTGAATGTATAACCAATCTATATGTAATAGCATATTGTATGATCCCAATGGAAAATTTTAGATGCACTGACATAGAAATACCACTACGCTAAAATACACAAGATATTACCCAATGATGAACTCTTTCTCAATACCTATAGCCAACTGCACTAACCAAGATTCTACATGTACTTCTTTATTCAAACCATATATATCCACTAGGATAGGACTGATATAACTATAGCTAGATCCAGGTTCAATAAAAATAGAAACAACGTGATCACAAATCTTATCTTGCATATTGATAATAGATGCCTGATGATTAGGCTTCCTATTATCCAATGTTGTGTAAATCCATGGAATACTCCATCCAACATCCCCAACTATCTGTGCTTCTTGAGAATTGTAAATATGCAGTTTTCCATCCTGATGTTGTGGACAATCTCTCCTATGATGATCCTTGCCACAAGTCCAACATTGTAAAGGCTTCTTGGCCTCACCCTTTTTTTATTCCACAGACTAAAATCCATGTCCTTTTTCAGTGGTATCGAGCTTCTTGTGTGATACTAAATCCTCCTTTTTACCTGTATCTGGTAATCTTCCTCGCTTCTTATCCCACTTTCCCTTGTTCTTTTTATTACCTTTCCAGTCTTGCTTAGTCTCAAACCTGCACTTTTATTGCTCATAACAGTGCTTCAACTTGTTGATGGCTTCCTCCAACAATCTAGGCTCATCAAACTTGATTTTTTCCTTGAATGCTACTAACAATCCACTTATGAATCTATTAATATTTACTTTCTCCTCCTTTAGATAAGGCACATACCTCAACAACTCCAAGAAATTGCTATTATACTCCTCATTGGTCATATATCCCATCTTCAACTCATAGAATTCCTTTGCCCTGTCATCATAGTATCTCTCAGATAGATACTTCTTTCTGAAAAGTCTCTCGAACTCACTCCAAGTCAACTCCTCTTCTATAATACCTATGAAAATCTTCACATCTTCCCACCAAATGTCTGATTTACCTTAAAGACTGAAGGTAGCTATCTTGGCCTTCATGTTCTGCATCTTGTGAATTCTTCATTTCTCCATCAAAGGTAGGTGGCTTTTCTTTATTAAACCCTTTTGGAAAGCAATGCTTCTCACTTCTTCTATATGGATGGTAATAGTGATGACGGTGTTGTCTCTATGAACCCAAAATAGAATGAAATCCATGGTCATTATCCCTCCATCTAGGTGTATCCATGAACCTACCATCTCCAACTGTATCCTTTATATCAAACATGTATCTTGATTGAGACCTTCTTCCATATGCCCCATATTTCCTTTATTCATGTCCATGACTGATCCTAAGCATTCCATGTCCCTGCAAGTCTAACAAACTATGAAGGATAATTGCATTAACCTCTGCTTATTTCTCCTATGCCCTTGGAAGTATCTCTTGTGACTGAATTATTCTATTATTATCTTCCTTACAACTTATTCTCTCTTCTTTCAAATTTCTCAATGTGTATGCTATGTGGGGGGAGTACTCATCACCATGCCACTCATCTGATCTGTAGGGAGAATCACGTGAACTTTAATCCACCATCTTGCATTTCATCCTTGATTCTCTACTTCCTGTAAACGTATTGTTGTACCTTGGGAGACAATCTCAGGTTGTATTGAGATCATTTCCCAAGACATTTATCAATAAACATGATGAAAATATTTTGTTGTCCCAATTTTCTTAAACCCCAGAAGTTTAATCCTTCTCAGTCTCTAGTGTGAGAACAATATTTCAAGTGGTTTTCTAGTGATGAATACAAATGGAAAATATAAGATAGAAAGAAGTGACGATGGAAAGTCTTTGACAATAGGTTGTATCTGCAGAATATCTTGTTTCCAACTTTAGAAGAAAAATGTAAGTATCAGGAAATGAAAAATAGAAAATAGGAGTACATCATTAAGGATTTCAACTTTAACCTAAAAAATTGCAAAATTAAATACTAGCAGCGTCATTACTCAATTCTAGAGAAGAAAGACATAAAAAATGATATGCAACATGGAAACACAAATCACATTCAACAAATTTTGGAATCAGTGTGAAAGGTTTATTCATAAGCACATGGACATCCAAAATACAATTTTTTTGCTTCTAAAGCCAAAAACTTGGACCCCTCCCATTATTCTTCTAAAAAGCCTTACATACAAAATTTCAAAATGGATAGTTATAAAACTGTAAAGTTCCTAAACTAATTTTCTCTGATTATTACATTTGAAATACAAATTACATGTCCCTTCAAGAAATAAAATAAAATAAGTGACAGGTGGTATATGATGTGACATAAAAATATGATGATGCAGGAGCATCTAATGTTTAATTTTTATGTAATTATTTAATTAAAGAATCTAGGAGTTTCTAGAATTAGTGAGTCATTCTAGAATTAATTAGGAGAAAGGGAAGTTAGGATAGAATCCTAAAGTTGAGAGGATAGCTCTCAACTTCCTCCAAATATCTTGGATGAAGTTTCCCTTGAAGAGATTCAAGAGACTTCTCTCCTCTAAATAAATAGTCATGTAATCTTTGGGAAAATCATGTTTTAGTGTGATTTTATTTTAGTAAGGCGTATGGTGTGTTTTAATTATTGGTATGATGCATCATTTTTTGGTATCAGATCGCATTGGAAGCGTAGTGAACCTATGTAATTCAAAGACCGTTGGGGCCGAAATAATAGAATGTGTGTCTCGGTAAAAGCCGATGATAGGAGAATCAGTATGTTATGATTAACACAACCTATCCACCGTAATATGATTGTTCTGTGGTGTTGTAAGAGAAATCTTCCATGATTGGAATGTGAATGATGCTATGTCATTTTTTCAAAAGCATTTGAAATTCCTGTTTCTAGTGTCCAATAGCAGTCCAAACCTGAAGCATATTTTTTTACAAGATAATTATTTGTGAGATTGTTTTGCGCAGCTGTGAAGATATTTATGTGTATGAGAAGCCATGAAGAAAAAAAAAATTGTTGCGTGCATTGAAAAGTTTCCTGCATGAGATGTTGCAAAGACTGAAGACCTGCATGTTGGAATATGTGAGGAAAGCAACTGTGAAACGTTGAAAATAACAATTTTGCATTGCCAATAGAGATTTGCGTGGGTTCAACCAGCATTGAGAAAAGGTTAACGCACAAATTTAAATTACATTGAAGATTATTTGGTCATTGAATATTTCCCTACATTGAAGTTCAATTCACCATATTTCGCCCACGTGGTGTAGAACAGTCGGTGATGGGGTGCACTGTTAAGGCACTCCGTTCTGTAAGGTCACCGGTTCGAAACCTGTGGGTGGCATGGGAGGAGAAAAAATGGAAAAAAATTAGGATTAGTCTGAGAAAAAAAAAAAAAAATTTCACCATATTTCCTCTTTATAAATATTACGTTGAAGTTTAATGAAGTTGAATTCACGGTGGTTTAAAAAAATATGGAAAAGGTATTTATATAACGTGAAGATTATTATTGTTTAATATAAATTTATATAAGTGGATATTACATAAGGTGAATTTATAAAGATATTTTAATATTTAATTCTTATTTAGAAAGTCATAAAATTTATAAAAAATTTTGAGAATTTAAGTAAGGAATTAAGGGGGCTAGAACTGGTCAAGGAATACCATATGAAAATCAAGTCTTGCTTAGTGAAGTAAGACATATTAGAACCAGATTGGATTCATTGGAGACAACAATTCAAAAATATGTCGACATCGGTGATGTCAGTGAAGTAGAAGAAAGATAAGAAGAAGAAGCAAAAGCTGAAGAGACTCCAGAAGAGAAAATGGTCAAGATGATCGCGGGAATAAGTACCAAGCCAAGATTGGATGTGCCCATGTATGAAGGAAAATTAAATCCTAAAGAAATGATCGATTGGATCAGCACCATGGATAAATATTTTGACTATGAAAATATAGCCAACGAGAAGAAAGTCAAGTTTGCAGTGGCCAGATTAAAGGGACATGTTGCACTATGGTGGGATAACATGCAAGATGAAAGGATAAATAGAAACAAAGGGAATATCACTAGTTGGGATCGAATGGTGGCCAATCTCAAAGGTAAATTTCTTCCTCAAGACTATCAATTGAATATTTTTCGCCAAATGCAAAATATCAAGTAGAAATTTATGTCTGTAAAAGAATGTATAGAATATTTTTATAGATTGAGTATAAGATCTGGTCATATGGAAGCAAATGAAGAAAATATAGCAAGTTATATTAATGGCCTAAAATTTGAAATCCAAGATGAATTAAATGTTTTGTCTCTAGAAACTGTTGAAGAAGATTATTAGATAGCCCTTAAGATTGAAGAAAAATTGGCAAGAAAGGAGATTCAAAGAGGAAGAGGACGAAGTACGATAAGAAGCAGAGGATCATCAAGTCAAGGAAATTCAAGAAGAGGAAATTCAGGTGGAATATTTCTCATTCAAAGAGAAGAAGGCATCAGTTCACAACAAGCAGAATCATCAAGATGAGACTTCAGAGGACGAAGACCATATCAAAGAGGTAGAGGTCGATATTTTATGGTAAGATGTTATATATGTAACAAAGTTGGTCATAAATAGAATGAATGTCTAGAAATATTTTTTAATCAAGGAAGCACACATATAAAAAAAACTGACACAGAAAGTGTACAATCCTCTACACATGAAAATTCACCTAAAACTAGTGAATCTTTGATGATGAAAATAACTTGATTAAAGACTATTGAAGAAGTAAAGGAACACACACAAATAAAAACATTGTTCAAAACTATTTGTAAATCAGGAGGAAAATATCATTAAATCATTATTGGTAGTGGGAGTACTGATAATTTAGTATCCATAGAAATGGTAGAAAAGTTGAATTTAAAGAAAACTAAACATCCTACTCCCTATAATGTTTCATGGTTGCAAAAGGGACATTAGATATTAGTTAAGGGAAAATTTGAAGTGGAGTTTCAAATAGGATGTTATAAGGATAAAGTTATTTGTGATGTTATGCCTATGGATGTGTTCCATATCTTGCTTGGAAGACCGTGGCAATATGGCAGGAAATCAATGCATGATGGAAGGAACAATACCTAAACTTTTGAGAAGGATGCTAAAAATCATGTACTTTTGCCTTTGAAGAATGAAAAAAGCACCAAAAGAAGACCAATCCAAGGTAATGTTACTTAGTGGGAAATAATTTCTTCAAGAAATCAAGCATGAGGAGATAAATTTTGCCTTGATGAGTAATCCAAACGTAGTTTTCACAAGTACAAATTTGAATGATATTCCAGAAGAAGTTAAAAACATGTTGAATGAATTTATTGATATTGTAGTGGATGAATTGCCTCCCATTAGAAGCATCAACCATCATATTGATCTCATTCCAGGTGCTAGCCTTCCAAACAAAGAAGCTTACAGAATGACTCCAAAGGAGAATGAAGAGATTAAAAATCAAGTGCAGGAATTCATAGATAAGAGTCTCATTCGAGAAAGTTTAAGTCCATGTGTTGTTCCAATGGTGTTAACTCCAAAGAAAGATGGCAAATGGAGAATGTGCATAGATTCTTAGGCAAACAACAAAACCACAATCAAGTACAAGTTTCCATTACCATGTATTGATGATCTTATAGATTGTATAAGTGGTGTTACATATTTTTCTAAAATAGATTTACAAAGTGGATATCATGAAATTAGAGTCAAAGAAGGTGATGAATGGAAAACAACATTCAAAACTAATAATGGTTTATATGAATGGTTGGTAATTCCCTTCGGACTTACCAATGCTCCCAACACTTTTATGAGACTAATGAATGAAGTCTTAAAATAATTCACTGGAAAATTTGTTATAGTTTATCTTGATGACATCTTAATTTACAGCCAATCAAAAGAAGAGCACCTAAGACATCTTAAGACGGTTTTAAAGAAACTACAAGAAGAGAAATTGTTGATCAAATTAAATAAATGTAGTTTCACAAAGACAAAACTATTGTACTTGGGTTTTGTAATTTCAAGAGAAGGCTTAAATATGGATCAGGAAAAAGTGAAGACCATAATCAATCGACCAACTCCAAGAATCATTTCAGAGGTAAGAAGTTTTCATAGATTGGCAAGTTTTTACATGAAATTTAACAAAAATTTCAGTGGCATATGTGCTCCAATTGTAGAAACTATTAAAGAGAAAAATCAACCATTCCATTGGAAAGAAGCAACTAATAAAAGTTTCCAATTATTAAATAAAAATATCACATAACATCCTATTTTAGCATTGCCAGATTTTAATAAGTTTGTTGGAAATATGATGCAGAGTGTTGTCCTTGATGGTAACCCACTGAATGAAGATGAAGACATGAGACTGTTGACATGTGTTGTCCTTGATGGCAAACCACCTGATGAAGTTATGCTTGACTTGATGGACTTGGTAAATGATGTAAATCTGATGTGAAATGATGTTATATGATGCTGAGTGTTGTCATTGAATGGCAACCCACTTGATGAAGAAGATGGCAACTTACTTGATGAAGTTGTGCTTGCTAGAATATGTTCTTGATGAGCTAAATATGATGTATCTACAGTGTGTACAGAAGGCAATGAAGAAAGGAATTCAGAATGTGCTCAAAGTATGATGAAACGAGTATGTTTCTAAGCATACGCGGATATGTCTAAGGGAAGTCGCGTATGCACGCAGGAAAGAACGTTATAAGTCGCGTATGGGAAAAAGCGCTCAAAAAGTGCAAAAACAGGGGCCCGTGGTATTGAAGACTCATGGTATTGATTTGGCTCGTGGTATTTAAGGCTCATGGTATTGCTTTGGCCCGTGGTATTGAAGGCTCGTGGTATTGCTTTGACCCGTGGTATTGAAAAAGGATAAGCCTATATAAGGAGAAGAAATTCATTGTGCAAATCATGAGTCGTGGTGCAAGATGTCTGAGCTTGAATGAATACTTCTCTCTGAAGTATATCTGAATGGAAAGGGTTACACTTGAATGATAAATCTGAATGTATGATGCACCAATGATGAAGAAGGGGATCTACATCTGAATTGCACTTGTATCTACTAGATCTGCTGATGGAAGACTTAGATCTGAATTGAGGCGAACATCTGTCTGAAGTGAAAGGGTAAATCTGAACTGAACATCTGATCTGAAGAAGTATGCTGCTCTATAATGATTGAAGATCTATACGCTACTTCGCCGCAGAGGAAGCGCGTATATACGCGGCTTCGCTGAAGTGGAAGCACGTATGCGCAATAAAATACATACAGAGGTATACGCTGGTTTGTGTGGACGGAAGCGCGTATATACGCGACATCAGTGAAAGAAAAGCGCGTATGCAAACTAGGGTTTGCTGAAGCATGGGGTATGAAATATCTGATCTGTTCTGCTGTGTTTCTGCTATCTGATCCGTGTTGATAAGTATCTGTTAGTGATGTATGTTTGTGCTTAAAATTATGGAAAGGGTCCAGTCTGAAAATATGATGAAATGTGGCCTGCAAGTGGTGTTCTATTGAAGTGGTAGGATCCATTGTGAAAATTGATGAAACGTGGTCCAAGGTGGTGCTGAGGGTTGTATCCTTCAGTCAGGGGGTCGTAGCTCCCTTCCAGGTGAGGCTGGTAAACGAGATCGGGGGGTCGTAGCTCCCTTCCAGGAGAGGCTGGTAAGCAGGTCGGGGGGGTATCAACTCCCTTCCGGGGAGAAGGTGATAGCGGCGAAGGTGGGTGCTGTAATCTTTGATCAAGTCTGTGTCGACACATATGGATATGAATGTTTTCTCTATAATAAAATGTTGGAAATGAAATTCGCTGGGTGGTGGTTTTCTCCCGACTTGGGTTTCCACCTAAAAATCCTGGTGTTCATGTGTGATGCTTTGTGTGATGGTTTACTCTGTTCTTACTGTTCATGTTTACTGTTTATTAAACATTTGATGAATGAATGATGGAATGATTTAAGTGAAGAACTAATGACATAATTAGATATCTGTGTATACGCGAGTTTCATAAAGGGTATCCGCGTATATACGCGAGTCTGTTTCAGGAAAGTAGCGTATGGGTTTTAGAGAATAGATAGAGCGAAGATGTGATTATGCGATGGTACGGTTCACCCCCCCCCCCCCTCTCAGTATTTTTCCCAACAGCTTCAGGTTGAGACTGATGCGAGTGGAACTGCAGTAGGAGTTTTTTTAAGTCAATAAGGAAAACCAATGTCCTACTTCAGTGAAAAACTTAATGAGGCCAAGAAAAAATATTCTTCTTATGATAAAGAATTTTATGCCATCATACAAACTCTAAAGAAATGGAGACATTATCTTATGCCAAAAGAGTTCATCCTCTACATAGATAATCATTCTTTACAATATATCAACGATCAAGAAAAATTGAGTCAAAGACATGTTAAATGGATTGAATTCTTACAAAATTTCACATTTTTCATCAAGCATAAAAGTGGGCAATCAAACAAAGTGGTAGATGCATTAAGCATAATCAATTTAATTTTGCAAGAATTCCAAGTAAATATATTAGGGTTTGATGAGCTTAAAGATATGTATAAAGATGATTCATATTTTAAAGCTTATGAAGCTTGTGAAAATATTGTAAGTAGAGATATAACTCCATGGTTTGACTACATGATACAAGAAGGTCTTCTATTCAAAGGAAAAAAATTATGCATTCCAAGGTGTTCGATGAGGGAAATTTGTTTGAAAGAAAAACATAGTGGGGGTTTATTAGGTCATTTTGGGCAAGATAAAACTCTAGCACAACTACAAGAATTTTATTATTGGCCTCACATGCAAATAGATGTAAATAATTTTGTTAAAAGATGCAAAATATGTCAATATGCAAAAGGAAGAAGTCAGAACACTGGACTCTATTAACCCTACCAATACCAAATCGACCATGGGACTCCATAAGCATGGATTTTGTATTGGGATTACCTAAAAGTAAAAAAGTAAGTGACTCAATATTTGTTGTTTGTTGACATATTCTCGAAAATGGCACACTTTATAGGTTGTAAAAAGACAAATGATGCAACTAACATAGCAAACTTGTTCTTCAAAGAAATAGTTAGATTGCATGGATTACCTACAAGTATTGTTTTTGACAGAGACACTAAGTTTGTGGGTCATTTTTGGAGCTCTATGGAAAAAGTTAGGAACCAATCTCAGTTTGAGATTAGCATATCATCCCCAGACTGATGGTCTGATAGAGATTGTGACGCAGCCTAAGCTGAAAAAACCCATAGTATGCATATAAAATGCATGGTCTCATGCATATATCCCAAGATAACACACCTCATGGTGTTAACCCTTGAGTGGTTCTACTTCCCTTTTACAAAACCATAGTTATAAAACCATATAATATAACCCCGAAGGAAATATTCACCAATGGTTGCGACTTTGGATTAAAACCATTATGCCGAAAATATTATATTTTCGGGCCCCACACTTATCATCAATGCACCTTTGCACTAACGATCATACGCGCCCGTCAATCCGACAACAATCGCACACCTTTGAGTACGATACTCTACCACACTATATCGTGTGATATGGGTTGTTTTTGTCTACTACGTGTCACCACCTAACCACCATCGCGTTCTCATAAGACTTACCGTCCACAACGATAAAGTGATGCGATAAACCCATGGTGGTTTTCCTAAACCACTCATCTCATTCATCCTTTCCTTGACTTTGTTCTATGCGAATAAATCCCCACCGATTATCTTCTATCAATTGTGTCCATCGATTCAATTGTTTTGACGGTCTCGATGCTTTGTTGTTCCATAATTCACATTCTTGACTTTAACTCCTCTTTGTTTTGATCTTCTGTGTGTATCTTCCTTTAGAATTTCAACTAACTATTCAATTCCACCATTCAAATCTTTTGATTCAGTAACATCACAATTTCTCTCTGCTTGTTGTCCTTTGATTTGATTTTGCCTGATTTCACCTGCATACATGTATTATGCAAACCTATGATTCGCACACAAATTACAATTCAATTATTCACTGTACACAATATAAACTTAGAAATGAGGTATGAATTCAGAAATTGAATTCTCTGTATTAACACTCAATATTTACATAGAATTTCTCTTCTCACCTGATATCTAAGGATCGTTTTTCTCCTCCTATCTGATTTATCTTCTAATGTCTTGAGGCTTATCATTTTATACAAAAGGTTCTGTAACCAATTCTGGTTCAAATCCTCTATCTTCTTAACAAAATCCTGAATATCCTCTAAGTCCTCTTTTGACTCAACTAATCCTTAAGGATCCTTTCAAATCCCCATATTCATGAAACCAATTCCTAATCTAGGATTTACAATAAATTCCTAAATCTCTCATGTTCTCCAACATTCGGGAACATTTACAAAATTCCTCTCAATATTTAATTAATCCCTATTCTAAATATCTCTCATTAAAATCACTCAAAAACATTAATAATTACATACATAGGAAACCAACTTCCTTGAAATCATAAGACCCCTATGTCTACTAAAATACAATGAAATTTCTGAGCCATATGCTCCTGCATCAGGCTCCCAAAGTAGAAAATAATCATGATCTCCTAATCATGTGCTTCCAACCTTTATCCTCCTAGATCCCATAATTTGTTCTGTAATGTGTCTTTGGTTGCTTCTATTGTTTGTTATTGTTCTCCAGGTCTCCACACTTTATGTTGCATTTCCCCACTAGCTGTGTTTTAACAATCTGTTGTTGTTTTCTATTTCATCTTACTCTCTTTTTCAATCGAATTAAATTCCTGATTGATTACTCTTCCTGTTGTGGTCCATCTCCTCCATTTGGACTGCTTCATCATTAATTGCCATAATTCTTTAGTCTCCATCTCCAACATATCCTTGGACTGATATTCATTTTTCCATTCACCGCTATCTCCTTCTCTTTGTTTCAATTTTTTGTTGTTGTTTATTAACTCTCGCATCTTTACTTTCTACAATTCTTCAAGCTCTTTCTCTTTCATAATTGACTCTTCTTTCATTGAATTCTTATTTTCCATCATTCTCTCCAACACTCTAATATCTATATTCCACTTATCTTCAAACTGTTGTTTGTTATCTTCTCCTTGAAGTTGTTGGAGTCTTACTGCTGCCCTTTCATCCTTACCCTCTTATTGCTTTCCAAACAACTTTTGTTCAATATCTGCAAATTTATTTTCAAAAAATAAATTGTCTTATAATTTCCTTTGTACTTGATTCCTTTCAAATGCATCACTATTTTGTTCATCAATTTCAGCATATTTTTCATCCTCTTCTTTGACAACCTTCGGCGATTGTTCTTCACTTCCTTGACTGATTTATACAGTCAATTTAGCTTCTTTATGCATGGTATCTTCATGCTTTACATTTTCCTCATCATCATGTCTGACCTGGAAACTTCCAGTCTTCTTCAATTTTAAAACTAACTCTTCAACTTGAAACATATATGTCTCATCTTCATCAAAACCTGTAGTCATAAAACAATCATTAAAATCAAAAGCATAAAAAATTTGTGTCTCTTTTTCTTCTGGAAACATTTCAGCTTGATGCTCTGATTGTTTCTCTTCCATCAACACTTCAGTATGTTGATTATCAAAATAATTTTCTAAAGGACTCTCAAAACTGTCAATAAGTATTTTCTTCACATCATTTGTTTTAATGATGTCTCTCTGCTCTTGTTTACTGTAATGAGCTTCTTTTACTGTAATATCAATTTGTTGAACTTCCATTATCATTCTCTTATGATTGTCATTCATGATAATTTCTTTGTCTTCCCTTTTCAACAATTTATCCTGAGTGTATATCCTCTGTTTTTCCAACTTTCTTATTTGAAGATATAACTTTCTATATAGCTCAATAATCTCAATTGGAGTAGAATTTGGAAACTTTTAACAATTTTCAATACTTTCACTTGTTGTTACACCATCATCAAATGATTCTTCTTCTTCTGTTAAATTCAAATTATCCTGCTTAAGAATTCTCAACTCATTAGGTACAGTAAATACCTTTTCTTCATGTCTTAACTCATATCTGTTATTCAAATATTTACTATTACCAGCTCCAATGTTTTGTTACATATTCCCATTAGACCTTTCTGTCTCATTTTGTTTATGAAATCTTGTTATCTCAGTCTTAATCTAAACAGATTTTAGATTATGCTCCTTCTTCTTAACAAACTCTAAAGTTTTTTCATCATCCTGTGATGTACCTACAATCATACACAATTAATTAATATTAAAACCAAGAATCTTTTCAACCTCAGTTGATGTTCCAATCATACACTCTTCATCAGATTTATCATCATAGTTCACAGATTCTCTGCTATATTTTCCTTCAATTTCTTTATCACTTTCTTCAACAACTGTCTTTTGTTGTACTTCAACTTCTTCAAATTGTTCTGGACTATTCCAATAGTCTATGAGATCCTTCTTATTTTCCTCTTCACCGAGAATTTCACCTTGTTGTAGTCTACAAATGGAAACTTCCATTTCTAAATCTGCTTCTCTGATTTTTTCTACCAACCACTTCATTTGTTTTTGTCCTAATATTCTCTGTAATTTAGACCATTTCACTATCCTTTTCTTCAAGACCCAACCTTGCCTTTGGTTTTCCTCTATCAGCATTGTTAACACATCAAATTCTTTTCTTATCTCAGCCAACTCCTTGTCAAGCTCCTCTTGACTCATCTGTTTCTTGTGGATTTTTTTTTTCTTCATCTTGTAGCCTTCTTCTGAACTTTCCATATAAATTTCCATAGCCATCTTCACTTTTGTGTGAGCTTCTATACCTGCAACCAATCAACTTCCTTCTGAGTTGATCTTCTCTCCAAACTTCTCCTTAGTTTTTTTTCCAAGTCCTCTCCTTCTCATAACTTGTACTGAGCAATATTTCTCTCTTCTCTGGTTGCTACACCCACTTCTCTTAAGGACTCCTTTGTCCTTGTCTATTCCAAGCCTCAGTTGGAATAATATTCTGCTACAATTTCTAAGAAGTTCCAAAATTTCTTCCTACAGTTTTACTATTGTAGTCTTGTGCCAAACTTTGTCATTCATTCAACTGCTGCAAACTTTCATACCTTTGTAATCAATTTATGTCTCGTCTGGTTGTCTCCTTCAAACATGCAACTTCTTTGATCTGTTTCAATTTGCAAAATATTATTAGTAAATAAAAACTTATGCATACCATCTTCCCAACATCACCTGTCTTTAGTATCTCCTTATCTACTGATCTTTCTTCAAAACCTCTTTTATTTTTGCTATGACTATCAGTAGCCATCTTTGTTCTCTATCTTCATCAGTTATTCTCTCATTCACTATGAGCTACACCAAGCCTCTGCAATAACAAGACCTCCTTGTTACAACTTACCTCACCAATATTCTCTCTGGATTTGGTCTTTTGGCAAACACTAGTCCCTTCAATGGAACCTTCTTTTGAGCATTTCTCTCTGCTTCTTTTAGGTTTTAACTCATTTGTGCCCTTGAGAACACAACTGTCCTTTTTATCCAATATTTGTTGGAATTATTCAAGGTTCTGCTCTACTTTGCTTTCATTCAGAAATTATTACCAACTTCCTTCATCACTGTCTTTAAGAATGTGATCTTCTTTTACTGAGATACTTCATTAGCTGCAACTATCAATCTTCAATCTGTTTTTAACATGAAAAACTCAAACCAAAGTTAATATAAAACACTACATGTGCAACTTCACAAGGTATTCTTCCTCCACTCTTCAACATTCGAATGGATCTTCATTCTTCTCGAGAAATCAACCATTGCTTTGCCAGGTTTTATTGTCTGAATTTTCTTTCTGTTTGCACTTGTCACTATCCCTTCATAAACAAATTTCTCAATTTTTCCTTTCAATAATTTGATCTACTTCTCTCAAAGTAGATTTTCTCTTTCATCTCTTCACTAAGTCAAATTCAAATCTAATTCTTCTCTTGCTTCCTATCATCACCATTGTACCTGTATACATACTTTAAAAACATAACTATGTTATCTTCAAAGCACATTCTGTATAGTCAACTCTGCAATCTTCATTTATAACAGTTACCATTTATCTGCTCTGATACCAAATGATGCAACCTAAGCTGTAAAAAACCACAGTATGCATATGAAATGCATGGTCTCATGCATATATCCCAAGATAACACACCTCATGGTGCTAACCGTTAAGTGGTTCTACTTCCCTTTTACAAAACCATAGTTATAAAAACATATAATATAACCCTGAAGGAAATATTCACCAATGGTTGCGACTTTGGATGAAAACCATTATGCCGACAATATTATATTTTTGGGCCCCACACTTATCATCAATGTGCCTTTTCACTAATGATCATACGTGCTTGTCAATCCGACAACAATCGCACACCTTTGAGTACGATACTCTACCACACTATATCGTGCGATATGGGTTTTTTTTGTCTGCTACGTGTCACCACCTAACCACCATCGCGTTCTCATAAGACTTACCGTCCACAACGATAAAGTGATGTGATAAACCCATGGTGGTTTTCCTAAACCACTCATCTCGTTCATCCTTTCCTTGACTTTGTTCTACGCGAATAAATCCCCACCGATTATCTTCTATCAATTGTGTCCGTCGATTCAATTGTTTTGACGGTCTCGATGCTTTGTTGTTCCATAATTCACATTCTTGACTTTAACTCCTCTTTGTTTTGATCTTCTGTGTGTATCTTCCTTCGGAATTTCAACTAACTATTCAATTCCACCATTCAAATCTTCTGTTCAGTAACATCACAATTTCTCTCTGCTTGTTGTCCTTTGATTTGATTTTTCCTGATTTCACCTGCCTACATGTATTATGAAAACCTATGATTCACACACAAATTACAATTCAATTATTCATTGTACACAATATAAACTCTGAAAATAGATACGAATTCAGAAATTGAATTCTCTGTATTAACACTCAATATTTACATAGAATTTCTCTTCTCGCCTGATATTTGAATCAGTGGCCTCTTTCTTCCTACGGTCGTAGGCTACAATCAAACTATATCTAATCCTATCTAAGGATCGTTTTTCTCCTCCTATCTGATCTATCTTCTAATGTCTTGAGGCTTATCATTTTATACAAAAGGTTATGTAACCAATTATGGTTAAGATCCTCTATCTTCTTAACAAAATCCTGAATATCCTCTAAGTCTTCTTTTGACTCAACTAATCCCTAAGGATCCTTTCAAATCCCCAAATTCATGAAACCAATTCCTAATCTAGGATTTATAATAAATTCCTAAATCTCTCATGTTCTCCAACATTCAGGAACATTTACAAAATTCCTCTCAATATTTAATTAATCCCTATTCTAAATATCTCTCATTAAAATCACTCAAAAACATTAATAATTACATGCATAGGAAACCAAATTCCTTGAAATCATAAGACCCCTATATCTACTAAAATACAATGAAATTTCTGAGCCAGATGCTCCTGCATCAGGTTGTGAATAGAAGCCTTGGAAATATCTTGAGGAGTTTGGTAAGTGAACATCCCAAACAGTGGGATCAAGTTCTTTCTCAAGTAGAATGTGCATATAATGATTCACCCAAAAGAAGCACTGGATTAAGAGAATTTCAAATTGTTTATGGGATGCATCCAAGAGGTATTTATGAGTTGAGGAACCTAGGAAAACAATAATTCAAAAGTGCATATGGTGAATATTTTGCAGCTAGTATGTAGGAAATACAGGACAGAGTCAAGCAACAACTATAAGAAAGCAGCAACAAGTATAATTGAAGAGAAGATCCCAAAAGAAGATAGTTAGAATTTAATGTTGGAGACCTGATTATGGCACACCTTCAGAAAAAAAATATTTACTAAAGGGGAATATAATAATTTAAAATAGAAAAATATTTGACCATGCAAAATTCCGAGGAAATTTTCCTCGAATGATTATGAAATAGAACTACCCAAAGACTTTGGTATTTCACCAATATTTAATGTTTTATATCTATACCCCTTTAAGGAACCAATGGATGATTCTACAGATGTGTCTGTTGATGACAAAGTTCAGTGTGAGAAGTAGCTACCTTCAGCTCCAACAAAGCAGATTGAATCCATCATCAATCAAAGAGTAGGTAGAAAGAAAGAGTATCTTCAATACTTGGTCAAATGGAAAAATCAACCAGTCGAAGATGTTACTTGGATGGAAACAATAGAGATTTCAAAAAATGGTACTAGCATTGAAGAACTTTAGGAGCAAAACATATGATTGTATTTTTTTCTTCCTCGGTAGTATGATGCAGGAGCATCTCATGTTTAATTTTTATGTAATTATTTTTATTAAAGAATCTAGGAGTTTCTAGAATTAGTGAGTCATTATAGAATTAAATAGGAGATAGGGAATGTAGGATAAAATCCTAAAGTTCAGAGGACAAGTCTCAAATTCCTCCAAATATCTAGGAGGAAGTTTCATTTGAAGAGATTCGAGAGACTTATCTCCTATAAATAAATAGTCATGTAATATTTGGGGAAATCATGTTTTAGAGTGTGATTTTATTTTACTAAGGTGTATGGTGTGTTTTAATTATTGGTATGTTGCATCATATGATGAGGTGGGCTCGCCTGTTGATGTCACTAGCTCACCTGCTGACGTCACTGCAGGGGGACTTTGCTGTACGGGGAGGTCTTTAGGGTTGTGCCCCTGTAGTGAATCTAGGCCACACATCTCTAGTAAACGAGCATGAGTCAATATTCTTACGGAGGAACCCCTCACGGTTACAAGAGTTTTTTTTGTGATGTCGGTTTTGCAGCATTGCGCGGGCCCTGTCTCTGCAACGATCCCGATCCGAAATCCTACGCACTCATTAACTCTGATTCAGCTGGAATTGAGCCCGGAAATCCATGATATGGAGATGCATGCTTTTTGTGTTGTTTTTATCCCTTATAGTGTTTTTTTATCAAGTTCCAAAAGTTATCATTGACCACAGGTAATGAATAATCCACGTTCTCATATACAATAGCATACACATTCCTTCAGATTTTCCATCCTTATCATCCTCTGTTGATGTGGCATCACACTGAATCACAACATAATGAACTCCCTGGTTGAATGGATTGACCAAAGCCTCTGAATTATTTCTAAGAACATTAGACTTCAAGTTACAACTAGCAGAATCATTGTTAAAACTAAATTTTTCTCAAGGCTTCTCCATTGATTTTTCAAAACATGTTTGTTAGCACCATATGCATTCAATGAAAAAACTAGAAAACCCAAGATGAAATTCAAACCTTCAAGGTGGATTTCATCATCAAATATCTTGACCAGCACATCAATTTCTCTCTTGATCAGAGTCTTAAAGCATGACTATACTGGCAATGAAATATCTTGAAAAAACTTATCCAAGAATCATTGATATTTTAGTTGTGCTAGATTATGCTACAACATCTAGCTCCAACTGGGAACAATGATTTTTTTTCAAAACATTGAGAAAAGTAGACCAGATACCTTCTCATTGGGAAAATGGAGTCCATAATTCTGAAAACCCTGAAATATGAAGAACTGAAACCAAAAATTCTTGAAATCTGAAACTTCTCCAAAATTATTTCCAACTGAGACTACGATCTTTGTTCATCAACTAAAAACCAAACTAAAGAACTATAAATGAAAATGAAATTCTCACTGATTAGGCTTATTTATGCATAACCTGTATATATATGGTTGAACTTAATCAGGTGAAGTCAACCTTCTAATGGCACCAACCCAACATTTGGGTGTTAGACCTAATGCCTCCATACTGTTGAAATTTAGAAAACAAAACATGGATGTACCATGAAAAATTTCCAGATACAAAGTTTTGCACACACCCTTGCATAAATGTTTGTTGCTAACCAAAGAAAGTTATTATATAGTCAACCACTGGATCATAGAACTGATGAGACAAATTTAGGTTGCCTCCTTTTCTTGAATATTTTGTTGATTTATATCTCCTTGGATAGGGCAGCCATAAACATTGTTCATCTCTTCACTTCCAGGCTCTTCTCGAATAGGTTGTTGTAGGACATTTCCTTACCATTTTCCAACAAGCCAATATTATTGGAAATCTGCAAGAGAATTTTCATCTTTTGAACTATAGGTGTCATAAACTGGTGAATCTGTTGAGGAATCAAAACCCTTATCTAAAAAATAAATATCATACACAGGAGCACTAGAAATATATATAAAGTATGACCTTTGAGGGTTTGTCTGCAATTCAATTAATTCCTCCTTTGTTGGAATAAACTTGTTAAAAACAGATGCAGAGATTACCATATTGAGAACCCATAAAAGGAAACTCTAAAGTGAAGATCACAAGTGAGGATATACATCCAACTGCTGAAACTAGTCACCCTCAAGAATCAACTTCAATTTTATAAAACCCAGGGAAAAATAACTTCATGTCTTCGTTCCCTGGCAACAACACCAAAATATATTGTACCTTGGGAGAAAATCTCAGGCCATATTAAGATCAGTGCCCAAGACATTTATCAATAAACATGATGAAAATATTTGTTGTCCCAATGTTCTTAAACCCCAAATATTTAATCCTTCTCAGTCTCCAATGTGATAACAATCTTTCAAGTGGTCTTATAGTGATGAATACAAATGGAAAAGATAAGACAGAAAGAAGTGACGATGGAAATTATTTGACAATAGGCTGCATGTGCATAATCTCTCGTTTCCAACTTTAGAAGCAAAATGTAAATATTAGTAAATGAAAAATAGAAAATAGGAGTGCATCATTAAGGATTTTAACTTTAACTTACAAAACTGTAAAATTGAAGACCAACAACTTCATTACTCAATTCTAAAGAAAAAAGACATAAAAAATAAGATGCAACATGGAAAGACGAATCATACTGAAAAAATTTTGGAATCACTATGAAAGGTTTATTCATAAGCACATGGAGATCCAAAATACAAAATTTCTGCTTTTGAAGCCAAAAACTTGGACCCCTCCCATTATTCTTTTGAAAATACTTATTTACAAAATTTCAAAATGGATAGTTATAAAATTGTTAACTTCCTAAACTACTTTTATCCGATTATTACTTTTGAAATACAAATTACATGTCCCTTCAAGAAATAAAATAAAATAAGTGACGGGTGGGATATGACGTGGCGTAAAAATATGATGAGGCGGGCTCGCTTGCTAATGTCGTTGGATCACCTGCTGATGTCACTATGTGGGGACTCCGTTATATGGGAAGGTCTTCAGGGTTGTGCCTCCGCTGTGAATCTGGGCCTCACATCTCTAGTCAACGTGCGAGAGTCAATATTCTTGCAGAGGCACCCTTTGTGGTAACATGCGTGTTGTTTGTGATGTCGGGTTTGTAGCATCGTGTGGGACTCATCTCTACAATGATGCCGATCCGACAACTTGCATGCTTGTTAACTCTACTTCAGTAAAAATTGAGCCCAAAAATCCATGATATGGAGATGCTTGCATTTTCTGTTTTTTTTCTCCCTTATAATGGTTTGTTTATCTAGTTCTCGAAGTTATCAATGACCTGTGTAATGAATAATCCATGTTCTCATATAAAATTGATCAGGTGATCATGTCCAAGTTAAAAAATTGCTCAAAAATGGAAGTGCTCATAAATGGTTGCAATCTGAACGAATGGAAAGGCCTCGTCGCTGCGATTCTGGTGTCGCGAATGGTTCTCAAAACTGAGTTCGTATGAGAAAGTTACTGAGGTTTGAAATCGTCTAGTGACCTCCAAAACAGGACTTTTGACTAAGTTGACTATGCCATTATATATATGTATAAGGCAAGTTAAATTTTTATTAATATGTGAAGGCCTATCAAAGGGTGCCACATGGCCTGCCCGAAGGCTGCCACATGGGCCCAGGCCATTAGTGGAAAATTCTATGTAAAATTATGGAGGGTATGGGTTTCGAACCCTGACTCGACTACACGAGCAGGGCCGACCCGACCAACACGCTACAGACAAATGAATTGAACGATGGGCGAGTCGGGCGGTGGTTAAACGAATAGTCGGGTCGTTGGCGTATTGAACAGGCAGAGAGTTGAAGGTTAGCCCTCAGGGCTAAGCCACAAAATATTTGTGACCAGCGCTATGAACCGAGGACTTAAAGCCTCTGCATTGGCGGAATAAAAGGTTTAAGCCCCTTTGGGTTAACTCCTTCGCATAGGACCTCTGACCCATGACCATGGGCGAGGGCTCATCCTTATCCGCCTGCGAGTTAATTGTCCGGGAAATGCGCATGTGAACGCGCCCAAAGACAAATAGTTAAATTTATTGCTACTGCCTAATTTGGAGCACAGTTCTGCCAATTCTGCCTGTCCGACTATTTTGAAGGAGTTAACTGGAGTTCCTTCAGTTTTGGAGGAGGTTTTTTAGTGCCACTGGGCAAAGATTTATTTTGGTCATAACTTTCTCAATTTTCGACCAGACAAGATGAAATTTTAGTCAATTTTGGGTTTATTCGACCTTTTGGAGAGTTTGGAAGAGGTTTCAATGTGAACATAGGTGATCTACATCAGCTTTTTATTCAAGGAAGAGGAAGGAGTCACCAGGGCCATAATGGAGGAGGCACTGTTTTGGGTTATATTTCACTATTTAAGGTGAAACAAAAGCCATTTATAGCTATTTTCTATCTTATGAAGTCGAATTTACAGTTGGTTTTGCCTACTTAGGCATATTTTTCACTGTGTAACCATTTTGAGAAATTTAATAGAGCAAGGACATGCCATTGGGGAGCTGTTTGGTCAATTTAGTGTGTCCTAAATTGCTGCATTTAATTTGTCAATCCGGGAATCGTAAGCTGATGAAGTGCGGCGCACTATATGTGCAAGATAACCTATTTCTTAACTTTTTGTCGTTTTTGGTTTTCTAAGGTGAAATGGAAATTCTAAGATGAAAACAATTTTGGTTATGTTTGTTCAAGGAAGTGATATCCCCTATAATGATTTACCAAATTTGAAACATACAATGACAAAACTTGAAAGGAAATGAAAATGTGCTACTGAAATGAAAAAGGTGCTGCTAATCTAGTAAATCAAAATAATGAACTATTTAGCATGAAAACTAAACTATTCTTGTCGCCGACTAAACATAAAAGAAACTATGCTTAAGGAAATTCAAAATTGCAACAAAATAAATCTAAATCAGACATATCAATTTATCTTCTCGATCCTTCATCAATAGTCCAACCTATGATTTTCTAGTAATCATAAACAATTCCGAGTAACTCTGACATTTAATTTAGTGTAAAGAAACTAATACTAAACTACACATTTCATAATACAATCCCTCACCATCAGTCTAGCTGTGGCTTTCGGAGGCAACTGAAGATGTTATGAACAGCTTAATATATCTAAATTTGTAGAAAAGAAACTAATACTAAACTACACATTTCATAATACAATCCCTCACCATCAGTCCAGCTGTGGCTTTCGGAGGCAACTGAAGATGTTATGAGAATCTTAATATATCTAAATTTGCAGAAAAGAAACTAATACTAAACTACACATTTCATAATACAATCCCTCACCATCAGTCCAGTTGTGGCTTTCGGAGGCAACTGAAGATGCTATGAGCAGCTTAATATATCTAAATTTAACTACTGAAGCAGATAAGAAAATACTGAAATTAAACAAAAGCTATGAAAATCAAATTAGCAGCAAAACAATGTTAGTTCCATGTCATTAGTCAAAAAGCTATGAAAATGCCCGGGCTGCCTATCTATAACCTGAAAACAAGAACACTGATCAGTGGTTATCAACATAAGACATGAAAGACAGAAATGAAATGGAGATTATGGAAGTTTATAAACAGAAATGAAACAAATGCAATGTATGAACAGATTATGACACAATGAAACAAAATTAAAATTATACACTAATGCACAAAACCTTAGCTAAGCAGGGGCCCTCTACACCAGCCTTTGCAATGGTCCTCAAATACGAATTAAGTTGGAAAACAGAGTCTTCTTATTAAAAAGCAGTCATTACAGAATGATAATGTTACAGCACAAGTGCAGCGTAATCACACTACAGGACATAATAAAAGATAACAGAGACTATCGTTCACTAATATTGACTAACTTCATATGCGTATGCAAACGCAATATATATAACAAAAGAAATATAATTGTCTCGTAAAGTTCATGCTGGTGGTGAGCACGTAGACCACTACGTCCACAGATATAGGAGCATGGCCGTGTTGGAAAGTAAATCTACGAGAGGTGGATGCTTGAATTCGACTCTGGAGACCTGTACAGATGTCGAGTTATCCTCCGCAGGCTTAGAAACGACTGTTTGAACCTTTATGTGACACGAAACAGAGTCCGGCCGGCATGAAACTCCATGGTTGACTTCCATGTGGACGCCTTTAACCGCGGCTTCTTTGGATGAGTTTGCTTGAACCAATAGGACACGAACCATGTCCACGTCATTCCTGACCTGCCCATGTGGCTCGTTTTCCTTGTAGACACCTGTAGCATAGAGTTTCACAAAATAGTTGCGGAAAGTTGCAGCAGCTGCGGAAAGTGGCAAGATTCCGCAGCTGAATGAACAAAATCTAGATCAAATAGCAAACACAAAAATATAATTAAAAACCATGTTAAATGCTCTTTTGCACATGATATCGACAATTTGGGAGGTTTAGGAGAGTGAAAAAGGTATGGAAAAGTGTATGGAAAAGATGCAAATTTGGGACTCAACATACCCCCACTGTGAAGGTGTTGCATGTCCTCATGCAACCAAAATTCTGATACTCTTTGTTCAGTTCATGTGCCTTGATACTTCAGCCAGCACATCCAATCCCCTTCTCTTCTTCTTTGGTACTGCCATCATTCTGGGTTTCTTCATTAAGCACCTAAATTTGATATTTACAAGTGCTCTGCTCAATTTCTGGCATTTCCTTTTCAATTTCTTATTCTTCTTCTGCCATATTCCCCAATGTAACATAGTATTATCATGGATGATCTTGTCCAGTTTGCCTTGTTCTTTCAATGTCTCATTTTCATTTTTGATGTGCCTATTTAAAAGCTCCAGCTCAAAAATTTCCTGTTTTAGTGATTGAACTAAATCATCCTGCAATGTATGAGGCTGAATGGAAGAAGTACTTGGACCTGTGGCTGCCTTTTCCAAAGATTCTCTATAGTCATATACTTCCTGCTGCTTGGGGTCTATTTCAGGTGTCATTTTTATTGGGCTGTCCCCAAAATGCTGTGAAGGAGAGTTATGTTCAAAATCTGGCCGAGGAGGGCTTACATCAATATTTTGCTGAGAATAGGATGGAGTATGCTCATTTTCTGATTGGGAATGAAATGAACCAGGTTCACTAACTGACTGAGATGGACTATGGTCAGTTGGGGACTGTTCAGATGTCTCCTCACCCAAATCAATGAAATGAGGACCCTTAATTTTCGTTTTTCTCAATTTCCCCTTAAGTCTGCTGCTTCTCCTCACACGCTGTGGTACACTACCCTTTTGTTTTTGTTTTCCTTTCTCTGCCTTCTTGGATATAGATGACTGTTTTTGAAGATAAACTAATCTTTCAGATAGCATTTGATGATCTTCTTCTTCAGAAGAAGGAGTTTTATGTACAGCCTCAATAGTTTCTTTCTCTTTTGGTGTTATTGGCTTCTTACCCTTGATTTCCTTCTTCTTCCTTTTTACCAGTCTCTCTTCCCTATCAGTTCTTTCCATAGTAGTAGTAGGAGTATTTTGGATTTCATCAATTATTCTTTTCCTCCTACTTCTTCTTGCTGTGCTAGTTGCAGGAATTTCCTGAGTAGGAGTAATTTGGGTTTCAACATTTATTCTTTTTCTTCTACTCCTTCTTGTTGAACTACCTTCAGGAATTTCCTGAGGTTCCTCAAAGAAATTTCTAACCAGAAATTGTTCCCATGTGTCTTTTCTTTCCTTTAACTCCTTTTCAATCAGAATCTTTACAAGGCCGTGGTGATATAGATGGGGCTCTACATCTCCTAAGTGTTTCTGAACAGTCACAGCCATTTTCTTCAAGCTATTGAATAGAAAATATGGGAGATCGAGAGTTTGATTTTCTAGAAAATTCATCAATAGCCTGGTATGGTACATATACATGGACCCAAAACGGCCTTCACATGTAATGAATTTCTGAACAACTAGCAATAAAGTAGCCCATTCCTCTTTCAATGCATGCACAGGAATTCCTCTTTTAAAAACAGTTATATCCATACCTTGGTTTCGTAAGATTGTTCTCCATGCCTCATCACTGATGATTTTATTTTTAAACCAACGTTCCCCCTCCTGAAGAAGTTCCGTGGCTGTTGCTATAGATGCTTCATTGACCACAAACTTAAGGTCTCCAATTTCCGCTTCCAAGCCATAAAATGACCTTGCAAATGCTTTCGTAACTTCTTTGTGATAACCTCTGAATTTCTGGATAAAACGCAGCCATTTTTCTTTCTTCAATATCTCTTTTACTTGCGGATATCCCTCTATAAACTTCGGTCCTTCCGGCTCTGCTCTTAGCAATTTACCCATTTCACTTTTCTGTTCTTCACAAATTTTCCTTCGTGAGGGTTTCAAATGGAAATAGAATGGTTGAATGCACAGGAACAAGCACAATGGTTGTGGGGATGTATCATAAAATGGGAATGAGCACCATAAACGGAATGGAGTGAGACTGTGGGTAGATATCCGGGAGTGAGAATGAGCAAAAGGAACGAAATGGAGTGAGACAGTGGGTAGATATCCGGGAGTGAGAATGAGCAAAAGGAACGAAATGGAGTGAGACAGTGGGTAGATATCCGGGAGTGAGAATGAGCAGAGTGGGGTTTCGTAAACACGGCAGAGACACGACAAAGAGATTAACAAAGTATAACACATTCGACAGCGTTTTGAATTTTGGTGGCTGCGCAATAAATATGAACACGTTTCAATCAACGGTTATGAATTCATGCGGCTGTAAGAGTCCTTGGTCAAATCAAATACGTCTCATTATCTCCGGTGGGATATTGGAACATGAGTGAAAATCGGACTTTTAATGATAAAACCGTTTGTGAATGAATGCAAGAGGATAATATGGAGATATTGAAAGGTTACGGAACTGTCAATATAATCATTGCACGTAATGGATAGAGCTCATGGTTCAGAACTATATAAAAATGTGTTTTTCAATGCTATTTGAAATAAATTTTATTCATACCTTTGGAATCTTTGCCTTTGCCCTTGGTCTTCAACTGATTGATCTCCATTGGTGTCTTGAATGCTCCATGTCTTTATTTTTGATCCTCTCACCTGCATTTTATTTTCTAATTATGGAAATAACATCTGACTGTACATTCTCTTTGAAAACAGAGTAGTAGATGCGGAATCTGCTTCTGGCTGCGGAAACTGGAGTCAGCTGCGGAAACAGATGTCAGCTGCGGAAACTGACACAGCTATTACTTGGATGAATGGAAATGATCAAATGACAAATGACCAGATGGAAATGGTCATGAAAAAGATTTTTATTGATGGAATGGAATGAAATGAAGTGGAATGAAATGAAATGAAATGGAATGAAGTGGAATGAAATGGAGTGGGTGGTGACAAAGCTTGTGAAATGAAAGAGAGATTTTTTTTTTTTGGAAAATATAGAGTGTCAGGTGTTCCTGATTTTCACCCTATATTTTCTGCATAAGACTGCCAATCAATGATTGGTTTTCAGGCTTATACCATTATATATATTTTTTTATTTTTTATTTTTTATTTTTTATTTATTTTTTTTTTTATTTTTTTTTTTTTTATTTTTTTTTTTTTTTTTTTTTTTTTTTATAACTGAAAAGAACAAAAGAACTAGGTTGGTGGAGAAGAAGAATTCTTCTGTACCAGCCTGATTGCAGAACTTTCTTGAAACATTTTGACAAAATCCTCTTTTGAGAGTGGCTTATGATAAACTTTCAACCTATGGCCATTCACAATAAGAGGAGTTTGAAATTCATCAATGGTCTTGATTCTTACAACTCCATTGCTAAAGATCTTGTCAATCTCATATGGCCCAAGCCAATGAGTCTGAAATTTTCCTTGAAAATATTTAAACTTGGAATCAAATAACAATGCCCAATCTCCTTCTTGAAACTTCTTCTCTTTGATGTACTTGTCATGCCATTTAGCTCTTCGATATTGAACTAGATCAGTTCTTAGAATTGCCTCTTGTCTGATCTCATCTAGCTCATTCAATTGCTCCATTCTATGCTTTTGGGCTTCTGATAAGTCCATCCCCAACTGAACTGTTATCTTGAAGGTCTTGACTTGGAACTCAATGGGGAGCAAGACTTCTTTCCCATAAACAAGTTCATAGGGAGAATGTCCCGTTGTATTCCTCCATGTAGTTCTGTAGGCCCACAAGGCTTCTGGAAGCCTTTCTGCCCAATCTCTTCTATGTAGATGAACATTTTTGGTGATGATACTTTCAAGAACTTTGTTTGTGGACTCCACTTGACCATTTGCTTGTGGATGGTAAGGAGTAGATCTTCTGTGCTTGATTTTGTATTCTTCCATCAACTTTTCCACCAAATTGGATGTGAATTGTCTCCCCTGATCTGTCACAATTTCTCTTGGAACACCAAAGCGAGTAAAAATATCCTCATAAAGAAAATGAACAACTGAATTTTCAGTAGCAGATACTAATGCTTTGGCTTCTACCCATTTAGTAACATAATCAGTACAAACCAATATATATTTATTTTGCTTAGATGGTGGATTAATAGGTCCAAAGAAATCTAAAGCCCATATTTCAAAGGGTTCAATGAGTACCTGTGGTTGCAATGGCATTTCATTTGAAAGGGTAGGTTTCCCTACTCTTTGGCAGCTGTCACACCTTTTGACATATTGTTTTGCATCTTTGAAGAGGGAAGGCCAATAATATCCTAAAGAAAGGATTTTATAAGCCGTCCTTTTGTCTGCAAAGTGTCCGCCGCATGGTTCATCATGACATGCCTTAAGAATATCAGGCATTTCATCTTCCCTGACACATCTTCTGATCACAAGATCTGGCCCTGTTTTAAACAATTCGTTAGAAATCCATGAATATCTTGAACTCTCCCGAATAATTTTTCGTTTTTCTCTTGGAAATAAATGTGAAGGTAGTTTCCCTGTAACCAAATAGTTAGCAATATCTGCATACCAAGGGGTCTTAATAGTTACTGCAAACAAATATTCATCAGGAAACTTATCTTCTACAAGAGAATCTTCTTTAGTATTCTGAATCCTAGACAAGAAATCAGCTACTGTATTCTGTTTTCCCGGTCTATCCAACACAGTAATATTGAATTCTTGCAAAAGTAAAAGCCATCTTGTCACTCTGCCATTAGTAACAGGTTTGTTCATTAAATATCTAATTGCAGAATGGTCAGTATGAATAAAAGTTTCATAGCCTGTTATGTAGTGTCTAAACTTATTAATTGCATGAACAACAGCTAAAAACTCTTTTTCAGTCACAGTATAGTTCAACTCTGTGGGAGTCAAATTTTTACTGGTATAATAAATGGCATAAGGAACTAAATATTTTTGACCCAACACAGCTCCTAGAGCTGTATCTGAAGTGTCCGTAGAAATATGGAAAGGGAGTTTCCCATTTGGTCCTCTCAAGATAGGTGCTTCAGATATTCTTGTTTTCAAAGTTTCAAAGGCTGATTGACAATCAAGATCCCATTTAAATTCATAGTCTTTTGTAAGAAATTTGAAGAGTGGAGATGCTATTTTAGTGAAGTTTTCTATAAATATTCTATAGTAACCAGTAAATCCCAGAAAACTTCTAACATCTCTTTGACAATTTGGAATAGGCAACTTGGAGATGACTTCAACTTTTGATCTATCAACCTTAATCCCATCTCCTGAAATATGATGTCCTAAAACAATCCCTTCAATAAACATCATAAAGCATTTTTCATGGCTTAATGAAAGGTTTGTTTCTTTACATCTTATAAGAACTTTTTCCAAATTTTCTAATGCCTCTTCAAATGAATTACCATAAACCGTAAAATCATCCATATAAACCTCTACACAATCATGAATTAGATCAGAAAAAATTCCTAGTACTGCTCTTTGGAATGTTGCTGGTGCATTACATAACCCAAAAGGAAGCACTCGGTAGGCAAAAGTTCCCCATGGACAAGTAAATGTGGTCTTATCTTGATCTTCAGGTGCTACCTGTATTTTATTATAGCCACTAAAACCATCCAAAAATGAAAAGTACTTTTTACCTGCTAATGTATCTAATACCTGATCAATAAAAGGCAAAGGAAAGTGATCCTTCAAAGTTGCTTTGTTCAATTCCCTATATTCAATGCATACCCTCCATTTACCATTCTTTTTAGGTACTATAACCAAAGGAGAAACCCATCGGCTATCTGAAATTGGATAAATGAAGTTTACATTGAGTAGTTTTTGGAGCTCTTCTTTCACTATCTCCCTAAGATTTGGATTCATCCTTCTTTGAGGTTGTCTGATTGGTCTACCGTTTTCCTCAATATAGATATGATGGATGCAAGTATTAGGATCAATACCTTTCATGTCAGTATACTCCCATGCAAATGCAGTAGAATGTTTTTGCAAGATTTTGATTAGTTCTTTTTGTTGTGACTTTTCCAAATGTTTGTTGATATTCAATGTTTTCCTGGAAAAATCTCAATAGTAGAACTACCAAACTCTTCCATAGAGTAAAGAGACATTTGTCTTGATGATAAATATTATATGTCAGATTCCAACTGAAATTGTGTGTGGTCATATTCTGAAGATGTCTCAAAATTTTCTAATGTGTTCAGAATTTGACTATCCTCACCGATTTCAGAAATGGTAAAGACAGGTTGTATAATGTCCTCATCATCGACCCATTCATTGTCTCCTACTTCTGTGATTGCTCTTGCTGGAGGATACAAATTGAATTTCTTTGTCGAATTACCATTAGAAATGTACATGTCTCCAGATCTACAACTAATAAAAGCATCAGCTGTGGCTAGCCAAGGTCTTCCTAAGATAATTGGATGTCCTCCTAGATTACTCTTGGGAGTCAAAATCATAAAGTCTACTGGATATTCCCAAGAATCTAAGGAGACTGAAATATCTTCTAATACACCATCTGGTTTAATAACTGATCGATCTGCAAGTTGCAGTAAAGTAGGTGTAAAGAGAATATTAGGAAGTTTTAACTGTTCCATAGTCTGTCTACTCATAATGTTGATAGCAGCCCCTAAGTCAATCAATGTGTTTGGAATTTCTATCCCATTTATATGTGTCTTGACAATTGGACTTCCCGGATCTACATACTTCTGCATGGTAATTTTTCCCATCATAATGTCTGCAATCTTTCCTACCAGGTGGATTCTTCTTGTGTCCTTTAGCTTCCTTCCTGGTTTTTTGAAACTCAACTCCTTTATGGTTTTTGCTAGAATAGGAATTTCTCGAATGGCTTGTAGCAATGGAATCTTGATACAAACATTCTTCAATTCATCTAGAAAGTCATAGTTAGGCAATAAGATTTGTTTTTCCACCCCCTTATCAATTTGTAGTCTTTCCGGAAAAGGAGGTGTAGATGAAGATACAGGTTGCTCAACTATAGGAGTTGTGGATGTTAGCTTTTCTTTTTCTTTTTGCATGCTTGAATTTTGAAGAGATTCTTCCTCAGAACCCTTATTGACTTGAAGAGAGTCCTCCTCAGAGGTATCTTGCTCTTGAATGTCTATAGAAGGTTTTTCTAAAACTCTACCAGATCTGAGTTGTACATCGTTGAGAGGAACACTCATATAGGTAGGAAATTGTTGTCCTTCTACCATATAAGTAGTTTGAGGATTCTTATTGTTAGGATTTGGCAATGGCTGAGCTGGAAGTTGATTTGTCTTCTGTTGGTATGGGAGCATGAGTTGAGGATTTGTATTTTGTTGAGAAGGTTGTTGCTGTGGAAATGGCAATGAAAGTTGTGGATTTGGGTTTGGAAGTTGTGGAGCTTGTTGATTTTGAAAAGATGGAGGATATTGATAAAATTGAGCAAATCTCCCATAAGGATTTTGCATCCCTTGTACCCATGGCTGATATGGATTTTGATGTTGGGGCCAAGGTTGTTGCCAAGGATTCCAATTTGGTGGGGTTTGAAGATTCATAGGGTTGTTAAACTCTTGAGTTTGTTGTCCCTGCCAAGGTCTTCTTGCAACAAAACAGAGAGATTCTACTGAATTTGGGTCTTCTTGAAAAACAACTTTGAGTCCAGGAATTGAAGGAAAATCCTTGATCTCATGATTCTCTGAGAAAATCATACATGTTTCTACAACTTTTGCATCCAAGGGACATTCCCTTAAAGCATGTTTCTTCCTACATTTCGGACAAAAGATGGCTAAAGCATCCGTTTCTGCTTTCTGCTTGTTTTGGATTTTAAGGGTGTCTAGTTGTTCACTAAGGCTCCCTAAGATATCAGTTTTGAACTCATCAAGCATATTACCAATCTCTGCCCTACTTACTGATCCAGTTGCATATTTGTTAGCCCTAATAAGAGAAGAATCCCTAGGCCCTTTTCCAGTTTTAGATTTTCCTCTTGAGAGATGGATACATAGTTCTGTTATATCACGAAATGGAAGTTGAGAAATGTCTCCTTTCCCCATCATGTTTAAAATGTCTATACATTCATCTCTAATGGCTTTTAATAGGAGGGCTTTCAAGGTTTCATTATCTAAGTTGCTCATCTTTGCTCTTTTCAAGTTGTATTGAAATCTTTCAATTAAGTCTTCCAAATTTTCATCTTCTTTTTGCATCATTTTGAATACCTCATCCTTGTGATTGGTGGGCATACAATAGTCCAAGTATCTATCCAAAAATGTTTGTTTCATTTCATTCCAATTTCTAATAGATTGAGTGGCTAATCCCATGAACCATTTCAAAGCAGATCCCTTCAATGTTGAAGGAAACAGTTTGAGTTTTTGAGAGTCTTCCATATAGTCATAGGTTCGGCATACAACTTCAAACTCAAACAGAAATGTTTCAGGATCCTCACTTCGCAATCCATAAAAGTTAGGAAGAACAGATGGTGAGATATTTTTCATTGTTGCATGAGTTTCCTCATCAAATATAGGGAATCCAAACAAATTGTCTCCTTCCCTATTTCTACCATTATTTCCTTCACCATTGTTATCTCCATTGTTTCCTCCTCTTCTACCTCCACCTCTATTTATTACTTCCTCTGCCATGATAGTTTCTTTAGAGTCCTTATAGTCCTCTAGTTCTTCTACCAAGGAGGGATGAGAGAAAGTCTCTTTGTTTTCTAAGTGGGTTTTAGTAGGTGGTATAGGAGAATCCTCTAATTCAGCTGTTCTTTGACTTCCAAAAATCTTAAGGCTAGGGTTAGATGGTGGTGAATCTGGTCTATGCCTTGAAGAAGATGGAGTTGTGAAAATCGAACTCTTGGCTTTAGCTATAAACCTTCCCCTAGAATCTCTTGCTCTATGCATGTCATTTTTTTTATTTTTAAAAAGTTGGGCTAATAATTCTTTTTCTGATCTTCCAGGTCACACTAGGTGCAAAGAAGAGAGCATACTTAAGAAATTACTAAACCAATAACTCTCTTTTCTGATCCTCCAGATCACACTAGGTGCAAGAGGAGAGCATACTTCAAGAAGTTATCAAGTTTTTCCTTCTTTTATGATTTTATGTTTTTTTTTTTTTAAGAAATTGGCTACCTAGTTACACTTCCCCGGCAACGGCGCCAAAATGTTTGGTCAATTTAGTGTGTCCTAAATTGCTGCATTTAATTTGTCAATCCGGGAATTGTAAGCTGATGAAGTGCGACGCACTATATGTGCAAGATAACCTATTTCTTAACTTTTTGTCGTTTTTGGTTTTCTAAGGTGAAATGGAAATTCTAAGATGAAAACAAGTTTGGTTATGTTTGTTCAAGGAAGTGATATCCCCTATAATGATTTACCAACTTGAAACTTTAAAAAGAAATTTGAAATTTATAATTACAAGACTTGAAAGGAAATGAAAATGTGCTGCTGAAATGAAAAGAAAGTGCTGCTAGTCTAGTAAGTCAAAATAATGAACTATTGAGCATGAAAACTAAACTATTCTTGCTGCCAACTAAACATAAAAGAAACTATGCTTAAGGAAATTCAAAATTGCAACAAAATAAATCTAAATCAAATTACATCAATTTATCTTCTGATCCTTCATCATTAGTTCAGCTATGATTTTCGGAAGTAATCATAAACAATTTGAGTAACTGATATTTAATTTGCAGAAAGTAAACTAATACTAAACCATACACTCATGATTCAATCCCTCACCATCAGTCCAGCTGTGGCTTTCGGAGGCAACTTAAGATGTCATGCATGATTTAATATATCTAAATTTGCAGAAAAGAAACTAATACTAAACTACACATTTCATAATACAATTCCTCACCATCAGTCCAGCTGTGGCTTTCGGAGGCAACTGAAGATGCTATGAGCAGCTTAATATATCTAAATTTGCGGAAAAGAAACTAATACTAAACTACACATTTCATAATACAATCCCTCACCATCAGTCCAGCTGTGGCTTTCGGAGGCAACTGAAGATGCTATGAGAAGATTAGTATATCTAAATTTAACTATTGAAGCAGATAAGCAATACTGAAATTAAACAAAAGCTATGAAAAGAAAATTAGCAGCAGAACAATGTTAGTTCCATGTCACTAGTCAAAAAGCTATGAAAATACCCGGGCTGCCTATCTATAACCTGAAACAAGAACACTGATCAGTGATTATCAACATAAAACATGAAAGACAGAAATGAAATGGAAATTATGGAAGTTTATAAACATAAATGAAACAAATGCAATGTATGAACATATGAATGGATTATGACACAATGAAATGAAATTAAAATTATACACTAATGCACAAAACCTTAGCTGAGCAGGGACCCTCTACACCAGCCTTGGCAACGGTCCTCAAATACGAATTAAGTTGGAAAACAGAGTCTTCTTATATTAAAAAGCAGTCATTACAGAATGGTAATGTTACGGCACAAGTGCAGCGTAATCACACTACAGAGAAAAAGATAACAGAGACTAACATTCACTAATATCGACTAACTCTATATGCGTATGCAAACGCATTATATATAACAACGAACTATAACTGTCTCCTAAAGTTCATGCTGGTGGAGAGCACGTAGACCACTACGTCCACGGATATAGGAGCATGGCTGTGTTGGAAAGTAAATCTACGAGAGGTGGATGCTTGAATTCGACTCTGGAGCCCTGTACAGATGTCGATTTATCCTCCGCAGGCTTAGAAACGGCCGTATGAATCTTCATGTGACACGAAATAGAGTCCGGCCGACATGAAACTCCATGGTTGACTTCCATGTGGACGCCTTTGACCGCGGCTTCTTTGGATGAGTTTGCTTGAACCAATAGGACACGAACCATGTCCACGTCATTCCCGACCTGCCCATGTGGCTCGTTTCCCTTGTAGACACCTGTAGCATAGAGTTTCACAAAATAGCTGCGGAAAGTTGCAGCAGCTGCGGAAAGTGGCAAGATTCCGGAGCTGAATGAACAAAATCTAGATCAAATAGCAAACACAAAAATATAATTAAAAACCATGTTAGATGCTCTTTTGCACATGATATTGACAATTTGGGAGGTTTAGGTGAGTGAAAAAGGTATAGAAAAGTGTATGGAAAAGATGCAGATTTGGGACTCAACAGGAGCCTTGGACAGACAGATGTAGCCCAGGAGGGGTGAACTGCCTCAACATATTGTTGTGTTATGTTATGGTGAATTTTACTTGCTGTGTATTTCTATTGTGATATGTTAAACAATCATTTTAATTAACAAATCCTCACACATACAACTCAGAAACATTACCAAAACTACTTTGTTTAACCTGTAAGTCATGGAGAACACTTTGCACACTAAATTACATGGAAATGGATACTTTGCATAGCATTACAAATAGTTCCATTTTCAGATCAATAATAGCATTTATATTTCTTCAGATGTTCCATCATCCTTATCATTCTCTGTTGATGTAGCATCACACTCAATCACAACAATATAAAAACCCTAGTTGAATGGATTGACCAAAGCCTCTGAATTCTTTCTAGGAACATTAGACTTCAACTTACAACTAGCAGAATCATTGCTAAAACTAAAGTTTGCTCAAGGCTTCTCCGTTGATTTTTCAAAACATGCTTGTTAGCACCATATGCAACCAATGTAGAAACCAAAAAACCCAAGATGAACTTCAAACCTTCAAGGTGGATTTCATCATCAAATATCTTTACCATCAAATCAATTTCCCTCTTGATCAAAGGCTTAAAACATGACTATACTGGCAACAAAATCTCTTGCAGAAACTTATCCAAGAATCATTGATATTTTAGTTGTGCCAGATTTAGCTACAACACGTACCATGTCAGTTAACCAAATATAAACAAAAATAACACGTACCTTAGTGAAGTTTAGGGGAGGCTATCTTGTCTACACCAATCAATCCAAATTAGAATAACACACACACACACACACACACACACACACGTATATATATAATGAAATAAACATACCAACATCAATATCATCAACCTATACATGACGAAACAATTGCAACAATGACCAACACCATGCATACATATCAAACACATATACAATTGACATACATGCATGACAAACAAATTCTGCCCAATAGTCCAAATGTTGAACCTGGGATCTCTGATACCAATCTGTAACCACTGCTCCCACATTTAGCCAAATCCACAATCTCGCTGGGGTAAACATGAGATGAGAGTTACTATGTGAGACTTGATTTCCAAGATACACTTATGGAAAATGGGATCCACATTTCCAGAACTAACTGAAAACACCTAATGACACATGATCACACTGCTATCAGCCTAATTTGACCCAATCCTATTTCATTTCAATTTTTTTCCCTTAAATTTAACACAACATTATATTTTAGGCATTTTTTTGGGTTCTAAACTTCAGAGGCTATTTTGAGGGCCTAAACAACATTTTCAAGGAAAAGAGAGAGAGAGAGAGAGAGAGAGGAAAAGTGCAAAACCAATTGATTGATATTTTTTCATCTCCTCGTGGAGATCTTCGAAACGAGGTATTATGATAGTCAAACAGAGATCATATGCCATAGTTATGACCCCGGAAAGTTGGAGGTCCAAACTACTCATTTGTACAAACACTTTGTGTACATAGTACATATAGGTTATAAATACATATCTATTCATTAATTCAGTAATCTCACCATAGAATCACCGAGAAGGCCCTATGCCCTCTCCACATAACTGGAACACCACTTATTAGTCCATACATTCGTTAATCTATCAATAGCTAACAATTCATGACAAGATCCATATAAGATACACATCATATGAACATCATATAAACAAAAAATAACCATCATATAAAACATGGACACCCAACCATTATATCACCAACGTAATGCCAACAAGTATACATGAATCATCATAGAAGAATAGCTCTTATTAACATATGAGAATGCCAACCAAGTCAGGGACTTCCATGTACCACTTGACCATAGATTGGGCTAAACCAAATCTCTCTTATAACCAATCACTCTTGCGCCATATTCCAAGCATGAATGTGGGATCTCATGGAATAAACCAAACAAAACCAAACTAGGGCTTGCAGATGCCAAACCACCTCAACCCTCAATTATTGATTCTACCTCACATTTGGACATCACTAACCATCACCAGATCAGTCTCTACTAAAGTTGTCCAGGGCTCCAAAGCATTTGTTCCAACCCGACTTCCAATACTAGTAACTCAACCCACAACTTGCCACAAGGCTCCAAAGATTTTGTCTAACCAAGGTTTCCAGGTCTAGTAACTCAACCCACTAAGGGCTCAAGAGCGTTTGTCCAACCAAGTCTTTAAGGACTAGTAACTCAACCCAAGCTGTTCCAGGGCTTCCAGAGTGTTTTTCCAACCAAGACTTCATGAACTAATAACTCAATCCAAAACCATAAGTACATGAGCACCAATCAGAAAAATGAAGGGAAAACCCACAACACCATGGCTATTCAAGAATGGAAAGGCTAGAAAAAACCATTGTCAATCTAGGCAATCCTCCAAGAGAATGTCAGATCATAACCAAATAACCACATGCATGCCAAAACTAGCAAGTATATCATACATGCAACTTGGCACCTGCAAAGAAATCAAGTTGCAGTTGTTGATTCCATTGTCCCCTTGCGCTTTCCTGCTTTCCTTGGCCTTCCAATGTATTCCAAGAATGCTCCAAGAAACTTTAAGTGTGTGTGTGTGTGTGTGTGTGAGAGAGAGAGAGAGAGAGAGAGAGAGCTCCAAGCTAAAACAGACAAAAAGCTATTAAATGATCCTCAAAATACTTTTTATCATTGAGGCCTCTATTTTCTTCATTTTTCCTTAATTTTTCCTTCAATTTTCCTCCTCGTGCAATTTTGTGACATTTCACCTTCATTTTCTCCTATTTCCCATTATTTCATAAATGAAATGCCAATAAATGCCACTTTTCATTTGCCATTGCCTTTGCCAATTTCCATAGTCATTAATTAATCATAAGTGATCCCCGTAACTATGTTTTTTCCCAACATTCAGCTTGGAATACGTGTCCCATGACCTTGGTCTTTTTTTTTGCCTTTATTAACTTTATTACATGGATTTTTAACTAGGGTTGTTCTAGTTTTGACATATACCTACTTAATACTCCCATTGCATGTGTAATGTTTGGTCTAGCACAAACCATTACATACATCAAACTATCAATCACACTAGAATATGGAACATGGAATATGTCCTCTTTCTCTTCCTATGACTTAGGACATTGATCTATAATTAACTTTATACCCGCAGGAATAGGGACCTTTATTGGTTTACATTTCTACATATTAAACTTGTACAATATTGTCTTAAGAAGCTTCCCCTGATTTAACCAAAATTTCCTGTTAGCCCAATCTCATTTAATTTCCATGTCCATAATGAAATTTGTAGCACCAAGATCCTTCATGTCAAATTTAGAAGACAACTAAGTTTTCACATCATGGATGATTTCCTTCTAATTTCCAATCAATAATCCACACATAAGACAAAATAAATAAGATGATCACCAACTAATTTGAAATACACATAGTAATATGATTTACTTCTTGTGACACCAAATCTTAGTATATAGGTATCAAATTTTCGATACTACATTCTTGGTGATTACTTAACCTATAAAATAACTTTTTTAACCTGCATAAAAGTTTTTTCTTTCCCTTCACCGCAAAGCCTTCTAGTTGCTTCATGTAGATTTTTTCTTCCAGATCCCCATGGAGGAATGTTGTCTTCATGTCCATACATTCTACTTCAAAATCAAAAGGAGTAGCAACATATTAACTTTGCAATAGAAGAAAAAATATCACCAAAGTCAATCCCTTCTAATTCGGAATAACTTTTTGCTACTAATTGAGCTTTGCATGTATTCACTTTACCTTCTACATTCATCTTCTTCTTAACCAACCATGCCTCATGATCTACATGTGTGCTTGAAGAAACCAAGTACACATCCTCTCCTTCGTCTAAGGAGGTTTTTACTTTTGTAAAAGTAACATCATTAGATCCCTCCCATTTCTCAACATTTTTGGATCTATAGTCTTTTTTGTAATGCCCTTCTTTTCCACATCTCTAGCATACGTTTACAAATTTACTAGAGAGTCAAATCTTTCTCTAGATTTAAGTATCTCATTTGAGGACATTTATATTTATATTCTAGAAACACCCTTTTATAGAGAAAGCATTTGCATTTCAACTTCCTTTGTTTTTCCATCTTATCTCCTTCCTTCAATAGCATGGATAAAGACTATTTCATCGTAACTCAAAGTAATTACATTACTACCTATAACAACAACCACATGGCAATAAACAATATATTAAATTATTTTTTAAAAATTAATATATATATATATATATAACAAAGATGTGCAATTCTAAAACTTTTAATATATACACCAACATTTTAAGGTATATGACTAGGCCAAATTAGTGGATCAAACTTCCATGAACCATGTAAATAAGTTCCATGTAAAATGATGAAACTCTTACGCCACTTATAAAAGGGACCACCATATAATAAGAAATATAGGACTTAACAAAATTTTCATCCTTCATTAAACAATAAAAATCCTTGCCTATATAATTTATTTGTATACACTTAATGGCATGCATGTGGCACACATTCTTCACAAGTTATGGTGGGTATTTGTTTGATATTATTTTAATTTAAATTGGATTGAAAGTTGCATAAATGTCCATATTTGTTAAAGTCCATATGCAAGGAACCCTACAAAGGAATTATATATTGTACAATTCCTATGAAAGAAAGAACTAGAACATCTTGACATCTTACCCTCCGTTAAGTAATCCTTTGACATTATTATATGTCTATCCACTTGGGCTAGTGTTCAATTTGCATGTGACGTTTAATCAATGTCATTTTTGAAATTGAACTCCTCTTGGAATTGTATAACCTAAAGTAGTCATTCATTTGAAAATATCCAATAGTTAACCAATATACTTATTGTACGATAAAGGATTTTGTCCCTCAAATAAAACCGTGACATAATTATATTAAGGTCAATGACCATAATGAGTTCATATGGGCCAATTTATGGCTCGTTTTCGTCCGTTAGGGATGGAGATTGATAATAATGTGTGGGAAATATGATTGGCTGCAACTTTGAAGCTAACCTTAGTGGAATACGACGAAAAGATTCCTTTGCCTCTTCTACATATTTATATTATTATTTACCGTAATCCTAATGAGTTCTCTAATCATACCGACTCATTTAGGGGGTTATTCTCGATTATCGCATTTTATGAATAAATTATATATATAGATATATATAGATATGTTTCAAATTACAAATTACAAAGAACATTTTATTTTAAATTCCAAATTTAATTTTACTTTAGATTTATTTTCTTAATATAATTCAGAAGTTAATTGGAATACTTGTATTCAATATTTTTATATTGTAGAGTTTGCCTTTTTTTAATTGTACTGTGTAAATTAGTTAGGATGTATTATTCATTTTTTTTTCTTTATCTCGAAACTCGAAATATAATTTTTTTAATCTTTACTTTCTAGATTATTTATGAGGTTTAGTAACATATTTATGTATATTTTTTTTTCAAATTTTCTTTTCGAATTAAATATTAATTTATTAACTTTCGATATTAATATATTTTTAAAATTTAAATAAAAAAATAGGTTAATGAGTTAAGATAATTATTTTAATCTTTGTTAGTTTTCATATTTTTTTATTATGATATTTATGTTTTTTTATTATGTTTTTAAATTAAATTTTAATTTAAACGTAACTTATTGATTAAATTATGGAATAAATTAAAAATAATTTAAACATTGATTAAATAATAGGAATGAATTTAAAATAATTTAAACGTAACTTCTTGATTAAATTAGGAGAATGAGTTAAAAATAATTTAAACATAATTTTATGATTAAATTATGGGAATGAATTAAATTCTAAAAAAAAAATTAATAAATATAATATAAATTTCAATAAATTATAGAAATTAATAATCAAAGTGTCGAAGAAAACAAATAATAAATACAATACAAATAAAATATTGCAAACATTTTCTACATTACTTAGTGAAGACAACACTAAATAGAAAACACTATGATATGAACATAATTTTATGATTAAATTATGGGAATGAATTAAATTCTAAAAAAAATAAATTAATAAATATAATATAAATTTCAATAAATTATAGAAATTAATTATCAAAGTGTCGAAGAAAACAAATAATAAATACAATACAAATAAAATATTGCAAACATTTTCTACATTACTTAGTGAAGACAACACTAAATAGAAAACACTATGATATGATAGTTAAGAGTGAAATTTAGCTATAAGGATGTTTATTAAATTATTGAATGCAATTTGTCTTCATATTGTTGATGAGGGTGTGTAGGTTGGACTTTGTGGTTGTTGAATTTAGTTTGGTTTCATATTGTCCAAGCTTATTCCTTTTTTTTGGTGTGTATGTTAGGGCATTTTGGTTATGGATGTAGATAGGGGTTGAGGTGTGAATGTGAAAGATGTCGAGGCATGTGGCCTCCATGTTATTGATGACTATTCCTCTTCTAGGTGTGTGGTTTAGGATTTTAAGTTGGGACAAGTCTACCGAGGTGGAGGAATTGCTCGGATGGTCAAAAGTGGTCGGAATCTGGGCAAAAAAAATAAAATAAAAAATCTAACATTAGCAGTGTTTGAATGATGTTTTTGATGGTGGAAATGGATTCAACACCATAAAAAACATCTGGGACACCCAAAATCTTGAAATTTCACAACTGTAACCTGGATTTACAAAAATCCTTGCCGAATTTTATTCAAATCTTGCTTTCAAGGCAAAAGAACAAGATAGTTAGACTAAGGGTTTAAGTTGTGGGTGCATATACACAATAATGTGTGAACATGAAAGATTTTGAGACATATATGAAAGTGCATATGGTGTGTAGGTTAACACTAAGGTGTGAATGTACAAGATGTTGAGACATATATGCATATGTTAGTACTTGACATACATGGTGTTATGTGCTCTAAATGTTAATAAATTTAGTAACTCCCCATTAATAGACTTGCAAGACATCTCTCTAAGTAAAATTAAGAATAAAAGATAGCCTAATTGGAAGAGATCCATATGGGAATTAACACTTTTTATGAAGATATGTAGCCAATATCTATATATAAGTTTACAACTTTTTTAGAAAATCATTTTAATTTTTTTTAAGAAAAATCTTATTAATTAAGTTTGTTCATATCAAATCACAAATTTATTATCAATTTTCAATAAAATTATAATAGGTTTTGCCATATCAAATGACAATTTTATTGTTATTTCACAATTAAGTTATAAAACATTTTTCCATTCATAATTCAAACACTAAAAAAAAATCAAAATGTGATCATAATTTTTTTTTAGATTTTCCATATTATCATAAAACTAATTAACTTCAAATAACTATATCCAATATTAAGTATAAACTTCAAATAACTATATCCAATATTAAGTATAAGTGTCATTTCTTTTTTCTAATATTTTTAAAAAATATTAAATATCACTTTAAAAAAGCACCAAAATTATGTTTCATCAAACTAATTAACCTTATATAACATACTTTTATTAAGATTGTGGTTAAATCATAAATCTAAATAAAATTGTTACCATGAATTAGAAAACCAAACTCCCACACTCCGGACTGGTTAATCAAAACATGAAATCTCAAAACGATATTATCGAGTTGTAAAAGGGTAAATATAGGGAGTTGTTGCACACTATTTATATTTAAATAAAATATAAATTGAACATGGTAAATATAGGGGGTTGCTTCACACTATTTATATTTAAATAAATATAAATTGAACATGATTCACTATATTTAAACAAATATAAATTGAAGTTGAGTCAACTTACTTATTGATGGCATGATGGACAACAACATGGATGCAAATCTATAGGACACTAATAGGCATTGCCTTTATACATGCACTCAAAAATATCTCCAGAAATGGAGACACCTCTGGCTTATCCCATATAACAGATAGAGAAATAATGTACTTGAATGATTATGTTGGCACATAAATGATTACACAAGTCAATCCCTAGATGCACAGTGATGGATACCTCAATCCTTTCACTCTGTGTAGGCAAAAAGATATACAAGGGGCATCATGCCATTCTTGAGTCGGTCATTAGAAGCTTGCAGAACACTCACCAACATGCTTGAGCCCATATTTCTAGCTCACTCAACAACCGTGTCCAATCCCATAGTCAAATTCACTAATCCACCTATTGTGTCACCAATCCACATCACCTCAGTGATAGTGAAGTTATAGTGAACTACAACTGACCAATCCACACCAATGAAATGTCCAATCGCCAGAGTGCATGTGTATGGGTCAAGGGGAGCTAGCAAGGTGGGACAGAGTTAAAAAATTTAGGTGTGTTTTTCTTGTTAATGTTTATCTTGAAACATGGGGCAATGGGCTAATGGTAATGGGGAACAATGTTGGCAAATGCTTTCCTTGTAAGGCAGGGACTCCTAGGCAAAGGTGTGTTAGTTAATTCCAAGGGGGTCAATAATTCACATTTTAATAATTGTGCGAAATTAAAATAAGAAAGGCTTCACGTGAAGTTATGTCAGTAGAGGAATGTGGTGTCCACACGTGGAGTGTATGGAAAATCGTACAAAAGGGAACCAATATGGTGTATATACAGAGTATTCCGTATTTAGACAAATCTGCAGACAGTACGCTGGGCCATCGCCGCACGCATGTGATCAGGGGCGTAGTGGAGTTTGACCAGGTCAATGGCGTGAGCCGGAGCACTTGACTGGCTGTACATTGAGATTGTGATCGCCGGCAGCCGGAAGGGGTAACGTTCACGAGGGAAGCGTCCAAATCTAGTGATGCGGTTGTGATTCCCGGCCATCGGTTGCCGGGAGAGAAGCGGCCAAATCTGGTGACATAGGTCGGGCAGGTGGTAGGGCATTTGCGGGCAGTAGTGTTTGTGTCTGGCGGTGGCGTGGATGTGTTTTTTTTGCTATTTCTGGTGTGTCCCGTCGCTCCACTCCACCACCTCCGCTCAGCGAGGTTGACGTCCCGGCGGCGGTGGAAAAAGTCGGAAGACGTAAGTGTAATTTATTTATTGTCATGATGAGAGGGAGGCTCCTGCCGGGATTTGTTTGGCCTTTTTTTCCTTTTCTCGGTCGTTATCAGTTTGCTCTGATGTTTATCACCGTGTGGGTGGCCGCCGGGACCCTTGTTTAGGTCGGTCGCGCGTTCAAATCCCTAATCTGCGGCCTTCCGGCACAAAACCTATAACAATGGCTTATCCGGATCCTCAGCTCGGGATCTTCCTTCAGTGATCGACGGATTCGGATTCGAACGCGGACGACGTCCATGGAAAACAAATCGATTCGTTGATTGATAACCAGTGATCAGTGATATAAGTGATAATCTGTTTCTGCGATTGACGACGCTGTGAGGTCCTGCGATTCGATCCAGGGGCTTCTTCGAGATGCAAACGAGGAGGGGTACATGCTACCCGTCGCCTGATCCTGCTGCTCCTTCTACAGGTTGTCGGCGGGATTCGAAACGACGACGTGAAAGCAGTCCGTGTCACAAAAGAAAACGTCAGGTGCGAGCAAATCACTTCGATGACATTCCTGACGATTTGCTCCTCTCCATTCTTTCCAAGCTCAGCTCCACCGCAAGACGGCCTGCTGATTTTCTCAGCGCTCTGCTAACGTGAGTTTTCTGGGCGGGCCCTAGATTTACTAGACCATATTAATGTCTGCCATTTTTTTAAATGTTCGTTTAACATCAGAAAAATCCCAAGGTCGAGATTCTCTGGTTTTAGTATCTTATAATACATCAGTTATTTATATAAACTGGATATATGAATCCTCAAGCAACCTTGATATTCAGATCTGTATCAAAACTTGTGAGCACAGGTCTGCGACTATGTAAGTTCAAAAATAGCCTGTAGGGTAGCAGTATCTCAAATTATTTCGCTATAGTAGGTTATCTGTGTGTTTTTTTCTTGGTTTAACGGAGATTTAGTCTTTAATCTGATAATCTACAATAGATTCAAATCTCATAAATTACATAACACAGTGATCGCACTTCGAAAATGTTTTAAAGAGCTTCTCCAACTAATAAATATCTTCTTTCCTCTTTCAATGCATACGCATACATTGATTTGGTAATGAATACATTTATATATTGATTTGATTTGCTGATGAAATATATTTGTTTGTAGGCTGAACTTCCTATATTTTGTGATTTTTGAAATGGCTTTTGCCCAATAAAATCTCCCCCCCCCCCGCTATTTTCTCAATGCATTGATTTGCTGATGAGGATTCTTGTTTGTTAAGCTGAAGTTTCTTGTATTTTATGATTTTTGAAATTGCTTTGACTACAAAATTTCTTGCATAAAATGTATAGTTGATGAATTTGTTGGGTAACTCTAATTTGTAATTCCAGAAATTAAGTTAGTTAAAGATAAACTATAGACAGAAAACATTATGTGGTTGGTTAAAAGAAAATAGTGTATTTGACATCACTACAATCGCCTATAATATATACTAATTTCTTTTTCTACAATTTTATTGTTCTTGTATTTCTGGCAAAGATTTTTGAAAATCTAGGTTACATTTCTTAAATTTCAGTGTTGTGGAGTATTTTGAAAATCTGAATTGCATCAGTTAAATTTCAGTGTTTTGAGTGCTTTAAAAAATTTTAAAGTTTTTGATAGTGTTGAATCCATTTCCACTATAAAAAATGCAATTCAAACACTCCAAATATTTTATTTTTTGAATTTTTTTACCAAATTTCAGAAAAAAAACTGTTAACCAAACTATTCCTTTGTAAACACTCCTTTATTTCGAACTAATGTTTTTTCCTTTTGTCTGGTCAATCCGATCTAAAATACTTGGGTTTACTGATTTTTTTTTTTTTTTTTTTTTTTTTCTGGTGCAGATGCAAGAGGTTCTATGCAATGGGTTTCCACCAGTTTGTTTTAGTAAAAGCCTCCACTTCGGCGTTCTCTGTAAAGGCATCTAGCTGGTGCGAGGGAGCTCATCGCTTCATAAAGAAATGCGCAGATGCTGGAAATGTGGAGGCTTGCTATACCCTCGGGATGGTAAGCTCATTTTTTCACTTTTTTTTGGCTTTAAATTTTTGCAACAGCTGTCACCTCAATGTTTAGCAAGCCCTTGTGCCTGACAAGTTTTTAATTTTTTTTTTTTCGGGGTTTCCTGCAGATTCGATTCTACTGCCTGCAAAACAGGGGGCGCGGGGCATCTCTGATGGCTAAGGCCGCGATTGCATCTCACGCCCCTGCATTATATTCTCTGGGCATAATACAATTCAATGGCAGCGGAGGCGGTAAGAAGGACAAGGACTTGAAAGCAGGCGTAGCGCTCTGCGCTCGGGCGGCCTTTCTTGGCCACATTGACGCCCTGCGAGAGCTCGGCCATTGCCTGCAGGACGGATATGGCATTTTCAAGAACGTCGCAGAAGGCCGCCGGTTCTTGGTTCAGGCAAACGCCCGAGAACTGGCTTCCGTTTACCCGCCTCAGTACTGGAAATCGCCGCAGAATCTGCGAGCCCTTCGACCGGCGTGGTTAAAAAATTTGAGAACCACAACAACTCTGAATCCCGCTTTCTCGTCCTCGACTTTCCGAGCCTGCCCGCTCCTGAGCGACTTCGGATGCAATGTCCCGCCGCCGGAATCGCATCTGGCGGCCAAGTTCATGGTCGATTGGTTCAAACTGCGGCCTACATGCGCCGGGTTACGGCTCTGCTCGTACGCCGCCTGCGGGCGGCCCGAGACGAGAAAGCACGAGTTCCGGCGCTGTTCCGTCTGCGGAACCGTGAATTACTGCTCGCGGGCCTGTCAAGCCCTGGATTGGAAAATCCGGCATAAGCACAGCTGCATGCCCATTGACGACTGGCTGGACGCTGACACTGATGATGACGAAGATTATCCAGAGGAGGAAGCAGAACCAGAAGACGAAATTTAACAGCAATTTGTTAGCGATTTTGAAGTCTGTGCCGAGAAATTGCCAATTTGCTACCTTGTTCTTCCACTTTTTCTTGTACAGACCAGTCGTGAGTCCAGTGTTTGGAATGAGAATTTCGTTTTGTACAGTGTATTCTTTCCTGCGACTGACTGTAACACATTTAATTCACAGTACACGTAGTAAATACAGGCCAAGCAAACGCAAGCGGACTGTATATTCAAAAGTACAGCCAGTCAAAACCAACCGCATGTCACTGTAGATCGTTTACAGAGAAATTAAATGCAGTTTAATGTCGAATCCGGAATTTATTATCGGAATCGTTCCATCATAATTATCTTCAGTGTTATCTATCGTCGTCACAATGATTCAATTCATCCCCTGAACCTGAGAAAAATGCGGCGTTGATGGTGGGGTTTATCATTATTTTTAGTTTCTTTAAAAGAGAATTTAATTGAATCCAACAGCTGAGTCGGTTGTTTCCACTAAAATAATATGAAAGAGTTTCCTTGCGAAGACAAGTGTCTCAATACAGATAGTTAAGTGCGAGTGTTCTTTCAGAACATCTTTACTTAAGTATCGCTTGTATATTTAATGAAATACAATATTATTAAATTTTCTTTCTCATTATCAATATAACTTGTTACTTATTCTTTCTAATTTTTAAAATTTATTTCTAGTTTAGCAACCTTTTAACCATTCTCGGTGTTTAATATTTGTAATAAAATGTCCAGTTGACATTTCTCTGCATTTTTTTAGTTTGGTGTGTGTTTCTGTAAAAGCTTTTCATGCTTTAAGTTCTTTCGGTAAACATTCCATGTAATTTGATTTGGGTGATATCAGGAACGTTAAATGACAGCTGTAATCCAAACAGTTGAAAAAAACAACATTACATTATAAAATCTAAAAATGCAGAAACATTAGTAAAAATATAAAGCTAAAAACCAACATTTAGATGTTTCATTGTTAAGAGTTTAAGCTTACTTTTCAAGTTTATTTCTCAAGGGAGAGAAGGGTTTGAATTCAAAATAATTTTTGGGAAATTAAACTATTTCAAAAAACAATTTAACTACATAATTACCAAGTTTGAAATATAAAAATAATTAGATTCAAGTAAAAAATAATTAATTGACATATTGTAAAATTTACCAAATTTATTTTTATTTCAGGCTCTTCCTGAATGAAGATACCTGTTACATTGGCTTGCGCTGGCCCCTCGTTGAGAGAAGAGAAAAATTATTGGTATGTAAAATTTACATCATTATTTGTAATTCAGGTTCTTCTTGAATAAAGATGCCTGTTACATTGGCTTGCCTTGGTTCTTTTATGAGTTTTCAGAATTTTGGGAAATGTTATGAGAATTTTGAGAAATATAAATTACAATATTAAATTTTTAAATGCAAAACTCAGAATTTCTAGTCTTAAGTCTGTTTTGATATTTTTGGATGGTTTTTTTCTACGAAATAATTTTCAATTTTTGTTATCAATTTTGCCAAATTTAATAACTATTTAATTTAACATAATTTTAATAAAAGTATTTTAATAATGGACAAATTATTTTTCTATCCAACATTGAAATTGAACCCAATGCTAGAATTAGAAAATCTAAGCTATTTTTCTATCCAACAGTGAGATTCAACCCAATGCTAGAATTAGAAGATCTAAACTCAAAGAAAGCTTGTTAAAAAGTTAAAAAAATAAAAATTTATAAGTTGATTTTCTTAGGTAGATTAATGGAAGGACAGTAAATTGAATTAAAGTACTTGTTTTCTTTCTTTTGTAACATTGGTTTAACTATTATATTTATTTGTCTTTTTCACTGGAATCAGTTTATATAATTTTTGATCAGATAGTAAACTTTAGTTATTTAAAATACTTTTTTAAACACTTCGAAAAATTCTTGGAACACTTGATCTCTGTAAATTAGACAATTAAAACTTAAAATTCCAAGAAATTGCTACTAAATTTAAAGCTAAATTTACTTTAAAAAAACCAACTAAATATAAAACAATCCTACACTTAATTACAAGAAAGAATAAATTTACTATTAACTTTATTCTATATCTATTAAATACACAAAATTTAATATAAAAATAATTAATTTTAAAACCAAAACAAAATTTTACATATACACAAAATTTGATATAAAAATAATCTTCAAGTGCATATATTAAAGAGTGAATTAACAATATTGCGATACAATTTTAAAACCAGATCAAAATTACATTAAAAAAAATAAAAAAATCAATAATTATATATACTATGCCATCAAATCCTACCTAAATCCCGAGTAATGTTGTATCGAGCTTTCGTTGATTTGTTATATAAGGATTTTGCACTTTGTGGTGATAATATGTTTGTTATATAAGGATTTTGTACTTTGTGGTCATAATATGTTATTGTGTATTTTAAATTTTGGTGGATATTTCCAATTTATTGATTTCTGTGTAGACAGGCCATTTGTATTTGTTATTGTGAGTTTAATGGAGGGTAAGAGTTTTTATTGTTAATCCAACAAAAGCGCATATTAGTTGTCTGATTTTCCAGACAAGATAGCAGAAGTTACATATGGGTAAGTAGGTTGAATTGTTTTTGATGTCGTAGTTTACACAATTTATATAATAATTTAGAAATTTTGGTAAGATTATGAAAATTTCTGGCAAAGATTTTTGAAAATTTAGATTACAGTAGTTAAATTTCATTTTGAGTGTCCCAAGGGTTTTTGAAAAAAAATTACCATGGCAAAACACTGCAGTTGTGTTGGTAGACAACTCAGTTTTTGAGTTGAGTTAATTGGTGCATATAGCTATGTTTAAGAGTATTGAATAATGGTTTATAAAAAGTAGAAGAGTGAAGGAAAAGTTGTTATGTGAATTCCAATGTAGATAATTGAGGTTGAGATTGGTTAAGAATTATTTTTTAGAGATTTTGAACAAGAGTGAATTTATGGTTAATGGTTTATAGAGGAGAAGAGGGAAGGAAAAAGTTGTTATGTGAATTTATAATGTAAATAATGGAGGTTAAAGTTGGCTAATCTCTAATATTTTTTTTTATTAGGAATTTGGCTTTTGTGATCCATAAATTGTATATAAAATCTTTTGGTGAAAATCACAGCAAAGTGAATGTTGTCAACATATTTCGAACCAGAATGTGATTCATCATCAAAACAAGAGTGAATTTATGGTTTGTCGAATTTAATGGTTTATAAAGTAGAAGAGTGAAAGAAAACTTGTCAAATAAATTTCAATGTTGATAATTATAGTTTAAATTGGTTAAATAAGAATTAATTTTAAAGATTTTGAATAAATGGAATTTATGCTTTTATGAATGTCTGACTATTAAGTGAATTTGAATTTTTATGAATCTATATATATGGAATTAAATAATGATTTTTTTATGATTAAATTGATTTAAAAATAAATTTAAAATTTACTAGTTTTATTTTTATTTAAATTAATTAGAAAACATTATATATATGCTAAATTAATAATAAAATTTTACTAATTAGTAAAAATTTAAAAATATTTATAAAAATAATTTTTAATTATTCATTTACAAAATCCCTTTATAACAATATCTTATTTACGAACATTGTTTTTCAATTTAACATTAAAACGATTTCCATCTAAACTAAACTAAACTACTTGAATTATATATATAAAACATGCTGGTTCACATTTATATATATATATATATATATATATATATATATATATATATATAACAAAACTAATAAATAAATAAATTATATATATATATATATAAAACATGCTTGTTCAATCTGTAATAATCGTTTTAATTTTTAATTAAATAATTCGATCTTACACTTACTACTTGCGAACTATTCATTGCGTATCCATACTTAAAAACCCAAAAACGATGAGTTCAAATCATTTAATTACTCTCTATATTTTGTCAACCAGGAAAGTATAAATATTAAAGAAAATTTGCTTGGTCACAATCTTTTTAGATTCTGTTTATATTTTGTCTCTTCGTGAATTGTGATGGCTAAATAAAGTTTGATTCTATGTCACAATCTATTTAGAATCTCTTTTAATTTGTATTCGAGTATACCCCTTTTGATTGGAGTGTTTACTTTCCATTACGATTCTACTTTTCGAGAGACATGTCACTCGGTTGTCGATTGTCTTTACCCTTTGTTTAATTGACATATTCACTGTTGCGTCAAATCTATAAATCCCTTGATTGCTATATTCACTGTTTTTTCAAATCTGTAAATATATACTTGATTGAGATATTCACTGCTTTGTCAAAATTTGAAACAATATAGACCAAAATTCTAACTAAACGTTAAATTTTATTATTTAAAAATTAGTTAATTTATTGTAAAAAAATTAAAATAAAGTATAAAAAATATTTTTCATCTTGTAACATTGTAAAAATGAATTAGATCTCTCCATATACCTTATAGATACCAATATATATTATTTATATTATAATTAAGAGGTGTGTATCTTAATTTACAATTTTATAAATATGTGGTGTGTAAACTATTAGTAAATATTGAGAGTCATCAATTCATGATAAACATTAAGACACTTATTTAATGATATATCTCACATTGTATAAGTCAAAGTATGGAGTTGGGTTATACTTTTTTGGTGAAATAAGGGCATGTTTTTATGAAAAATGGATGCTCTCTCGAGCAATTTTTAAGCCCTTGATTGAGCTCTTGAGGGGCTTAAAAATAGATTGATCAAAGCTAGTGGTTAGCTTTTTAATGGCTCTGTTGGAGTGTGTTTGGTGCACGTTTGTACGAAATCACGCCAACTTAAGGGGTGTGGTCTACTCACTTAAGTTATTGGTAACATGCACAATAAGAAGTGGAGTCAAGCAAGTTAGTGGAACAAGCTAGAATCATAAGCATACTAGATAGAGAAATAGCATGCATATATAAACTAAAACTAAACTAAAAACTAAAACAAATAAACACGAGCTCTGAAAAGAGTCAAATGACAACAATAATACGAATGGTGGCTCTAGGCCCCTCTTATTGAGCGCTGGTAGAGTGAAACTTTACCCTCTTGCCAAAGGGCTCCTAGAACATGGGTTCTAAGTCCCGATGCAAGGATGTTTTTATCTCAAGCTTGCCTCAGTGCAGTCTCCCTCTCTCTCTACTATGTTGGACTGAACTTGTTGGATGGCTAACAATTGAGTCCCCTCCATCTTCAGTTTTGGATCACAAACAGCTGGTATTTCTTGGGCAATTTTGGCCAGCATAACAATGTGTTCACCAATTCTTCATCTCATGGTGAATTTATATAGGAGATTTCAAATCCTCCCTTCCCTCTCTTGGTACATTGTGGATGGTGACCTAAGAGAGGGGTACGATTTCTTTGTGTGCTCCAAATATTCCATTGTGTGCTCACTTGGTGTCTAAGGAGGAGTTGGTGGCTGTCCTTAGGCAGGTTCAAGTGAGGAATCACTTGTCCTTTGCTTTGTGTGGTCTCAGAAAGCGACATTTTTCCATTCCCAGGATTGCGTGCATATCAGGCAAAAAAACACGCAAAGGCGCTCTTCACGAAGGATTATGCACGCAAAGAGCATTTAGGACTTGTTCAAATTTGATTTTCCTTAGACCTTAGATATTTTTAAATACTTTCCAGATTCTGTAATGTCTTCCAGCCCTGTAGACCCTTCTGTTTGACATTAAATAATGTCTTCTTCTGTTGTACGATTTCCTAGTGTTAACAGTTGCCCCCTAATGTGTGAGGTCTAGGAAGAACTATATAGCCAAAATACATTATAGTTTCTTTTTTGTATATCGTGCGTAGAGAGAGAGAGAGAGACCTGTGTGAAGCTTGGAATTGAAAACACCCTGCATCGGTTCCAAGAATGACCGTGTCCTGAGAGACCCCTGTAAGAAAATATAATACAACACATATACAAATTTTCTATGAGGCGGGCATGTCCCATGCTCGTGATGCTGTGACTAGTTAAACAAATCTATTTTGATAGATATATGTTCTGTCGGTATCACTGATGTGGTAGTGATCTGGTGGTTGCTAACGACCACTGTTGACGCCCTCAGGGGCGTTTTTTCTTTGACAATATGTGGAATATGGTACCCATATGCATAAACTTGGTATGGCATATAGCTGCACATTGTACACATAGGTGCTAGCTAGGACCTTCCCGTGTAAGCATTGCTGAAAGAGACGCTTATGGAAGCACGCATCTTCGACGAATTTGATCAAAGTGCAATGGTTGTAAGGTACGATACCATCTCGACATGAAAGCTTTTGTTGTAGTCGAATGTCAGGAGGATCAATGACATCTATGGGCAATGATGTCTCCCATAGTGCCACCCGAGGATGCCCTTTTTATGGAGAAGGGTAATCCAAGGTACCGCTTCCTTTTTGGAGAATAGGTGTCGAAGTCGACAAAAATGAAGCCTCAACCGGCCGAGGGATCGCCGACATGAGGGGTCGGGGACCTGGATGTGATGGGTTTAACATAGGCATGTTGGCGAGGGGTGGTTGAACAATGATGATGGGGATTCAATGGCCCAAGGTCGGAGTATACTAAGCAGCTTGGTGGCAGTCATACTTATTTCTGATGGGGAAATCCCTGGAGTCGTTAGGACTTCTAGGGCAGGTACAAACCCCTGCATTCATAAAGAAACTATTACAACCCATAAACTCCAATTAAGGAAGTCTAGTTCTCCCTGGAAAATTACACAAGGTACTATAGATTAATATCAACTATCCATTGATGAACCTTCCCTTGATGTGGGCTCTCCTCTCTTGAAAGTGAGTTGAGACTCTCCATATTGTGGTATCCTGGCATGGGTGTTATTCATGTCTATAAAGTATGAAAGATTGAGTGGAATCTTGTGTAGTTGGTGGATGAAGGTACAGTAACCTTGTGACATCTTGTTTCAGCTATTAAAATTGGTGAAGTTTTCCTCTCAGAAGTTCTCCACCTCAAGCACTAGAATCTTGCTAGGGGGTGACAACTATAAGTAACTATGGTTGTAGCTTGTCTATGGTTGGGTGGTGAGTTATATTCCCACTCTCATTTTCCAAATCTCTTATAAGATAAGTATACCGCTATATTTTTTTCTTGTGATTATTATGTCTCTATTCATTGTGTTGAATTAATGACATGTTAATGCTGAGGAGTGTTGTGTAGTGCATGAATGAGGAATCCCAATATTTGTGTAATATTTTAAAGAATTGGCTCATTGTTGGTCCTCTATTTTTCACCCTTTTTGACCATTTTCCCTTTCCAAATTGTAATCATTTACCCTGTTTTACCTATCTTATGCGCCCTCATTCGGCACTAGTGCGAGAACGATGACACATTTTGCATTAACTTCATATTTTACATATTTTAACTTAACTTAGCATTTATTAACTATTTATTATGTGATTTTCTACTTAGAATTACTTTTGTAACTCATCGTTACCTCCTATGTTATTTAATAGTTAAATGCTTACCTTGACCGCTGATTTTTAGTGCAGAACAGATCTCGCACCAGGGCTAGCATTGCGAATCTTGGCAGCAAATCCGAATCTCTTTGATTGCTGCCTAATTTTGTACCACCATATCTGAAGGCAGCCGAGTCCCAGTGATAACAGCAAGTCAATCTGGAGTAGCGGAGATCGGACTTAGGAGGAATGAATAGTTGGAGATAGCCACCACCTGTTTTGTTAGAACGTTTAATTTTGAAGGCCGAAAGCTTATTCTGCAATCGATTATGTAATTTGTTGTAACGATTTCTGCAATTGGCAATGTAATGGTTAAACGATCCTTTTGGCCTGCGGACAAAAGGATCTATCTAAGGAGAAATGTAAATAGGACAAGATGTTCAATGTTTTGATAGAATTGAATATAACGAAGAATAAAACCAGTGAGGCGGTAACAAGCCTGTCTTTTGGTATCGCCCAAATCTGGGCTGGATATGTAATCACACATGTATTTTCTCTGAGGATTTAATACGAAGAGCTCCGCCTTATGCTTCATGGATATTATTTCTTCATGCTTAAATAGTTGACGAATTGATTTAATACTGAGTAGCGTTTCCATTTGAAAGGGAAACGCGTTGGTTGGCTAGGGCCCAACCAACCCAACGCATTCTCCCTCCTTTCTGTTCTTGCAATTTATGTCTGCTAAGTGTGATTTAATTTATAGCATTTTAATTTCTGTTTGAGTGAAAGAAGATCTGCAGTGTGAAGTAGTTAAATTTCCTTTTCTGCATCTGAATTTAAATTTGCTTTCTCCACTTGGTTCTAACAGGAGAAATTCCCTGTGCCAGTGCACGTTGGTGTGCTATTCACTTTCCGCGCGTGTGGTTTGTTTTCTCCGCCTGGTTCGAGCAGGGGAAATTACCTGCACCAGTGCACGTTGGTGTGCTATTCACTTTCTGCACGTTTGGTTTATTTTCTCCGCCTGGTGCAAGCAAGAGAACTGTTTCTGCACCAGTGCTGGATAGTGTGATGTAGCAAGTCTCTTTAGTTTATTTCTAATAGCTTTCTTGCTTTCAGTTACATTTTAATTAAAAATAATGTTTCCTTATTCTCTACAGATATTCATCTTTCTGATAAGCAATTTGGTTTCATAACACTTGCAGTAATTAGTCATTGATTTCAAGGACTAAAAGTTAAAGTGTAAGAAGCTCAGATCAGGTACAAGAACTAGTTTCTTGGTACCAGATCTAAGTGTTGTGGACCTGAGAAAGTTCAGGGTCCTTGCATGTAGAAAATCATTTTTAGTACGGACATTACTTTACACCTTTTGCATAGATCGGTGTTCCTGCACTAGTGCAAGATCGATTCTTGTGGGAAGGATATCTTTACATGAGCAGGTTTGAAAGGGCCCATTTGTTGAAGACTGCTAAGGTGTCTTTGCTAAAGAAAACACATTCTCAGTAGATGATCAATATCCCGCTAGAGTAATTGCTTTTTTTTTTTTTTTTTTCCGAATCTCTCTTGCAAGTACATTTATTTTTGTTCTAGCCTCAGATTGTTTTGATGGTTTGAGTTGCCTTTTTCTCTAAATTTTGATTATGCAAATTTTCCTTTAAAAAGTAGGAGTTGATATTAGAAATATTCATACCATCTCTGGCATTTCTTGTGCTTCGTCTCTAAGTTTACGAATCCCTCGGGTTGACAATTTAAGTGTTGAGGACTTTAATTAAGTGTAATTCCTGCACCCAACATTTTGGCGTCGTTGTTGGGGAGGCGATTTGATTTGGTAAGAATTTTCTGATGATGCAATAGGGGAAAGTCTGCCTTTATCTTTTTGTATTTTTATGCAAGTGTGGTGAGCCTTATTTCAGCCAATAACTTTGAAAATCAATTATCTTCAGATCCTAAACGTTATATCATTTTTGGGGTGTTGTAAGAACCCCCGTTACTAATATGTGTGTGGAGACACGGACTATCAATCAACCAGATGGAATTAAAGATGATAACAAGTATGAAGGTTCTCTCTCAAGCCCTAGCAACTGCTGGGATCTTGATCTCTACCTCTCTGGAAGAAAACTTCTTGACAATAGTCAAGGACTTGTCCATTTCCCCACCATCACAAGAGGATTTAGAAGTCTCTTTTGAGGATACAAATGAATCATGCACTATAAGCAACGAAGGATATCCATTGGAACCAGGGAAAATTTTAAGGATGGAAAATTATTTTGAAGTTTAAAAAATTGGCGAATCTCACTAGTTCCTAATATGCAAACTATAAAATGTTTATTGATGTATTTGTAAAATTATTCAATTTTTATAGTGATATTATATATATTGTCTATATAATGTTGGCGATTTTTAAGGTAAAATAATTTTGTATTGTAAAATTTGGGCGAATCATTTTTATAAAAAAATGGAAATTGGCGAATCTTTTTTTTGGAAAAACCATGGAAAATTAGCCCACCTGCGAATATTAGCCCCTAAAATTTTCCATGATTGGAACCTGAGAACGAAAATTTCTTGACATGTCTATCAGCAGATCCAGAATGTGATCAAGAGACTAATCGCCCTAAGGAGAACAATCAACATGACATGGAAGAAGAGGGCGAGCAGCATGGGCCAAATCAGGAAATGGACCAAGGCTACCATGATTACATCGAACATTGGTTCCAAATAACTACTCAAGCAAGGCAACATTATCCTCTTCTAAAACTCTTGTTGTCATATCATTTACATTTGTTGGTTTTTCATGCTCATGCACACTTTCAAGTTTGTATGATAAATTTGAGCATGAATATATATTTTCACCTGATCCTCACATGGCTTCATTGGAAGTAATCCTATACATAAAAATAAGTCTTCCGCCTCTTAGGTAAAGTAGGAAAGGTGAATAAAGCTGTTAAGATGCTATTTGGGCTTTTGATTTTTAAAGTGTAGTCATTAAAACTACTTTTGATCCACATTGGTTGTTAACACACACATTTGTGACACATCTTCTTGAGTATGATTCACTCTAATACCTCATGATTTTTCAAAGTAACTATGACTAATCACTCTAAGAAGTTATCATCTGATATATATAATTTCAGTTTCCCTTAGAAGGTACTATTGGACACCCCCTATGGAGGACCACTCTTGTTAAGATCATAATAAGCTACTCATGAGAACACTAGCATTTTTTAATTCAAGAAGTCTTTTAGTCATTATCTGGGATATCTTTAATAAGTCTTTAGGGCAGAGGAACTAGTCAATAATGATTAGTCATTAAAAAATTTTCACGCCATCCTGTATTCTTAAGGAGTAAATCTGTCTCCCCACTTATTAAGTAAACTATTAGGTTGATCATAATCAGAGTATACACAAGATTTAGGGGAGGATAGGAGGTCTTGTTATGAGCCGACCTACCACGATCATGAGACCTAGCATGCATGACATTACTTCTTCTGGTCACCAAGCCAGAGTAATGGCTTTCAATCGAAAAGTTGGAAGACAGGAGGTCTCATCACGAGCCAACCTGTTCATCCATGTTACTTCTTGTGAGTGGCATTGCCATTAGTTGGTTACCAAGCCAAAGCAGTGGCCTTCATCTAAAATTAAAATAAGATAACTCTGAATCCATGCCTAGTAAGTGGGACACAGGCATTTCGATGGGTCAAAACACGCCCCTGCCGAGGTTATGGACACCTGAGGGCAGCAGGGCTATGTCTGTGGTATTAAAGTTAATTGCATACTATGATTTTCTTGGCTATCTTTTCTTCCCCTAAACTTATCTTTTTTCCTTGGAAAATGGTTTTAAAGACGATTTGAACATGATGCTTTGAGTTATATCTTTCAAAAATCAAGAATCTTTAAGAATGTGGTACCCTTAGTAAAGGTTATTCTTTGTTCTATATTAAGAGCAAAGTTAGTTTGAATCCGGATGACAACGGAATTTAGAGTGTTCAATAAAGAGGTTGCTAATTGGTATCATAACTCATTTTGACTTTCATGATATTTAGAGTGATGAATTACTCAATGATGACTGCTCACAAGATACTAGTTGGCAAAAATGTGTATTGATGGTGGTTGCCTCTAAATATGCGTTGCATAATCTAGGTACAAGATTGCTATAGTAGGTGCATGAACTTGAGGTAGTTATTTTGAGATTGCACCTTTTCAACAAAATTTGATTTTCATTATAAGACTTTGGGCAGAAACAAAACAAGGAATTCATTTGGGACAAGGTAACAGGTATGTACCATACTCTTTTGTCTATAATTCTTGCTGCAGTTATTTTTCTTGCACCAGGGCAGGCAGACCTTCCGGAAAATTTTCTGCCTTTCTTCATTTTCCCTCAGCTTTCTTCTCAGAATCCTAGTATAATTAACCTTCCCATTTTCTTCTAAACTCACCCTATCTGCTTCGAAGAAATCCCACTTTAACCCTGAATGTTTTTTCCTATCCCACTTCTATTTTCCCTCTTTTGGTACTTTCCTAGAATCCTTGTGACACAATTCCTTCCCATTCTAAGATTTTCCTTTCCCACTCCTTTGTTCCCTCATGATTTTATTGCAGGATATTGCATACAAAGAGTAGAAGGATGTGCTCTGAAACATCAAGAAAGGGTGAAGCAAAATTTAGAATAAGTTGAGGAAATCATGTGAAATCCAGCCTATATTTTAATTCTCTGTCTTAATATTATGCTTGCACTAGTGCAAGCATGTTGTCCTATATGATGAGATAAGAAGAAAAGTACTAGCAGAATGATATGATTTAAGCGGTGCAAAGATCAGTACAAGCATGCACCTCATAAGCAGCATAGCACAAGTTATCATATGACACAAGAAAGTGATCATGATGGAAAGTTATATGATGTTTTTCATATGATTGATAAGTATTTACGCTATTATATTACCTAGGAGGAAATTAGTTAAAAGTACAAAGTTTTTTAAGTAGAAATCATGATCTTTTTAATGAGTACTAAGTTCCTTTTTTTTGTAATTATGAAGAAATGTAAGGATCGTGTTAATCGTTGTTTGCATATAATCTACCCCGCTCTGCAATGATTTGAAATTTCCTTCACTCATAACTCCCCCCGCTCCTACATTTATCCTAAACGTCCCTTCATCGTGATTATTACTGCACTTAATCGTTAAATCGTCGTCGCACGTACCAATTATGCTTGACCGGAAATGATGAGTATTTATGGCAAATGAATCAGAGATACGGTAAGATCTTTATGTATGAAATTCGATTCCCCGGTATTGCATGCAAGCCTTGGAACTTATTGTTCATAGCCGATAGCAACAATGTTACCCGTTCGAAATGAGCCCCTGTCTCTTAGCAAGATGTTGGGTGTGGAGCCTGATTATCTTGTTTACTTTGTATCACATCATTGGACCCCTGTAACTTAAAAGGGGCGGCAACGCTGCCCGTAAATTAATCGTTGCCATGGGGGGTCCAGGGGGGGCGGCAGCGCTTTTCGGAACCCCCCCCCTAGCAGGGGGTTTCGGGGGCAGCACCCCCGAAGCTAAAAACAAATGTAAAATTGCCTTGTAAAAGTATAGTAATTTCTAGTCAATCTGGGCCGTTCATAGGCGGATGATCTGATGGTAGAAGTTATGTTTAGTTTATAGTTTTTTGCCCTAGAAGGAAACCCCCTTGTATATATGAGGGTATTGTATTGCGGCTGTGTATTATGTGTGTATTCTCAGAGCGAGAAACAGATAGGGAGATTGTGAGAGAGAACAGCGATATTACAGTGGATCTGCTGTAGGTTTTGTCTCTTCAATTTTTTGCTGGATAATAGAAAGGAAGGACTGGCTGTTCGGGGTGGATGTAGCCCAAACTGGGTGAACTACGTATATTTGTGTCTCTCTGGTTTTATGTGTTTTGTGTGCTTGTATTTTTCGCATATTTTATGTGTTGCATTGCTCCATAATATATAATTTTCTAACACAAGATTGAGAAAAATGCCACATTTCACAACAGTCTTCCACTGTTGCGAGAGTCGGGATTTCTATGGTTCTTGCAAAAGTTTGATGGGTATGACAGGGAGGTCACCCTACAATTTGCAAGAATCTTTAAGAATGGCCAAGTGAGAATTGGGCCGCTTGAATTCAAAGTCACGAAGAAATTTGTAGCAGCAGCAACGGGCTTGGAGAATACGGGAGTGGAGTGGTTCAAGAACTAGAAGCTGGAAAGAAAACACTAGCAGCGTTTTGTCAAGGATAAGAAGATGGAAGTGAATTGGAAATGTGGAGTCTCGCGCAAAGCCCTGCTGGGTCAATGGCAGGATCTCCTGTTTGTTTTGCAGAAATTTGTGACCTGCGAAGGGAGGTACACCTATACCCTAATGTATCATTTTAGACTGTTGCAACATTTTGAAGGAGGCCAGCACATTCGTTGGAGGATGAACTTCCCCTAATTTTTGCTCAAAAGCTTGGAGAAAATGGCTAGAAGTGTACAGGATGGAAGGGAGGACCAGGGCGATACACGATTATACCATCGCGGCCTGATAAAAATCCTGGTCTTAAAATAGCTGGAGAGAAAAGGTATGACATGGGAAGAGTTGTTGAAATAGCTGCACGGGAAGTTAGCCGAGGGAAAGAAGATGAAGACTCCTACCAGTACAAGTAAGGGTCTGAATAGAAGCAAAAAGGGAATTTCTTCTCGCACTAGTGTGAAAAGAAAGCAATTAGAAAAAGCGACAGAAGAGAAGACCCCGTCTTCCATTAAGGAAACAGTTGGCGCGCCCGCTGAAGAAACCCATTCTACACAGGCACAGGCCTCTGAACACGACAGTCTGTTGGTCCTTGCAGACGCGGCGAATATTACGCAAGTCAGGGACGATACTCTGCTGGCACATTTGATCAAAAGACCCCATAAGAAGAGTAAAATTGCCGATGTAGGTAAGAAACCACAACCCCCACAGGGTATGGAATACCATTCTGCACTAGTACAAGAAGAACCCACAGAAGAAGAGGAACCAGAAGAAGAAGAAGAGGCAGAAGAACCCACAGAAGACGAGGAACCGGATGAAGATGAACTGGAGCAAAAGGAAGGAGGCCTGGAAAAAGAGGGACCACAGGTAGAAGAGTTCCTTGACGCGACCATGGCAGATATAGAAGTCCCGGAGCCAGTGACAGCCCCTGCTGAGACAGAGGGAGGAAAAGAATTGGTGACTCCTGCTGCTTGCATAGTAGAATTAGAACTCCAAGTGCAAAACTTGGAGCAGCTTGTGACCAAATCACAAGAGGAGAAAGAACAAAGTAGAGAATAATTGATGGCAGAGCTCAAACAAAATAAAAGCGAGGTTAAAGTTTGGAAATATCGGGCTGGATGCTGTTTCAAGAGGTTGAGAAAGGTAGCAAAGAAGTTAAGGCACATCAAGAGGAAGAAGGCTGAAACAGTGCAGCCTGAGGACAACATGATGGAACAGGATTGAGTTGGAGTATTCAAAATTTTGGTTTTTTGCAGAGGTAAAAAGTTGTGTGAGGACACACAACAGTTTAGGGATGGGAGGATGTAGGTCCTCTAATTTGCACCCTTTTTTACCATTTTCCCTTTCCAAATCGTAATCATTTACCCTGTTTTACCTATCTTATGCACCCTCATCCTGCACTAGTGCGAGAATGATGACACATTTTGCAATAACTTCATATTTTACATATTTTAACTTAACTTAGCATTTATTAACTATTTATTATGTGATTATCTACTTAGAATTACTTTTGTAACTCATCGTTACCTCCTATGTTATTTAATAGTTAAATGCTTACCTTGACCGCTGATTTTTAGTGCAAAACAGATCTCGCACCAGGGCTAGCACCGTGAATCTTGGCAGCAAATCCGGATCTCTTTGATTGCTGCCTAATTTTGTACCACCATATTTGAAGGCAGCCGAGTCCTAGTGATAATAGCAAGTCAATCTGGAGTAGCGAAGATCGGATTTAGGAGGAACGAACAACTGGAGATAGCCACGGTCCATTTTGTTAGAACGTTTAATTTTAAAGGCCGAAAGCTTATTCTACAATCAGTTATGTGATTTTTGGTAACGATTTCTACAATTGGCTATGTAATCGTAAAACGATCCTTTTGGCCTGTGGCCAAAAGGATCTATATAAGGAGAAATGTAAATAGGACAAGATGTTCAATGTTTTGATAGTATTGAATAGATCGGAGAATAGAACCAGTGAGGCGGTAACAAGCCTGTCTTTTGTTATCACCCAAATCTGAGATGGATATGTAATCACGCATGTATTTGCTCTTAGGATTTAATAAGAAGAGCTCTGCCTTATGCTTCATGGATATTATTTCTTCATGCTTAAACAATTGATGAATTGATTCAATACTGAGTAGTGTTTCCATTTGAAAGGGAAACGCGCTGGTTGGCTAGGGCCCAACCAACACAGCGCGTTCTCCCTCCTTTCTGTTTTTGCAATTTATGTCTGCTAAGTGTGATTTAATTTACAGCATTTGAATTTATATTTGAGTGAAAGCAGATCTACAGTGTGAAGTATTTAAATTTCCTTTTCTGCATCTGAATTTAAATTTGCTTTCTCCACCTGGTTCTAACAGGAGAAATTACCTGTGCCAGTGCACGTTGGTGTGCTATTCACTTTCTGCATGTGTGGTTTGTTTTCTCCGCCTGGTTCGAGCAGGAGAAATTACCCGCACTAGTGCACGTTGGTGTGCTATTCACTTTCTGCACGTTTGGTTTATTTTCTCCACCTGGTGCAAGCAGGAGAACTTTTTCTGCACCAGTGCTAGATAGTGCGATGCAGCAAGTCTCTTTAGTTTACTTCTAACAACTTTCTTGTTTTCAGTTACATTTTAATTAAAAAGATCGTTTCCTTATTCTCTACAGATATTCATCTTTTTATAAGCAATTTGGTTTCATAACACTTGCAGTAATCAATCATTTATTTCAAGGACTAAAAGTTAAAGTGTAAGAAGCTCAGATCAGGTACAAGAACCAGTTTCTTGGTACCGGATCTAAGTGTTGTGGATCTGAGAAAGTTCAGGGCCCTTGCACGAAGAAAAGCATTTTTAGTACGGACATTACTTTACACCTTCTGCATAGATCGTTGTTCCTACACTAGTGCAAGATCGATTCTTGTGGGAAGGATATCTTTATATGAACAAGTTTGAAAGGGCCCATCTGTTGAAGACTGCTAAGGTGCCGTTGCTAAAGAAAACAAATTCTCAGTAGATGATCAATATCCCGCTAGAGTAATTGCCTTCTTTTTATTTCTGAATCTCTCTTGCAAGTACATTTATTTTTGTTCTAGCCTCAGATTGTTTTGATGGTTTGAGTTTCCTTTTTCTCTAAAGTTTTATTCTGCAATTTTTCTTTTAAAAAGTAGGAGTTGCTATTAGAAATATTCATACCATCTCTGGCATTTCCTGTGCTTCGTCTCTAAGTTTACGAATCCCCGGGTTGACAATTTAAGTGTTGAGGACTTTACTTAAGTGTAATTCCTGCACCCAACACTCATTTCCTATGCATATTTATGGGCTTGAAATTACCTTGGAGTACCTGAATATGAAGAGATAGGTAATCTCTATTATGAATATTTACTTGTATTGAAATGTTGGAATTTTTGGCTACTGTGTTGGTAAATATACTTATACAACCATGTAAATATGTAAACCCAATTCAAGATGAGGCATATCTAAGCTTAGGAGGAATCGTACTCGTTATAGTTAGATATACATATATTTATATATATGCTTGTAGGCTAAAGGTCGAGTTGGGCCAAGATTTTAATAAGCTTAGAAGAGATAGATATATATATATATATATATATATATATATATATATATATATATATATATATATATATATATATATATATATATATATATATATATATATATATGAACACATGTATAATGACTAAAATGATAATACATAAATGATAATACAAACCCTATAAAGTCTTGAAGGGATAGGTCGGAAGGGTATGCTTATACTCTTGAATATTATAGGTTATGTATCGAAAGACCCTTATACATGTATTAATAAGTTATAAGGTGTGAGGCTAGAATTCTTAAGTCGATGCACATGATTTTGGAAGGAGGTGGTTTCATCCTCTTCAACATTATGACCAGGCCTAGTGACCAAGCGTGTAAGTAAGATAAATATGGGTCGTCAGTGGATGAGCATCCATGGTTGTTGGATGAACCCCGACACTTTGCCCTCAAAAGTCTCAATGGTAGCACTAAGAGGAAACCCTTGGGATCAAATCCCCGAGATGATGTGGTAGTGGGGACACTGTCAACACTTGGTGGAATCCACAATTACGAGTCATGTGACAAGAAGTTGCGATGAAGGATGACGTCACCTTAACGTTTAGGACTGGTGATGTGACCCCAGACCCCGCACCCCGGAGAATCAAATAGAGGGTTTGGTAAAATTTGTTGGGTCTAAGTCTTGGGGTGACTTGGCATAGTGGGACTAGGAGTTGATTCATTCAGCATAGTCGAGAGAGGATCCATCCATTTATAATGTGACTCACATGTGAACTGTGCCACATAGGGTATTGATGGACCCAAGACCAACTTGGCAAGTTAGTGTTGGTGCTAGGTCGGGACCGGGGTAGGACACATCACCTCGACATTTATTTCTTAGTAGTGTTCCTAGGTGCTAGGTACCATAGTCCCGATATTTTATTTTCAGGCAGACGCGGCTTAGCTGGCTAGCATTCGTTCTGTGAGGTGGAAGGCTAGATTTTTGCGAAGGTATGGGAACAAGTTGACAACGGGGTCCACGAGGATCCACACAACCCCAAATCCTTCATATCGGAAGAATCGATGGGGCATTGTGTAAGGAATTCCCGAGATGAGGTGGCAAGGAGAAGGGCCTGCACTGCGTACTAGACATATAGTATATGTGTATTATACCATGGGACTTGATAAAGGGTTGTAACCTGGTATGAGTGTGTTAACAACTTCCACTTGGCATGACTCAACGTATGACTTGGATAGCCACGTGGGCGCCACGTGGCATGCCTAATGATGCGACAATGTATGATTGGCCAAGAGTTTAATCAGACATATATTTTGATCCGAGAGTTGAATTAGAGAAAACTTTATATCGTTGGAAAGGTGTCAACGAGATGAGCATAACAATGTTGTCCATTTTAAGTTGTGAAGTAGTTAAAATAGTCGAAAAACTTTAGATGTCATTTCCATAATCAGACTTTGGAGGTTGGGTCAACTTAATAACTGCATCCCATTATCCTTAGTCAAGGATAGGATTAGCATAGGTATGTTACAGTGCCCTTCAAAGTCAATTTATATTTGTATTATTGGAACATTAATTTGTAAATTAATTTGAAAAAAAATATTGTTCTTGTGAATATGTAAATACTTTTGCTCTATTTTAATTATAATATTAATAATACATATTAATGTGTTTTAGGATATTTAGTATTGGTATTAATTCTATTATTATTATAAATATCATGAATAATATTATATGTAAAATATATTAATTTTAAATATTTATTGTAGATTGAAATTTAATTATTTTATGGAAATTTTAATATTAATATATTTTTATTCTCTTTAAAATTTTATATAATAAGTTAACATAATTCATAATAAATCAGAAAAGAAAAAATTATTAAAATTATTTTAAAACCGAGAACCATGGAAGTATAAACTAACCCAATATTAGAACCAAGCAAGTTTTAGTGTATGCATGTATGCAATGAGTCTTGCAAAACTTTCCCAAAAAATTAATGGACTCAGTAAAACGAACTGAGAAACCTAAAATGTCCAAAATTTCACTAAGAATCAAAAGCTAAGCAAAAGTCAATGTAAGAAACCACAAAGGTATTCTTTTGAATTTAGTTCTAAAAAACATTACATAGTTCTCGTGAACGAAAAATTAAAAAACAATCAAAATTTAATATAGTTTATTATATAAAATTATATGAAAAATATTATCATCATTGATTTTTAAAACAACATAACATCTTCACCAAAGAGTCGAATGAAATTTTACAAACTATTAAATGGAAAGAAAAGAACAAAACTAATACATAAGTGGGTATTAAAAAAAAATCATTAAAATTTAATATGATTCATTATATAAAGTGATATGAAGAATCTTATTATCAAATTACTTGATTTTTAAAGCTGCATAACATCTTCATCAAAAGAATCAAATGATTTTTCTATAAACTATTAAATGGAAAGAAAAGAAACGAAAAGAATCCTCCATCAATTTTTATAAATTATTAAATGGAAAGAATAGAAACCAAAAGAATACTCCATGAGATGCAGAGGTTCAAATAATATTGAATTACTCCTCTGCATCGAAAGGAAGCAAAAGTAAAGTAGAATAGATGCAATGTAGTAAAGTTGAATAAATGCAATGTACTTGTTAGTTAATAATGCATGTGGGAACAATACAATTTGATTAAGCAACTCATAATCTAAACAAATTAAAACCGTATATCACTTTCAAGCGTTATCCGCGAAGTCAGATTAAATTAATTCAATTGTTATGTTATCATTTTGCCAAAGTCCAACCTATAAACCAATTTTCTGGAAAATGAAAGTATATGTCATTTATTCTTAAATTTAAGAATTTTGTGATTTATGATAAATAAATATCTTTAAAATTAATTATATCATTAATTTAATCTTAATAATGTAATTAATTCGAAAGATATTTATTATCATTTTTTTTAATTAATATATGATTTATTTTTTACTTTTATTTTTTCAGGTTTGCATTCTCAAAATTACTAGTTCAAGGCGAGGTAAAAGACCACGTTTGCATTTTTAAAATTACCAAATAGTGGTAATAATTATATTTGGTTAATTTTTAAAAGGTGCGGTTTAATTTATAGATGAAATAACCTTTTTACATGACAATTTTTTTTGGTTAATTTTAACCAAAATTTAGTAATTTTTTTTAAATATTTGACTTTAAGTTGTTTGACTGTATCAGGTTTTTTTGAAGACGCTAAATCTATTTTTGAATATATACATTCAAAAATGTATTTTAAACAACAAAAATCACATTCTTACTTGAAATTGTATATTATATTGCTGAATTCCAGTAAAAAAAACTATTTTGTCTTTAATTTAGAAAACACATTTTTAAAATATATTTTATTATTTTTTATAAAAATGATACTATTTACATTTAATTTAACTTTTAAAATATCTGTCATATTTATTGATCTTTTAAATCAACAAAATTATAGTGATTTGAGAAAGTTTCTTTCAATTTTTTTAACATAAAAATAAAATATTAATATAAATCTTAGTAATGGATGTAATAATAATAGTGTGAAGAGGGTAGAAAAAAGATGCGCGCTCTGCTAGGGTTTTCAGTTTTCTTGTTCTGCAGAAACCCTAACATCCCCTGCAACTCTGCCAAGCTCTGACGGCGCTACCACTAAGCATTGTACGCAGGTATGGCACCGGAGACGCGGGGGGGGGGGCGGTCAGCCTCCCCCTGCTGATGAAAGAGAGAAACAAGGAGAATCTGACCTGAGCATGAAAGATTCAGTTACTGCGCAGGAGACTGAGGCGAATAAGAAATCGGCCTCTGAAACTCAAACGGAAACGCCGCAGGTCACGTCTTCGACCTGCAAGCCTATTGCTCCAGATAGACCCAAAATCGACCTACCCAGTCATTGGATTAATGCCAGGATTCAGTATATGAGAGATCATGCGCTCATAGGGAAATTTATCGGGTTTTGGCCAACTGAAAAAGCCTTACAAGGATGGATTGCATCCAAATGGAAGCCAAAAGGACATGTTAATCTGCAACTGGGACCAAAAGGCTTCTTCACAGCTGATTTTAACTGTATTGAGGACAGAAACAGGGTTATGGACGGAGGCCCTTATTTCTTTAACTCGGCAGGGTTATACCTTCGAAACTAGATAGAAAGATTTAACCCAGACCAAGAAAACTTCAACTGGGCACCGGTTTGGATTCGTCTATACTCGCTGCCTCTAGAATATTGGTATGAGGATTCTCTTCAAGCGATTGGAAAAGGATTAGGAGAGTTCATAAAAATAGTAGAAGAAACTAAGCTAAGAAGATATACCTCCTACGCTCGCATCTGTGTCTACATGCAGCTAGACAGAGCACTACCAGATGCTGTAAGTCTATTTCATGATGATTATGAATGGATTCAACTGTTGGACTATGAACATGTACCTTTTCGTTGCAGAAGATGCCATGCTCATGGGCATCTCTTCAAGGACTGTCCTCTAACAGTACAAACCAGGAGTCAAGATGCTGGAGATAAGGAGGAAGCAGACGGGTTTACCAAAGTTCCTACCAGAAGAATAAATAACAAGAAATCCACTCACTCAGGGAAAAAACCTAGCCCTTCTGCTTCTGCCCCCTCTACTAGCAACAGCTTTGCTGCCCTTGCCCATTCCGACCCTCAGAGCGATACTACTCCTGTCGCTCCCAATACCTCGACTCTCTCTGTCCCCTCCTCGACTCAGCCCAACCCCACTACCTCTGGGCCCTCTCAAGCTTCTCTGCAAACGGTTACCCTCTCAGATCTCGGCCCCTCTTCAAAGCAAAAGCAGGTATCTTGGGACCCCAATCTCATGGATTTGGATGGGAACTCCCTCAACCTCAGTCTGGACAGCAAAGACTCCCAGGAAAATGCGCAGATCATCCTAATGGAGGAAGATTCTGAAGGCTTTGATCTAGGGGATCTGGATCTTATAGGCCTAGAAGATGCTTGTAGAAGGAAAGAATTTGACAAGATCCTACCTCAACAAATAGAATCTCTCGAGGAAGTCCTTACTAAAGCTCATCAGCATAAAAAATTGGGTATTCAGCCAGGCAGTCATTGGGACAGCCTGAAGGTGTTGAAGGAAATCAGAAAGAGAGGCAGAAAACCTGAGTGGCAGTGAACTATCCAGCTAGAGGCGATGCTGGTGGATTCAGGGCGATATCCTAAGTTGACCCGGTTCTTCAAACCACTCGCAAACAGTTCCCCATGAAGTTAATTTCTTGGAATGTAAGAGGGCTTAACAGCCAAGGGAAGTACAGGATGATTAAAACCATGATTCAAAAAGAGAAGCCTCAAATACTCTTTCTTCAGGAAACCAAATGCAACAACAAACTTCTTGGCTCCATCTTGTCAAAGGCTTGGCCTAGCAACAGCTCGGTAGCAGTGGATGCCTCTGGATCCTCTGGAGGACTTGCAATAGCCTGGGACACTCATTCCATGCTGCTATCCGACTTTCATGCAGCGCACAATCTCATTCAGGCTACATTCCATCCTATTGGCACTAATATACATGGGCATTTGTCCAATGTTTACTTCCCTCAAGAGCAGACTAGCAAGACAACGCTCTTAAATACTTTGGCGCATCTCAATTCGAACAGATCCCATCCCCTTTGGATCATTGGAGGAGATTTCAATATGATCCTGAGGATGGATGAGAAAACTGGAGGAAGGTCCAGATTAGATCCGGAAAGCAATCATTTCAAGAATTTCATCAATAATAACTGGCTTATCGATATCCCCTTTTCCAACGGCATATTCACTTGGAACAATAGAAGAGTGGGAGGACAGCAAATTGCTTCAAAGTTAGACAGATTCTTAATCTCGGATAACGCTATACATATGGGGGGAGACATCACAAGTTCAATTTTTCCCTTTGCCGGTTCGGATCATTGGCCCATTTTGTTACAGTGGCAAAATATAGGGTCTCAGCTAAAGCGGCCATTCAGATTTGAAGCCTTCTGGTTGACCCATCCTTCCTTCAAAGAAATGATATACGTCGCCTGGAGAAGTTTTAAACCACCAAAGGGTTAAAAAATGTACCATTTTCAGCAAAAGCTCAAATTTCTCAAAGGTCAAATTAAACACTGGAATCAGATCGTCTCTGGGAATATTTTTCAGGAAAAGAAGGTCCTTGAGCAAAAAATGAATGAAGTGCAACATGAAATCATCACTAATGGAAGGACAGAGTCTCTTGCTTCTAAGGAGCAAGACCTTCAAAAACAGTTGGAGGAGAGATATAAACAGGAAGAGATCGTTTGGCGGCAAAAATCAAGAATTCGTTGGTTAAAGGAAGGCGAAAGAAACACCAAATTCTTTCACAGCTCCACCATTCAGCGCAGAATGCAAAACAGGATTAGCCACATCATTAATCAGCAAGGAGAGCGGATGGAGAGCCATGAAGATATGGAACGGGAACTGGTAGATTACTTCAAGAGCATACAACAAGAGCCTCAAACCAACAGACAGCCGACTATCGAACAAATCAAGCAGCTCATTCCTAAATTGGTCACTGCTGAGCATAACCAAATGCTCCTTCGTCCTCTCTCCCCCCAAGAAGTGGATGAAGCAATGGCGCAGTTCAAGGATGGTAAGGCCCCGGGACCTGATGGCTTTACATCTAATTTTTTTCACCATTTCTGGGATCTTATCAAGTTTGAAGTCTGGCAAATGGTGTAGGAATCAAGAACCATGCACTGGCTTTTGCCCTCCCTCAATGCCACTTTCATTGCGCTGGTACCAAAAGAGGATCAGCCCAGCAAACCGGAAAAATTCAGACCTATTGCTCTCTGCAACGTGATTTACAAAGTCATTTCCAAAATTATAGCAAACAGACTCAAGCTGCTCCTCCCGCTTCTCATCTCTCCGGAACAGACTGGATATGTGGAAGGGCGACAAATTCTGGATGGTATAATTCTAACTCATGAAATTATACACTCATTAAAAGTCTGCAAAAATCCAGGTATGCTACTCAAGATTGATCTTTCCAAAGCCTTTGACAAGCTGAATTGGAACTACATACAACATATTTTAAGTGCTTTTGGTTTCGATCAAATGTGGATCAGATGGATAATGAGCCTCATCACCTCCTCTTCTTTCTCTATTCTTGTCAATGGGATTCCTTCTCCCCCTTTCTTTCCTTCACGAGGGATCAGGCAGGGGGATCCTCTCTCCCCTTTTCTCTTTGTTCTCATGGTCGAAGGTCTGGGCCGCTTAATACACAAGGAGGTTTAATCTCACCAGTTGCGTGGCATCTCCCTTCATGGCGCCCCTATCTCCACCCATCAACAATTTGTGGATGACAACATGCTCTTTGGTCATCCTTCAGTTCAGGAAGCTCGTACCTTCAAAGCCATTCTCCACCTTTTCTCTATGGCCTCTGGATTATCCATCAATGATTCTAAATCTCAGATTTTCTTCTTCCACACCCCTCCACTCACCCAAGCTAACATCACTAGTATTCTTGGGTTTTCTATTGCTTCTCTCCCTGACAAATACCTGGGCGCCCCTCTCATTGAATCTACCATCAGACACTCCTCCTGGAACAAGCTCCTAGAAAAACTGGAATCCAGGCTTTCCTCTTGGACCTTCAGAGCTCTCAATTTGGTCAGTAGACTCACTCTCATTAAAGCTGTGCTGCAATCGATGCCCCTTTACTTTTTTTCTGTTCTGGAAGCGCCAAAATGGGTTCTCAAGCAAATTAAAACCTTGCAAAGCAATTTTCTTTGGGGCTCCTCTGGCAGAAATCGGAAGTGGGCTCTGGTGAATTGGAACACTGTCTGCACTCATAAGGAAGCAGGTGGTCTTAATATTCGAGATCCCATGCACAGTAACGAGGTTATGGCTGCTCGCATTTGGTGGAAATGGATGTCCAATCCTCATACTCCCTGGGCTAAACTGTGGACAGCCAAATACGCCAATAGTAGATCCTCGGAAAATCTGATCAGGCTTGTTCCTGAGCAATCAGGTTCTCTTATTTGGAATGCGGCCAAGCAACACTATCTGCTCATTCAACAACACAGCTTCTGGGAAATTCGCAATGGAAACTCGGCAAGATTCTGGTCCGATTCTTGGCAGCAAAACCCAACGCTTCTCGATACTTTCCCTCGCATCAATATGGAATACAACAGAAACGCTTCTGAAGTTAAGGTTTGCCATCAGTGGACGCCCTCCAATAGCAATGGATTCAGGCAATGGAAACTCCCTCAGCACATTGCGCCTGATGCTCAAGGCATTGATTTGGAAGCTCTCAGCAACGAGCTTCACAGAAGGCAAATTAGAAGCTCGGAAGAGCCAGACATTCTCAGATGGGGTTATTCCACTAAAGGTATGTTCACTACGAAAGAGGCCTACTCTCTCATGCACCCCATTCCACTCCCCCGTGATTCACTCTGGGTTTTGATTTGGAACAAGTTCTCCTGGCCTAAGATTTCCACGTTCCTCTGGCTACTTAGTCATAGAAGAATTCTCACTTGGGACAATCTGGTTAAACGGGGTTTCACTGGGCCTTCTCAATGTCCCAACTGCCTTCAAAGTGCTGAAACCATCCAACATCTCATGCTTGTTTTCCCTTTAGCCAATACCATCTGGGAAAAGTGCAGCTTTCGCTGCCAAAGGATCAAACCCACGAGAGATATAACCAACATTCTTCGCACTTGGCCTAAACGCCCCTACCACTCCTCCCTTCTCAATGCTCTCTGGCTGCTTCTTCCTGGTCTAGTGTTTTGGTCTCTGTGGAAAGAAAGAAATAAACGTATCTTCAAAAATCAGGCCTCCTCTCTGGACTCCCTGTGGTCCTCTTTCAACAACAACCTTCAAGAAACTCTTGCTCTCCACTCCTGGCATGAAGACGACTATCCTAAAAACCCCAAAGAAATTACCATCTGGAAAAATTGGAATCTCCAAATTGAGTTCTCTCCTTCCATCATGAACCGTGCAATCCCCGATCCTCCTATGCAATGGTCTCCTCCTCCTGATGGTGTCTTCAAACTAAATTTCGATGGCGCCTCCAGAGGGAATCCCGGTCCAGTAGGTTTTGGGGGCGTTGTTAGAAACTCTAAGGGAGAAATTCAAATCATCTTCTACGGATCCATCGGATGGGACACAAATAACTCAGCTGAATTAGAAGGCCTCTGGCAAGGTCTCTGTCTTACTCAACATTACAATCTCTTTCCTATCATAATAGAGGGAGACTCATAAGTTCTCATCAACATAGCCAACCGGTTACTTTGGGGCACCAATCCAACAAAAGTGTCCCACAGTTGGCGTTTGGATGCTAGAATTAACAGGTTAAGCAACTGGTTAACTCAACACAGGGCTCTCTCCTTCAAGCATATTAAGTGGGAAGGCAACAAAGTTGCAGACCTATTGGCCAATTCTGGAACGGACAGTACTAGCACTCTCATTCATGGCCCTATCAACAGTATCCATGATGAAGAATTGCTACAGAATTGCACCATGCAGGTGCACAAAGACTACTCCATTCCGGATGCGGATGCTTGAAGGTTTGGACGGGACGTGGCTTCCCGCGCTCTTCCCAACGGTGTTTGCCAGGGTAGCCCACATGGCTCCTGGTACCTGCATTTATGAAGATCATTACTCTTCAGCTCGCGCGGCAGTTATTCACCTTGGTCTGCTCACCCTGCATTCGATTATGGCGGTTCTTCTTGCTATGGAGCACATTCGAGATAGTTCGAACGATAATGTTGGTCGGGGAGGCTCGCCATCTCCTCTGCAAGGAAATTGTGCTCCAGGTTTAGCAGATGCCAGTGTGAAGACTAATACGGGGCGGCGCTGCTTTTTACATGCCTGCTTCGAGCCTCTTCCGGGGTTTCATTTCTCACACAGTCCACTTTGTAGCCTCAATTCTCTCTCTGGCGTCGGGACTGACCAGCGAGGTGGTCTCATTTGTCATTTTCAAGCTCCTTCTGCTAACCTCAGTGACGACCAGTCCTTTTCCTCTCCCCCTGCTTTCCCTGTCAGCCCTTGCTTCCCTGGTCCTCTTCGTCAAGTGCCTGTCAACATGCCCCGTCTCCGTGAAAGAATGAGGAGCCGACGAGGTCTCAGCCGAGGTCTCCATTGCCCCCTTCCCAGTCTTGGCACAGGCTCCTCCTCTGCGGATGAAGGTCACGGTCATACTCTTGGCCCGCGTGGTGACAGAGGAAGAGGTCATGGCCACACGAGAGGTGCTGTTGATGTTGCTCCACCCTCCCCTTCCTTATCTCACGGGCCTTCCAGCAGCTCTCCCCCCTGTCTCTCATAGTTGTGCTCGTCCCACCATTCGGCAAACTTCTCAGCGAGCTGAACTCAGGTTCGACTGCACCTCTTCCAATTCCATCCTCACTGCCTATATTACTGTGACTCTCTGTGAAGAAATCCCTAATCATGCTGCGCCCCGTTCTGTCTCTCTCCTTTCCCCTCCGGGCTCTGGTTTCCCTTGCGAAGTGGTGGCTCCTGCCACTTCCTCTCCCCTTCCACAGAACGAGCAAAGCATGAAGGTGGCACACACTGGCAGGGAGGATGCACTCGACGCTGGGAAGGATGACAGCAGCAATGTTTTCGGATGCAGGATTATCGAGGTACCTTCTTCTCCGACTCATGATTAGCCTCTGCAAAGCTCTACAGGTTTTTTTCTCAAACATTGCAGAAAATTCTATGCTATATCGCTTCACAGCTCTGCTGGAAAAGCGGATTTTGAATTTTAGCACTTATTTCTATGTTTGTTTGGCTTGTATGAACTCAAAACCGGTTTCCCTCTCAAGGGCGGTTCAGACTCTATGGTTAAAAGGACTGGTTTCCCATTCTGGGCAGTCCAGACACTCTTTGAATAGCTTGTTTATCAAGCCCAGTGTTCAGACTCACATAGCTGACATTGTGGTTGTTTTGTACCAGTAAATTTTATACATAATAGAATTAGTCATACTTAGAAAATATATATATATATATATATATATACATATATATATATATATATATATATATATATATATATATATATATATATATATATATATATATATATATATCTTAGTAAACATTAATCATCATATTTATATTTTTATTATACAGAGAAAAAATATTTAAAATTATATAAATATTTAGCTGATTTATTATGAAAAATATATATTAAAATTATATAAATATTTGGTTTATTCAGTATAGAAAGTATATATTTATATTAGTTTTTATTATTTATTCTTGATAGAAATTTTATAGATTTTAATGGTTAAGAATATTTTAAAAATAATATATTTAGTGATTAATTTTAATTTTTTTCTAAATGAGTTTCTAAAGTTATGAATAATTTTTTTATTTTATTTTTTGTATATATTGTTTCTTTCAATTATTTTTAAACTTAAAATATTATATTTTTAATGTTATTAAAATAGTATAAACACAGATAATGTTACAATTCGCATATAATTTGAGTGAGCGTAATGGTTAAATGGTTAAGATCATGTGTTTCTTTCTAAGAGGTCACAAGTTCAAAACTAGAGGGTGGTAGAGTATGAATGCCTTCGTAGACTTAGCAATCAACAAGGGGTCTAGAGGGGGGTAGAGTATGTATCCCTTCATAGACTTAGCAATCAACAAGGGGGTCTAGAGCGTGGAGCAAAAAGAGGAAGGGTAGACATACAACACACACACATGATCACTCGAAACAACAAGTGAGAACACAAGGAACAAAAAAAAGGAAGAAGTGAAAAATCATCATTAACAGGTTCAACAAAAATCACACCATAGGGAAAGGAGAGTAGACAACAAGCTTAGCAGGGAAGGGCATTTTCTTTTGACAACAGAGGAAGAACATATGCATATCTTGGTGTGGAATTATTCGAAGACATCTGTAGCAATGTGGAGAGGTTTTGGACATTTTTACAACACTAAGAGAAGATATACATCTCAATTGAGCAATAAGAGAAAAAGAGAATTCTCTTCAAGTGAAAATAAGTCTCTGGAAGCCTTGCAGGTCAGAGGGTGGATATGGTATTATCTAGATTCCCTTCACAAGCCCGAGGTGGATATTTAGTCCTTGGATTCATGGTAATGGAAGTTCTTAAGTTATCATTTGCTTGTTTCATCTAGTTTTGGTAGTGGGCTCTAGATTCCCTTCATTGGGTGGAACCACTGTGTTACATGTTTTCAAGGTGGAGGTGAAGCCTCTAGATCCCCTGGAATTTATTGGCTATTAACCAATTGAAGGCATGGAAAATTTTAGGCACTAATATTCGTAGGCAGGCTAATTTTCCATGTTTTTTCCAAAAACAATATTCGCTAATTTTCATTTTTTCTAAGAATGATTCACCCAAATTTTACATTATAAAGTTATTTTACCTTTAAAATCTCCAGATTTTTTAGATATTATATGAAATTATTAGAAATTTGAATTTTTTACAAACATATCACCAAACATTTTATAGTTTGAATATTAGGGAGTAGTAAGATTCGCCAAGGTTTCTAAACCTTAAAATAATTTTCCACCCTTAAAATTTTCCCTGATTGAAGGATAGAGGTAGTAGGTCTCTAGACTCCTCGTTCATTTTATTGACAGAAAAATATTTGGTGGGTAGAGGTGGGAGAATCTATGGAGTCCCTGATTCAACTAACAATTGGTGTTTAATCCCGTGAGAAAAACTATCTCAATCTATGGAATCTAGCTTGGGGGTGACAACTGCAAGTAAGGATAGGGTGCAACTCGTCTATGGTTGGGTAGAGAGTTGTTGTACCTAATGCGGTTTCCAAATTCCAATTCAAGATAAGTTTTTTCATATGCATTCATTTCCATTAAGTTCATGTTGGACTGTTAAATTAATGTTGTATTCATTGCATGAATGGTTCATGGGATTCCCATAATTAAAAGGAAATGAACTCTTGATACATGGGTCCTTGTGACTATGATTTTACATTGATGTTTTTATGTAGGAAAATTTACATATGAACATATATCCTAATTCTATGTGCCACATAATGATTATAAGTGTGTTGATGGTGTAAGAAAACACTAGGCACATGTATATAAATATGTATTAATCTAGTTTATCCCTGAACTTAACTAATGAACTGAACCATTGATGGTTCAAAGGCACAATAGACCTGTACAGAAAATCAATATCATTATACCCAAAACACGAGTAAACTCAGTGGTATGACTGACATAATGAGGAGCATAAACCTCACGAAAATGAATTAAATATTGCATGGAATTTTTAAACTAGTTTTTGTAATGCGAAAGGAGAACACATTTAACCTATATAAAGATGTGTGTGTGTGTGTGTGTGTGTGTGTGTGTTTGTGTGCATGTGATGATAGTTGAGTCGAGTTGTTTTTATTCCAAGCCTAATGCCAAATATGTTTAGTAATGGTTGTATGCATAGTTGAATCCTTTATGCAAATGGTGAATGGATAAACATCACAATTGGAATGGCTTGTAATGTTCTATTGTCCATAGGCATGTCTCAAAAGGCTCGGTCTACATGTGGCACCTATATATGTATACATGTGTAAACCTTATATAAGGCGTGAATGCAAAAACATATATATGTGTGTGTGTGTGTTGACAAGCACCAGGATTAGAAGTCGGGGCTGGAGTTCGAGTTCATTTGTGCAAAACTGGAGGTTTAAGCCCCAAGGGTCGGATCTTAGAACCCATAGAACCATATGTCATGGTCGAGTGTGGAGGCCAATATCATTAGATGGTGGATATTGGCCCATGAAATCGACAGTCGACGTAAATAACACGACCCTCCCCGTGACGTCAATGGAAGGGGGGGTGGTGCTATTGAATATCGCCCATTAGATTGTTGGATGGAAAAAGAGCCATCAGATGAGTGCCCTAGAACCATGATAGGGAACCATGATTGTGATTCCACCCCCCCCAACTTCCCCTCATGTGAAGTAAGTTAAGAGGGAGGGTGGGAGGTGTAGTGCAATCATTGATAGTTGTTTGATTGGTTTGTCGATTTTAGACTGTCGACGGATGGCAAGAGGGGGTTGCAACTACACTAAAAAATGTATGTGCATGCGATTAATGTTCACGACGGGGATGAATTTATGATTATCACCCGCGGGTTGAATTTGTTCAATGAGGTCCTTTGGATGGAATATAACAAAGGGTTGTACGTGTGTGTGTGTGTGTGTGTGTGTGTGTGTGTGTATACACACGCACATGTATAAAAACCCCAGGTTATATTTCCATTTAAAAAAACAAAAATCAACCAAGGTCATATTTCCATTTAAAAAAACAAAAATCAACCAAGATCATATTTCCATTTAAAAAAACAAAAATCAACCAAGGTCATGGGACATGTATTACAAGCTGAATGGAGGGGGGAAAAATCACATTAGGAGTCATGGTGGTTAATTAATGGCTATGGAAATTTACATTGGAATTCGAAAAAGGCAAAGGGAAATAAATTTTAATTAATTAAAAGGAATAAAGGAAAATAGGAGAAAGGAAGATGAAGAGAGTATAATATTCATGAAAGGGAAATTAGAGAGAAAACAAAGGAAAAGGAAAGGAAGAGACATTAGACATCAATGATAAAAATGCACCTTAGAATCAATGGATGAATATTTCTCATCTTTTGATAAGGTTCAACAAAAGGAGAGAGAACAAGAAAGGGAGCAAGAAAGCAAGGAAATAAAAGGAGCATAAGTGGAAGTTTAGACAACAGTAGGTAAGGGCAGAAAATAACTATGGATTTCTAGGTAATAGTGTGCATGTGTGATTTAGCATGCTGGGACTTGATGCACGGAGAATGCATTGGTTTAATGTCTATGTTTTTTGTCATTGGCATGCGATTTTCCTGGATTGAAAATGGTTTACAACCTTGCCCTGCCATTTCTTGGATAGCCATGGTGTTGTGGGTTCTCGATTTTAGTTAAGATTTGGATGGTTGGTATACTTTGGATCCTTGTGAGGTGGTCTCAGGAAAATTTCCAAGGGTCGATGTTGGAGATGGGAGTTCTCTTGGAACTCTTGGTGCATGGGTGGAGATAGGAAAATTCCTCTGGGCATGGTGAAGAAATTTGGAGGCATCCATGCTTGTTTGGTTTTAGTGACTTCTGGACCGGTTTAGGTGAAATAATTATGGTTGAGAGTTGAGATGGTTCAGCCTCTAAAATCCCGATTTGGTTTTGTTTTGGCTTATCCCATGTCATCCCACATTCATGCTTGGAATATGGTATGGGGGTGATTGGGCTGAAAGAAAGATTTGGTTCAGCCCCAAAATATGGTCGAGTGGTACATGGAAGTCCTTGACTTGGTTGGAATTTTTATATCATAATATGTGTTTTTCCTTAATGGATAAATGATCACACGTATTGGTTAGTGTGTTCATTTTATGACTGGGTTGTCATGGTTTTTTTTTGGTTAAATGTTGGGTATAAGCATGGTATATTTATCTTTATGTGATGTGCTCTTGTTATGGATCCATCCCATGGTTTGACAATATCTTGATTATATATATGAATGCATAATCTTTCATGTGTTTGTACAACTAGTAAGAGAGGGCAGTGGGCCTTCTTGATGATCCTCGGATGATACAATGAATCAATGAATAGAAAGGCATTCAAGAGCTACAGGTGCATTGTTTACAAAGTGTTTGCATAAATGAATATTATGTATTATATAAGTTTCAGTATGATTAGAGCCTGGAAATTTATTATGGAAGCTCCTATAGTTGGATGATATTATTCTAGAAAGTTCTGGGTAGTTCTGGGCAGTGGCCTGAAGATTAGCCTGAAAATACGAAACAAGGTTTCTAGCCTCACCCTCTAAATTGGGAAATTTCGGCTACAACCGCACAGAGGAAGACCAGTGCATGCTACTGGAGTATTCTAGCCACATGGAAGACTTGTAATGTGTGTGGTTGGGCTATGAAATTAGTTATAAAGATGTTCCAACTCAGGTTCTGATCACCAATGGTTGTTTTATAACACCTGGGTGATCTGGTGTTCCTGAAAGGTTTTCGTATGTTTTTTATTTGTAGACCCCACTTCCATAAATGGAACTTGGATGTTGGGTCATGTCATAGTAACTCTCAGCTCATGTGTACCTTGGAGAGCTTGTACAAGTGGGTAAATTTGGGATGGGGTGGTTACAGGGTGGTATTAGAGCGAGGTTGCAACACTAGACCTCAAGGTAAATGAAAATTGTTATCCATGCATGTCATTTGTTTATATGTTTAGCATGCATTCGTGTTAGCTACTTATTTTTTTGGTTATGATATCCATGTATGAGTTTTTATGCTTGTGATGTTGTATCGTGCTAATATGTATTGGTCTATGAAAATGCAATAACCTCCCCTGAGATATCTTGAGGTATGTTTTTTATTATGTTTTACATAGTTAATAGTGGCATATTGCAGGAAATGGAAGGCCATGAGATGAAGAGAAGAATAATTGGAATACTTCATATGACTCTCCATATTGGCCTGAAGGGACATTGGTAGGATGGGAGAGATCAGTTGAGAAATAGGAAGAGGGATATTCTCTCGGTTTGGTAGATACATTGAGAAGTTTGATGGCATAAATTTTTGAGTTGCAAGGCAGATAATGAGTAGTTGATTGAGGCATAGGAAAGGCTTTCCAAAGCCCAAGAAAAACAAGATTTTGTTAATGTAGTGATTCTATAGAGCCTTTCAGATTTGCAGAAGTATGGATAGCTCAAGGTCAGTTAGGCACATGAAGAAAATATAAATGGTGCAGATGGAAGCAGGTATCGGAAGGGGTACATGATGGGCAAGGATGATACATTGAGAGGTTTTAGATCCTTGGATACACCTGATAGGAGGGCTAGAACTCATGGATTTTATTATAGCTTCGGTTTTGATAGATATCATCACCATCACCATCAACATCCTTGTAGTAGGAGTGAGAAGGGGTATTTTCCAGAAGAGATCAAGAAATCCAAGGCTCCTACATTCTATGGCGAAGTGAAGAAATCAGAAGATGAAGAGGCATGGCTTCTTGGGATGAGGAAGTTATTCAGATTGGATGATTATGCAGAGAACATGAAAGCCAATATAGCTACCTTCAGTCTCAAGGGGAAAACATATATCTAGTGGGAATATGTTAAGCGTGTCAGAGGCATTAGGCAAGAGGATCTGATTTGGAATTAGTTTGAAGGACTATTCAGGAAGAAGTACCTGTTTGAGAGGTATTATCTTCGCTGAGCTCAATATGGGTTCCACAACAGATGAAGAGTACACGACAAATTTCTAGAGCTATTGAGGCATGTTCCCTATCTCAAGGATGAGAAAACAAAGGTACAAAGGTTCATCATTGGACTTCCATTAGCATTCAAAGACCGGATTGAGTTTGACGAACCTTCATCATTGGAGGAAGCCATCAAAAAGTTGAAGCATTGTTATGAGAAGTCAAAGCCAATGCAAGTTGCAATTGCCTGCAAATTTTGATCCACAATTCTAAAAAACCACACAACAATTACACTCAAAAATCATATATAATTCATTAAAGACCAAAATGTTTACAATATAATATTGGCCTGATTATCATTGGCCATTTACTCATACCCTAAACGTCTCCCACGCACACCCTCTATCATTATACATTTCATGACTAATATATACACAGATTACATTCAATGAACCTCGTGGGTTCAAATCCACTAAGTTAATATCTATTTGACTTGTATAAGGGAAAAAAACGACAAAGATGGATTTTCATGACACCTTCCATATTTCCAAAACTAATCCTATCCTAATTACCATGCTTTTCTAGAGATTGTACACAATTTATAAATCCTCATTTCCAACTTTTATAAGTTCTATACTTTTCTGTAGGACTTTCGGAAATTTACTTTTAGAAGATACCCCTAGATGCTCCTGCATCAGACACCCAAGGTAGAAAAAGAATCATGATCTCCTGACCATGTGTTGATGAAGCATGTCTTCATGGATCCCAAACTTTTTTTTTGTAGTTGGTCCTTCTATTTTTCATGTTGATGTTGCTTTATAAACATCTTCTTCATTCTTCCATGCTTCAAGACCTTCTGCTGCAATTCTCGTCCTTCCTTGTTGAAGTATACTCACTCTGTCATTGTCAAACCTTCGTTATTTTCTTTATTTCCTATAACATGCCTCCTATGAGACACTTTAATAATTAGCCTCCTTATCTCCTCAATATCTATGTCCAATTTATCCTCTAGCTGGCACAATTCACCCATTCCTTGCTAGAATTTGTTGTTTTCCTCCACTAAATTACCAAGATACCAATTGTCTAGAGTTTCTTCCGTCATTCTATGAAATTTCTGTTGAAACTCATCATCATTATTGTCCCCTTGTTGCTGCATTTTTTCCATGGGAAACTTATCCTCGTCATTTATTGGAGTGTTGCAATTCACTATACTCTTTCTCCTCAGATTGTTCAACCAATCTTCTAAAAACACCAATTCTGTAGCAATAAATTGCATGTCCACTCCTTTCGAGCTTTGCACGATCTCTTCCACGGCAACAACTTCCTCCTCAATGTCATTAGTTTTTGCACACATGTGCTCTTCAATCTCAGGTTGTTCTTCCATATTTGCATGTATCCATGGCACATAGTCTTCTTCTTGATCATACTTCCAACACGATTTTTTGTTCTTTCCAGCCTGTCTAAAAATACTTAGTGATTGTTCTTCCCTTCTGCATAGAACATAATGAATGCCTTGTCCTTCACCTGTACCAACTCCTGCATTCACACTAATTGCTAAGGTAAAAATGATCATGTCCTATATCCTCTATCTGCATCTCACACATCATATGTTGAATATTCACACCACTTACGAGACTCTCAAAAGGTCTCATCTCGACATATTCATTACTATCATCCTTTCCAAGGATGGATCCTTGTTCAGGTTAACAAATGCACACATTCATCTCAGTTATCTGGAATTTTTTTGTTTCTCTTAACAAAAATTTTAGCTTGTGTTTATGTCTTCGTGCAATCAACTACTTGACATGCCATATAATTGTCCTCTTCATTACCCATCCATGCTTCTGATTTTGTAGTAGCTCCATCAACACATTTAGTTGTGCCTTCATTTCAACGATCTCTTTCTCAAACTATTCATCATTAATTTTCCCATGGATTACTGTTGAACCTTTACTATGACTATCACCTTCCATTTTCTTTTCTCTCTTTGTGAACTTTCACCCTGTTTATCGTGCGCTACAACAAAGCCAACACCTTATCAAGCTACCTCCAAACCTGGCCAATGGTTAACTCCTCTTGAACCTTCATGAGCACTCCTTTCTCCTCTGGCTTCTACACACACTTGCTCACTCAGTGAGAACTTGTGTTGTCTTCTTCTTGGCTGTAAGGTTCTCTTGCCACATTTTTACCTCTTTTCTACTACCATAACAAACAATTTTTGTTCCAACACTTGTAACTCCTGCAATCTATAATTCATTATCCTCTTTAACACATATTAACTTGAATTTCAATGCATTATACCACATAATGGCACTACTCTAACACCTTAAGTGATCACTCCTTCACACACTCAACAATAATTATGCGCTCAGACTCCACCATTGCAATTCCCTGCCAAATAAATATCAACAACTACATAATAAATCAATATAAATATTCAACGCAAAGTATTAGGGTATTCAATGTAGGTCTTCATGCTGCATAGGTTCTCATGCTAGTCCATGCAACAAGTTTGATGCAACCACATGCTCCAACTGTCCACGACTTCATGAACTGCCAAATAATTCATGCCCACGTCCTCCATAAGTTCATCTCCAAAATACTTTTTTTGCACAAAGACTTGGATCACAATAATTTGCATTCAAAATTCCACAACCAATATTTTTTTCCAGCGGTCGAATGTCGAGCTCTTCAATAGTTCCACGACTTAATCCTCGACGCTATAAGCCACAAATATTTGTGTGATGCTCCAATCTCACACATTGCTACACACAATGTTCACATGTCCAATCTCTATAGGTTGTGATGCTTGAATTTTTTCTTCTTAGTGTGCCCTGACATCCAAACTCCAGCATAAATGCAAAACTCATTACTGGTCACATGCAGAACTCCAGTGCTATCGTCTCACGACTGCCAGAGCATCCCTTACATAATGCAATAAACATGCAATTCATTCAAGCACAATGTTTTTTTACGACACCAAGGAATCCTCTAACCTCATGTAACACTTATCCAAGGGTCTCACAACTTCACAATGGTGGCATCTCCTTGATGTGGTCCTCTTATAAAAAGAAATCAGAGCACATCCTCTGTCTGAGGTTATCTCTGCATGCGTGTCTTCTTGTCTTTTAAGAACACAAATTTCTTCATTGACTAAATATTTTGTTTTTAGCTTCATCAATGACACCTTGAGCTACCAAGCTCTGATACCAAAAATGATGCAAACTGCAACTGTTTGCACATTCTGATCCACAATTCTAAAAACCCACACAACTATTACACTCAAAACTCAGATATAATTCATTAAAGACCAAAATATTTACAATATAATATTGGTTTGATTACCATTAACCATTTACTCATACTCCACACTTCTCCCACACACACTATCATTATAAATTTCACGACTAATATTAAAAAGAAGAAGGGAGAGTTATTAAATTTTAATATTAAAAAGAAGAAGGGAGAATTATTAAATTTTAATATTATCTATTAGATAAAATAAGTCTTATGATTTTATTATCAAATTTTTAATCTTAAAAATAACATATATTAATTAAAATGATTTTTTTTAAAATATAAATTTGATATTTCAATATTAATTTTAATAAATAAATAATTAAAATCATTATTTTTTTAAATATAAATTTGATATTTTAATAAATAAGTATAATATTATCATTAGCATTAAATTAACTATTTATTTTTAAATTTTAATATAGGAGTATTTTATAAGTGTCACTTTTTGGAGTTTCTAGTTATCCAAAAAATTTGTGTTGTGTTGTTTAAACTGATTTTTTATTGTATATATGGATTCAACACCCACAATTTTTTTTTGGGGAATTAGATTGTGAAAACACCCACAAAAACCCCTTGAGGAATTAGATTATGAAGAGTTCACTAGTCAAAATTGTGATGTCAATGAATCTCTATAAAATTATAAACAAGATAAATTGAAAAATAAACTAGAAAACTTTCCAAAAACACACATTTAAAAACTACTATTTTAATATATAATCCTAAAGTCATTTTTTCTTTAAATAAACAATTTAATAAAACAAACACAAAAACAAGACAAAAGAAAAGTTTAGTGAATAGAGGATATTTTAAAACAAAATTACGTTGTAAAGTTATAAGTAATATTGAATTACTTTGCCATAAGTAATATTGAATTACTTTGCCATACACGATATCAATTCATGTTGGAAGAAGAGAATTTTATAAAGCTACTCAACTTTCAAAAAGCAATAAAACCATCAAAGTCTTGGGCAGGCAGGGCATCCCTATCTTGTCTATCTTGTCTGGTGAACTCAAATTAGTGCTCCATGAAATCAATTTTGTTTTGAATTTTTACCAAATACAAAACACGCACGTTTTGGTGTGTAAAAGCATGAAAGTACGATAACCCAGAGTCAAACATTTCAAAAGGTAACCAATCGTATTAATATGCTACCTACATAAGCTGATGGGATAGATTTGGTTACACACCCACCTACTTTTTTGGCAAAAGTACATCAAATCCTAACGTTATTTACCATCCCCGCTAAATATAGAACGCGTAGTCTAAAAAGGCTGCGTTTTTAACTATAATCCGGTAATGATTTTCAGAAAATCTGGCAAAGATTTGCCCAGAATCTTGTTTACAGTTGTTAAACTTTAGTATTTTGAGTGCCGTAAAGGTTTTTGATAGCGCTGAATCCATTTCCAGCATCAAAAATGGATTCTAAACACTCCAAACACCTGAATTTTTGAATTTTAATTGACCACATTCTAGCAGTTTTCTGCCGTCCAGACTATTTCACGAACTTGGTAGACAACTTCAATATAGAATCCCACGTGATCAAAAGACAAAATATCTTGAAATTGGTTTATGGCTAAGAAATTACAAGATTCCCGAGAAAAGTGAAATTTCTAGAAATTATTGGTTGATGCTCAACAACGTATATTTCAAAAGTATCGAATTATTGGTTGAGGCTCAACGACGTATATTTCAAAAGTATCGCTATACATTTTGGATACTCGCGATTGAGAATTCTATTTAAATTTGTTTGAAAAACTAAATTGTGAAAACGTTGAAATGTGTATTATATCAATATAACTAAACTGAGAAAAGATCTATTTTGCAATGTATTAATCAATATTTTAAATATACCAAATTTATATTATTTATATTATTGAACTCTAACCTAAAGCATGTTAGATAGTTATCTATTACAATTGTGTAGAGAAAAAGGAAATGAATGAAGTCCAAATTTAACCATCTAATTATTTAGCCGGTTAGGTTTGTTCATTTGAGTATATTCAAACCCTTTATGGATAAGAAAAATGCATCGATGTATGTATTTTCCAAATGGAAGAACACGATAAAGAAATAAAATAATTTTTTTATTAATTAGAGAAAGATCATTATATTAAATTACATTAAATTTATAATTTCAGAGTATATATAAATTAATAATATTTTAACATTCACGAGATTAAAATAGTTTATGGGACCACTAACTTTTATGTTTTTTTTTTTTGTGAATTTGGTAGGTTCTTACTATTTGCTATTAATTATCAAAACACAGGTTACATCAGATACAAAGTGAGTGACCTTAACCTGCCCGAAGGAAATCAGGTATGTTGGCCACCTTAACGCATTGAAAGCCATCCAAAATTGATAATGTTTCTTTCTTCTACTTGCCGCAATGGCTAATTCACTGTTTAAAACATTAACTAAGTACCAACTATAAACAAAAACACTATCCGCAAAATTCATAAAAACTTAAACATAGCTACTATCCATCAGAAGAGGCTACTGGTGCAAGATCTTTTGCCATGGAGCCAGGCATGTCCACTTGCTGCAACTGTTGCATCTGCCTTTCAATTCGACCAATTCGAGCTATCACTTGAATCTGGGTCACCTTGATATGCTGGATTTGAATATTAATGTCTTGAAGTAGTTCCATGACTGCTGATGCTTCATTCTCTTTACCTGGATGAAAACTTTGCATGGCTTTGGCTAGAACACATTTCATAATCCAGTAAGTGTGAACAGTTTGGTTAAACAGTGAAAGATGCCCTCTAGTATTACCTGGATTAGTGATAAAATCCATAATTTCCTCCTCTGCCTCATTGTATTCCTCATTATTGTTACTTTTTTTTCCCATCCCTGAATTTCTTTTCTGACTTGTGAAGGATTTTCACTTTTTGCAATTCAATTCTTTTCTTATTCAAATTGATGATGAGCTAGCCCAACCTTCTAATAGTCTCTTCGTTGAAAAGACAATGCCAAGGGACTAATGCTAACATATTACCATTACTGTCCCTATGTCTTTATAAGCATCACATTCCAAATGATTTTTTTTTCCGATTCCACTTCCCTAGAAGTGCAAAAAGTACACACTCGTTCTTCCCAAGCTTCTTTAGGTCTTTTCCACTGCCTCGTTTCATACCGAAGTTGATGTGATTTAGTTCTTAATTGAGCAATTAGAATATTTTCTCTCCATAAAACGTTAGTTCCAATATACTCTTTTTGTTGGAGATCACAAGTGGGGTTGATATCCTCAACATAGTATTTCTTCTTTCTAACCAACTCTTTTCCCCATATACGTTTATGAAACTTCTCCATAACAAAATTATTCAACTCCTTGTAATTTGTCGGACAAGAATTGAGGTGGATATTTCGTTTTTCATTCATTTGTTGTTTTCTATTATCCATGCTTTATTTCTTTTACTCATTCCTTCATTCAAGATAACTTTAGGTCCTCGATCAGGGTGCCAAGTGGCTAATACAAGCGGTGAGGTGGCACGAGCTTGTGCATACCACACAAATATATGATGTTGACACGCGGAGAGGAAGGTGGGTACCACCACCCACGCCGCATAAGGACAACATTTAATACGGGTGGAAGCCAACTCAGGATGTCAAACATGGGTTGGAAAAAGCGTCGGTGCGGGAGGAATGTAACATATGCTAAGGGTGGTAATATGGTTTTGAACTTATTTGTGGAGCAGAGAGCAGAACAAGAAGTTGGCGAGCGAGTGAAGGGTTCGATGATGGTTATGCGGTGCTTCTTCGGGTATGTTCTAAGCCTCTTTATCATGTCTGTTGCTGCACTAATAGAAGGTCTTCGATCATTAGCTTTGTTTATGTCTTCTGCGTATGGGAGATATGAGAACCACCTTGGATTTTTTCTAGTATTTGGGTTTTGGGATGGTTTAATGAATTTTACTTGGAATTTTACGGTGGTTAAGCCTTCGAAGTCCCGCTGTCTTGAGCATTGGGGAATATACGGGAATTGAAATTTTGTCCCGCTGTGTTTTTATGATTTTAAGTCTGCATGTCTCGTTTTTTTAGGTGTTGTGGGTTGTGACATTTCTAAGTTTTGGAATATCATGGATGTTGTTAAGGAAGTGGGTGTTAGCATCCAGGAATCTACGAAGGCCGCCTTACTTGTCTTTTTTTTCATTGGCATGACCCTGTTTGTCTACCAATTGACTCCGCTTTTCCCTAATTTTATTTTGCATGCCTTCCAATTGGATCTACATGTTCTCCTATTAACTTTGGTTTCTTCTCTACCATTTCAATTTACCTCATTCCTTATACATATAATTATTTCCTAAATGTTGCTACTTATAAGCTTCATAATGTTAGACCACCCATCTACCCTGTTTGTAACCTCCATAACTGGCCCTAGCAATTCTATGAAATTCAGTGTATGGCTTCCAATGGAAGTTTTACGGGTAGAGTTATTTCGGGTACCTAGTTCTGTACCTTTAGGTTCTCTCCTACTGTGCTTGTTTGTACTACAAAGAAGAGGGAGGGTTACAAATCTAATTGTAATGGTGAAACTGCTAAAATCTTTTGTCGGGAGGGCACGAGAGTTGTGTATCTGCCTGTTTTGTGGGGTTTCTGTCCAGATTTTGTCCATATGCTACTGGAGAATGGAAAGATTTTGTCTCTGCATGATTCGTCGCGACATTTAAGGAAACTTCTATCTCTTTGGAAAACAGTGACCCCTTCTGCCGACCCTATTGCCAACCTCATAGTTCGTCGGGCGAAAGAAAGAAGGAATGATGACACACATTACACCGTTAAAATTGAGGACATTACTCTCAACAATCAGGATATTTTACTCTGTTGTTTAACTAAATAAATTATTGAAATATTGTTGCACTTTACATGTATTTTTAGATCATATACATGTGTTCCTTTCGCCTTGGTTTGGTACTCGCCTCGACAGAGACAGAAAACTCAACGGTCGATACTCCATCTGCAAGGTAAAATGGTGAAAGGTCAAGTAGTGAAAAAGGAAGTAAAGGACAAAGGAAAGAAAAACAAGGGCAAGTCAAAAGTGGGCCCCAAAAGGAGGGGAAGAAAGCCCATTAAAGAAATCATGAAAAATCTCTTTGAGGCCTACGGGGCAGGTACACCTACTCAAGTAAAACCATTTATTTCAGGTTGGGAGCGTGACTGTAAAACTAAAGAGGAGGGGGAAATCTCAGAGGAAGCGATGGAGTTTCTAACAGATCCAGGTAATACCAGGAGCAGACTGTTGATATTTCAACAGTCCATCCATACTTAGTTGACAATGAAATTTTTATTGGCTAAGGCCATAGTTAGTGTTCAGGAAATTGGAGGTGATTCGAGAGCCGCGTCTATTTTAGCTGAAATGAGAAGGGACATCTAACAAATCCACCTTCTACAACATCACCAAAACGTCTACCTAGGCCGCATGGAACGTCAACTACAAAGTATGAACCAAGTTGATATGCTCGGATCCAATGTTAAGGACCTGGCGCCTATTGAGTCATATGATGATTAAGTCTTATGGAATCCTTTTCTTTTTTGTCTTTTTGACATGAATATTACGGTGTTGACGGGAAAATATGTCCGGCCAACAGTAAGGGATCTCCCCGGTAGAAAGTCCCAATTAGACTTTGAACCGTTTGGAGTAGGGATCCCGTCCGGGGTGTGGGTCCGGCTACCACTTAAATGACTATCTCTTCGGTTTCGAGCACCCTGATTGAAACTGCAAACATACACTTATTAACACGATATAGAATACATGACTGATGAATAAAACCGATATATGACACTGTAATAGGAAGGATCTACTAAACTTACAAAAAAAATAAGATAATTTTAGGTTGTCTACCTACTCCCAATTTCTCAATTCTTTTTAGATATATTATCAGACACACCATAGAAATTGCTTCGATGGGAGTTTCTATTATTTCACTCAACATTACCTCATAAGGAACCAAACTTTTAATTTGAACTTGCTCATGATCAAGTGTTTTGGATTTTCTCAATTTATTTCCATTTTGAGATGGGGTGTTGCTAGCCCACAATTCACACCCATATAGCATCACTAGACAAACTAGGATTCCAAAAATAATTTTAATTTTTTTCCAATCCCATAAATCGACCTCTCTACATATGTTTTGAAGAAAATATAATGCTTTGCACCCTCCTAAACTTATCTTCTTTTTGCAGTCCTCCCAATTAAGCTTGTTGTTGAAATCAATCCTGAGGTACTTGTACTCATTTACTTCTTCAAGATTGTTTCCTTCAATGAAGAATGTATGTTGGATCTGCTTCCTTTTATTAGAGAAAATAATTATTTTGGCCTTATTGGTATTGACTTGCATCCCCACTTCTCTATAAATATTCTCAAGGGAATATAGGTGCATATGCAATCCATGGGTCGACTTAGCAATCAATACAAGGACATCAACATATAAAAGAAGCTTTACCACAGACTCCCCCAACTGAACACCATCTCCACCTTGCAGATTTAATCACTCTTCTAGTTTATCAATATATAAACCAAAAAGAGTAGGGGATAAGGGGAAACCTTGCTTGACTCCAATGTCACTTCTAAAGCTTTCTAAAATTCCTATTGAATTTCTAATTTTGACTTTCAGCTCTTCATAGATCCTATTGAAAACAAATATATAATGCAAAGGAATTTCAAGTTCTTTGATTCTACACCGCAACTTATCTCTAGGGACTGCGCAAAATTCCTTTTTGAAGTCAACAAAATAGAAAACTACTTCTTCTTTATCCCCCCAAACCTTTTCAATAATGTGTCTCAGTGTGATACCATCAGCCATTGTATAATGCTTCATCCTTAAACCCACTTTTCATTTTACCTCTTTTCTTTTAATTATTCCCACTTACTAATTCTATTTTCTAGCATGCTACAAAAAAGCTTTGAAAACAAAGGATTGATCATAATGGTTCTATAGTTGGAAGGATTTTTAATGTATCTAGTTTTAAAAGGGGGTATTTCTAGACTAGTTGTTCAGTCTCTTGGGAATCCTTTTTGAATGATGTTGTTGAATATTTCCATGATGTGTGGTGCAACAATGTTCATTCCCCACTCTGCTTGAACTTCAACCAAGTCATTTTCCTTTCCTGTTTTCAACTTCTTAATTCTAATATCCACCTCTTGTAATATGAAAATATTTGTTGTTGTGTTGATCTTGAGGGGAGGCTCAACCTTTGATTCTTTCTCATAGAGTTATCTTGCATAGTCAAACCATTTATTGGCTATAATATTATTTTTAGTTTGCTTCTTCCTTGGTTTAAGTTCATGCAAAAAAATATAATTTGGGTTATTCTTTCCTAGATATATTAGCTCTTCTCGTCTTGTTTGCATGAACTCATATTTTTTCCTTTTTAAAGTGTTTCTTATACGACTTTACATTCATCTTCTCCTTTCCTGCCTTTTTAAAGGTTCTCCTTGCCATTTTTCATTCCTCATAAAACCAAGCATTTATAGGAAAAAAAATTGATTCTAATTTCCTATTTTTTTTCTCTTTTGCACTACTCAAGCATACCTTGAATTATATTTGTTAACTTAGGACTGGTGAGGCTTTGAGAACTAGTTTTATCCTTATGAATTTATCTCTCTAGCATTGTCTCGAATATAGTACAATTTTATTTTGTTAGAAGATTTTTTCCCCTTGATAGTGATTATTGAGAACATTGAGTTTTCCTCCTATGTTTCCTTTCTTCTAGCCAAGATAGCTTTATATAAATTGGGTTATGGTCTAATCCTAAGGCTCAAATATGATCTCTGATCTTAACTTCGTCTATCTTTTATATTAAGCTTTGTGAACAAATCACATAGTCAATGACACATGCCCCATTGTATGTCTTGCAAGTGAAGTTCCCAGACCTTTTCCATTTATTTATACCATTGCAAATAATTAATTTGAAAGCACCACAAAACTTAAGCAAATCCTCTCCAAAATTATTGCTAACTTTGACATCTTTTAAACATCTCAACCATTGGGGATTCTCCTCTTCAGTAATCCAAATATGGCTGTGATCCTCTTTGCAACAAAGAATACTAGCTTGTTGATTTTATATTATAGAATTGAAATATCCCACTAAAATAACTTCTCCCTGTTGATAATACGTGGAAATATATTGCTTTAAAGCTGCATATGGATCATTGTTGTCTACAACCTTATTTTTGTAAGTTTTTGAGACTTGAGGGGAAAAAACAACATGCTGCAATGCTTATGTGATTCTCATTATTTGATATTTTTAACCATAAATATTGTTTATTTGTATCTTATTTCACTAATTGAATGTGACGAAATTATTTTTCTTTCATTAAAACTAGCATTCCCACATACTATTTTCCTTTTATACTGCCTTGTTCTAAACCGATAACTTCAAATAACCATCAAACATAGGAGTTTTGCAACCATCATGTTCATGAGTTTCTGCAAGACAAATTATGCCTCTACCTTCTGCAATAGGCCCTAACCCAGGTATCCTCCTCCAAGGGTAACCTCTATAGTTCCAACAAACTAGACTTAGGTATACCAAAGGAGGATTTAATTGCACCTACGCAGTTTGGAACATAAGACTCAAATTTGAGTCTTCACCCCTTTTCATCCATGTTGATCTTGTTGTTTTCCTCCCTATTATAGAATTAATTATTTTTTCTTTACTACCAAATTTATGCCCTGTTTTACCATGAGGCCCAAACATTAAAATAACCACTTCACCATTATACAACCATGCTCTTTTCCCTTTGTTTCTTACTGCTATATTTTTCTCCACTTCTTCCCTTCTCTCCTCTTGTGTTTGATAGTTAAATCTTGATTTAGGAAGAAGTGTGAGCCTTTCAAGTTTTTCTTTTGTCTTAATATATGGTGTTTGTCTTTCACACTTATCATGATGAATTTTATAGGTCGAGGCCTCTCTTTACGTATCTTTCCCACCCTCCTTACTTGGAAAATTTTCCCTTTCCAATGTAGTTTCTCTTTCAGAAAGTCCCTTGACAAATTGAGAATTCTTTTATTCTTCCCATATTCTCTGATTCCCTTGTTAATAAATTTTGTTTCCCTATTTTTTTTTTTTTTTTTTGTGTCCTTTCCTATTCTCTACTAGCACTTACATCTTCTTATTCCTCCATATTTATGTAACCATTAGCATCCTCAACTCTAGCCTTCATTTATTTTGGAATGTATTTCCTCTTGTTTTTTTTTCATTCTTTTCTGAAAGGGATGCTTGCTAAGAAATTTTTGTATCTACCTAAGTTGCTTTAGGAATTATCACATCCCTATTTGTCGTTATTGATTCTTTCATGGTTTTCCATGTTGTCTTCATGTTTTTCCATTCTTGTTTTCCTGTCTTTGAAGCCTCTTGTAGTATTGTTATATGTTCTTTTAAAATTATATTATCTTCAATTAAACATCGATTTACAAATGTAATCTCTAAAAACTTGTGCTCCCTTTCATGTTCTTTGGATTCCCAAATTTCCAACCTTGTTCTGACCTTCATCAGTTCTTGGACATAGAGATCTGATGACCAAGTAAGAGGTGTAGATGTGAGAGCATAAATGGTTGACTCTTCTTTATATTTTTTTGCTCTTATTTATTTTATTTCTTTGGAACTATTTTCTTCTTCATTGTTCCCATTTAAAGTGGGAAATTGTAAGCCTTAAAATTCCCCAATATTGTTTTGCATTTAACCAAACACTTCCTTGTTTTGTCTTCTGAGGCAATTTTGACTTAACCCAAATGATTTGTTTCCACAAAACTTGAGGTTTCCTTGTCATTTTTAACATTTACTATTGATTTTATTTCCATTTTAAGATGAGGGCACATGCTAGATATCCTATAATACCTCGAAACCAAACTGGCACATAGTGTAAATGTAAAATACGAGGTGTTCTGCAATCAGTTGATGTTGTAGCTCAGGCATTGGGTTGGATGAACATCACTCGAAAATGGCAGTGGTGGGGTGCATATTTAGCCTCTGCCATTATGATTCCTTATTTTTTTCATTATGCGATTACCTAAAAATATGTTTTCTTCAATGAGGGACCATGGAATATTTATCATTACTTTTAAACTAATGAATAAATAAATTAAAATCTAAACAATAGTTTTTTTACACATTGGGAAAAAATATCATAACTCAATGGTCCAAATAGTCGTGGGGACAACCATTAGTGGCTGTTATCCACAAATGTAGTTTGAATCATCATTGTTATTTAAGGAAATCATGCTACTTGGAATTACCCATTGGTGGTTCGTAAGGGGTGCAAGCTTTCACTCCTTCTAGATGCCTCAGGGTCTTAGGTCATTGACCTATTTCCTCATGTCCGAGGAAGATGAGCTCTTAGAAAAGTAAAAGCAGTTTTAGGGCATACTCCAGGCCCAAAAATCTAAACAATATTTGAACACAATAATTTTCCTAAATTAGTTACAAGATATTTTATTGAAAATAAAAAAGACAATTATAATCCATTAAGTGTAAAATGCCTTATTCTTTTCATACAAGATGTAGAATCTTAGGAATTTGGTGGTTTTATAGATGAATTTATGCATACTCATGCTTCTATAAGTCTCTTATCAAGTTTCTACAAATAAATTCCTCCTTTAGTACATCATCTCAATGTTCTATATTAGGGTATGCATTTTTTCAAAACCTTGAGTATGTGTAAAATCAAGGAAGATGAATAGAAATAACCACAACAATTCCTTAACTCTACTATTATGTTGGGTATATGTTATATTATTTTCACGACTACCTCCATGCAATGTATATTGTGTTAGGTGTAACAGGGGGTGAGCAAAAATCCCCCTTGTTTGGTGGGGCTGTAAGGGGGATTGAGGGAAACACCCTAAAAAAGGGGGGTAGTTTTTTGCATTCATGTTATGTGATTTTCATCACATGATTTTCATACTTAATAGTTTTATGTAACATGGTGGTGTTGAAGTCCAATAAGAAATTGCAGCACACACACTAGTGTGCGACCAATAGGTCGTAGCGATACATTAGTATGATGGCCAAATTATTCAATTAATTTGGTGCAGTGTATAATTTAATTTTCCCTTAATTAAATTGGAAAATTAAATTGAATCTTATCTCATGATCACTTTTAATAGTTAACTGAGTGTGATAAAATATGTTAGCTCATGTATTTCGAGTTGAGGGTGGTTGGTGAGGCATGCAGAGTAATTCTATTAGTTATGGAGTTTGAATTGCAGTTGGTGCATTAGTTTAATGCATGAGTAATCAGTTAACTCAGTTAGGTGGGTTAGAGTTAGTTGAACTAGTTGTAACTATTTGTTGCACTAGTGAGTGTTATGCAGAATTATGATCTACGAATAAATAAAATTCCCTAAATGTGGTGCTATGCATCTAGAACAATAGATTAAAGACTTTGCTATCAATTTCTCTAAGAGTAAATAGACACACAGAGATATAGAAGAACCTACTTGTGATCCAAGTGCTTCCTGTTCTCCTTCTATCGCTTTTATTGTAGGCTCCAATCAAACTTAGATCGCCAGATTTATTCCTGAAAGTATAAACAAAGAACAACAAAATATTTGCAATATACAGATGCCTAACTATCTTAATTAGTTAAATTGATTGAACATGAAACATATATATAATTCAAGAGTCCATTGCATGAGAAATAGAAACATAAATAGATACATATATGGGAAAATGAACAACAATATTTATTAAATATTAGAAGTGGGAGGTTACAACCAATGATCGATTTGATGTCACCAGCTCCAGCATCATCCCAGCCTCATCATAATCAAAATCTCACCAACAACATATCACTTCAATCACTCTCTCAATTTAGAATCCAACATCATTTCTTTACCAAAAATCTTCCTTCCCTAGCACTAGGATTTGTGCTCAATGAAAAGGGAAAATGATGGTAGTTTCTCAATCAATGACTTTCTAATAATAGGAAAGATATGTTCCCAAGCTCAGAGGTGTTATATGGACATTTGGATTCGAAGTTTGACACATATGGACTCTTCTAGAAGGCAATGGCCATGTGGAGATTCTGGAACAATGAGAATTTCTCTCCCATTTGACCAACACATTGTTGAATGTCAGGAAGTGCATTGCAGTGCACCCTTGAATGGAGGGAGCTGCATATGCAACGCAGTTAGTCCCTTGAGAGGCAGCGTTGGTGAGCTCATAATGATATAAAATATACTTCAAACCTTGGAAATCTTGCAATAGAAGTCATGAATGGTTTTTTCTTGTCTTAGGGCATGTAGCAACTGAAATGGTAGGGGATGATAGACCCTATTTCATTGGTCTTGGGGATGATGTCCAATTTGACCAGTCATGGGGGATGATGCCCAAATTGACCTATAATACTGAGAGATCAAGTGAATTAAATATTATTTAATTCACAATCAGTGATCTTCCATGCAATTGGTGATTTACTATTAATAGTTGCATGCATGTCAGTTCCAGTGGAGACCCAGTTGAGACAAAGGTTAAAGGTATCTTAAAAATAAATTGTGTAATTAGTAGGTTGCCTGCATGCAACCAGACATCCATTGGAGTTCCCATGATCCTTGCGCATATTTGGAAGGCTAAAATTTATAAATAATAGGGATTTCATTCATTAGGAATCACGCAAGAAAGGCAGGTTGTTTATAGGTTGAGAATTGGCTAAGTGTTGGCCAATTTTGTCCAGGATAGTGTGAGATAGTTGTGAGAGTGTAGGAGACTCTTGTGAGAAGAGTGCATTGTAATTGTTTCATGATTCCATGGTTAATATAAAATATAAGATATAGGGGTTTTGAAGAGCAAGCTTTACCCGAGAAATTATCTGTGTTGTGGTTTGATTTTATTCTTTGTTTGCTTAATGTGATTGGAGATTGTGTTTAATTTCCGCAATTGATTTGTAGAAGCGATTCAGTATCTAGCTTTAGTACATTGTTAGATCGGATTGAATCCATTGATATACATATGTTTGTATATATGGTATCAGAGCACAGGAAATCAATATAGTGGAGGAGAAGCTGACTTTGTGACTAAATAGAATTCAAATTTGCAAAAGACATTCTTGGTGCGACAAGCGATTCAGGATCGAAATGGCTTTCACTGGCTTGAGATTGGAGTATGCACTTGAGGGAAGCACTAACTATATTGTTTGGAAAGATAGGATGGAGGCAGTACTAGAGGAAAATGGTTTGAAAGAATTCATTGATAATGATGTTCCCAAACCCGATGTAGTAGATGCTGCAATTCTTGTTGCTTGGAAAAAGAAGGTTGCAAAGGTGAGGAGGATCTTATTGGAGGGAGTACGAGACCAAATTTTCTCAAGTATCCATGGAAAAGTGACACCATATGCAACGTGGAAAGCTTTGAAAGATATATTTTAGAGCAGTAGTGATCATAGAAAATTGGCACTGAAGGATAAACTCAGGAAAATCAAAATGGAGAAAGGTGACACCATGCCGAAATATTTAAAAAAGTTTGTCCAATGTTAGGATGAGCTTGGGAGCATCAGAATTACTGTCGTGGATGATGAATTGGTGAGCCTAACTCTTCTAGGACTTCTCAAGAGTTGGCACAATTATCAGGACTCTGTCAATGGAAGGGAAAAGATGCCAGATTGGGAACGGCTTAGTCGGATTTGGTGCAAGAAGAATTCAAGTAGAAGACCAGGGATGGTTCTTCATCTAAGCATGATGATGAAGAAGATTTCACTTTGGCTGCAAAAGAAAAGGATGGGAAAGGAGATAAATTTGATTGCAAATCTGAGTCCGGCAAAGATGACAAGAATCATGACATGTCGAGAGTGAAGTGTTTTCACTGCCACTAGCATGGACATTATGCCACTAATTGTCCACAAAAGAAGAAGAAAAATAAGGTTTTAGGATTTGCAGTTGGTGAGGCTTTGGCCTCGCAATTTGAGCTTGAATTTTTACTCATTGCATGCATGGTGTCAAGTGCAATGGGATCGGTGTGGTACTAGGATAGTAGTGCATCCTTTCACATGACGGGAGACAAAGAAATTTTCAGTAGCTTGGAGGAGAATGACCTCCAGATGCATATCGAAATGGGTGATTATGGGAAGTATGGTGCTACCAAGATTGGTATAGTTACCTTCCAGAGACAGTCAGGTAAGACCTTTCAATTAAAAGATGTAATGCATGTACCAGGCTTGAAGAAAAATTTGGTCTCAGTTGCAATGTTGGAGAATATAGGCTATGATGTTGTTTTCAGCGAGGGAAAATATTTGTTGTGACACAAAACAACAGGACAAGCCAAGAATATTGGGATTCAAGTTAAGAATATCTATAAACTTGATGTAGATGGATGCGCAACATTGATGGGTAAGGCAGACAAAGTGGTGAGCTGAGATGAGGGTGAGCTATGGCACATGAGATTAGACCATCTACATCACAGAGCCTTGAAGGTCATGCAACAGATTTCTACGGGTCTTCCCGAGGGTACTATTTTGTAGTCAGACACATGCAAGGGATGTACTATGGGGAAGTATGCAAAGGCCACTTTTCACGAGAAGGAGAACTGAGCCTCGAAGGTCCTTGAGATAGTTCACTCAGATGTGTGTGTACCATTTTCTATTACTTAGACATCAAAGCATAAGTACTATGTGATATTTTTTGATGAATTTTCTAGAAAGTGTTGGATCTACTTCATGCAAAAGAACAATCAGACGTTCTCAAAATTTCTTGAGTTCAAAGCATTGGTGGAAAAAGACAAGGGGAAGCATGTGAAGGCTCTTAGGAGAAAAAATGGTGGTGAGTACATCTCCAATGAATTCAAGAACTTCTGTAGCAAAGAAGGAATTCAGAGAGAGTTGATTGCGCCTCATAACCCGTATCAGAATGGGGCCGCAGAAAGAAAGAACTGAATAATTGTGGGTGTAGCACGAGTGATGTTGCATGATCAGGGAATATTGTTGCATCTGTGGGTAGAGGCATGCAACACAATAATATTTGTGCAAAACCGTTGCCCTCATCAGATACTTGGCATGAGTACACCAGAAGAGGCTTTTACTGGTAAGAAACTTGATGTTTCACATTTTAAGATTTTTGGCTCATCTGTTTATGCCCATGTGACCAAAGACGCTAGGAAGAAGCTTGAACCAACATCTGAGCTTGGGATATTTGTGGGGTACACTGAAACTCCCCACAACTATCGGGTGTATTTACCAAACAATAGAATGACTATTGTGTGACGGGATATAAAATTTGATGAGGAGAAAGCCATGCGATTGTCCCTTGAGAGGGAGCTGGATTTGCATGCAGAGGAGGAACTCTTGGTTCCAAAGAATGAACCTCAAGATGTGGAGCAGCCACATGCAGAGGATCATGGAGTGGCAGAAAACACTCATGTAGAGCCATCTACCAGAAATGGTAGAAGGTGCACCACGGAAGCTGATAGACTGAGACTTGATGCAGTAGAGAATGTAGGAGCCCCTACTTCACTGCACAAATAGAGACAATATCCAGACATGTTTATTGGATACATGGCTCTTATGAGAAAGTGTATTGTGACAGAACCATCTTCCTTTCAGGAAGAAGTGCAACAACCAATTTGGGTTGATGCTTTGGTAGAGGAGTATGACTCCATCATCAAGAACAGTGCATGGGAGGTTGTCCCAAGACTGGTCAGAAAATCAGTGGTTGGATCTAGATGGATCTATAAGGTGAAGCAAGAAGCAGATGGGAGCGTGGAGACCTACAAGACCATATTTGTGGCCCAGGGATTATCACAAGTTGAGGGGATTGAATATGAAGATACTTTTGCACCAGTCGCAAGGTACTCTTCCATTAGATCTATCCTTGCACTCTCAGCGCAGATGGGGTGGCACATTCATCATATGGATGTGAAAATTGTGTTTCTCAATGGAGTTATTGAGGAAGAAGTGTACATAGAGAAGCTAGAAGGTTACGATATCTTTGACAGTGGGTTGCACATGTGTCGACTCAAGAGAGCACTGTATGGGCTGAAGCAAGCACCTCATGCTTGGTACACTCAGATCGATAGCTATTTCATTCATTTGGGCTTCACCAAAAGTGAAGTGGATGGAAACCTGTACCAGATTGTGGTTGATGGTAAGCTCTTGATTATCGTACTTTATGTTGATGATCTAATTTTGACAGATGATAAGCAGCTGATAAAATCATGTAAGGAGAATATTGCAACGGAGTTTGAAATGAAGGACATGGGACTCCTTCACTATTTCCTTGGTTTCTAAATATGGTAGCGGGATGATGAAATTTTTTTTTCTCAAGGAAAGTATGCCAAAGAGATACTGGATAAGTTTCACATGGAGAGCTATAAACCCATGGGCACTCCTCTTCCAGGAAATTGGAGGAAAGAGGATGCTACTTCTAGAGAAGTAGTGGACGCTACTATCTATAAGAAGCTAGTGGGTTCATTGATGTACTTGGTGAACACCAGACCAGAAATTTGCTACGCAGTTAACCAACTGACTCAAGTTATGGTTAAGTCGACCAAGCTCTTTTGGAAGGCGAGGAGGCATGTCTTGAGATATCTCAGGGGCACTACAGATTATGGATTATGGTACAGATGGAAAAAGGGAGTGAAGCTTCAAGGTTTCACATATGCAGATTGGGCAGGCAGTCCGTCAGACAGAAAGAGCACATTAGGAGGGATCTTCAACATAGGATCGACAACAGTGTCTTAGTGCAACATGAAGCAATGATCTGTGGCACTCAGTTTAGTCGAGGCATAGTACATGGAAGCAAGTCAAGCTGCATGTGAGGCCATCTAGATGAGAAATATCGTGGTTGGTTTGTTTGGTTCTCAGATGGATTCGATAGTGATACATTGTGATAACTAGAGTTGCATTAAACTCTCGGTTAATTTGGTTTTTCATGATAGGTCCAAGCACATAGAAATCCGGTACCACCATCTCAGAGATTTTGTTTAGGGGAGCATTATGTTACTTCAGTACATTCCCACGGAAGATCAGGATGCAAATATTTGACAAAGGTGCTCACCAGGAGAAAATTCGAATAACATAGAGGCAGGATTAGGGTGGAAAATAATCCATTTCTTGTTGAGAGGGAGCATTGAATTCCAACAAGAAATTGTAGCACACACACTAGTGTGGGACCAATAGGTCCTAGCGATACATTAGTGTGATGGCCAAATTAATTAATTTAATTCGTGCAGTGTCTAATTTAATTTTCCCTTAATTAAATTGGACAATAAAATGTAATCTTATCTCATTATTACTTTTAATAGTTATCCGAGTGTGATAAACTCTGTTAGCTCATGTATTTCGAGTTGAGGGTGGTTGGTGAGGCATGCATATTAATTCTATTAGTTATGGAGTTTGAATTTCAATTGGTGCATTATTTTAATGCATGAGTAATCAATTAACTCAGTTAGGTGGGTTAGAGTTAGTTGAACTAGTTGTAACTATTTGTTGCACTAGTGAGAGATCAAGTGAATTAAATATTATTTAATTCACAATCAGTGATCTGCCATGCAACTGATGATTTACTATTAATAGCTGCATGCATGTTAGTTCTAGTGGATACCCAATTGAGACAAAGGTTAAAGGGATGTTAACTATCAGTTGTATGATTAGTAGGTTGCTTGCATGCAACTGGACATCCATTGGAGTGACCATGATCCATGCACAGTTTTGGAAGGCCAAAATTCCTAAAGAGTATGGGTTGCATTCATCAGGAATTGTGCAAGGCAGGCAAGTTGTTTAGAGGCTGATAATTGACTAAGTGTTGGCCAGTTTTGTCCAGGACAGTGTGAGACAGTTGTGAGAGTGCAAGAGGCTCTTGTGAGAAGAGTGCATTGTAATTGTTTCATGATTCCATGGTTAATATACAATAGAAGATAGAGGGGTTTTGAGCAACAAGCTTTCCCCAGGAAATTAACTATGTTGTGGTTTGATTTGATTCTTTCTTTGCTTCATGTGATTGGCGATTGTGTTTAATTTCCACAATTGATTTGTAGAGGTGATTCAGTATCTAGCTTTAGTACATTGTTAGATAGGATTGAATCCATTGATATACATATGTTTGTATAATTTATACAGGTGGTTTTCCCCATGGTCTTGTAGTTTTTATTAAGGGACTAAAATTTTATTCTAATCCATCGCTTATGGATGCCACCCAATATAGAAGAATATTGAAAACTGTTTCTGGTTTTCCTTGTTTTGGGTTTCCAAGGAAAAATATATATGTGAATGTGTGTGTTTTCCATTGCATCTTTTCTATTTTATTTAGAATCTGTTTGCAACAATTAATTGTACAGGGTTAAAGATTACATTTGGTGTTTAATCAGTTTGGCTTCAAGGGGGCACTTTTGTGGCCAAGGGGTTTTTTTTGGGCATGTGGTAGACCCTTTTAAAGGGAAAATCTTTGATTTGATTCTTGTGGTGAAAGGAAATGGCAAGTAGTTAAAATATGAATATAAAGAAATTTAATGGGAATTTTTTTCATTTTTGAAGCTCAAAATGGAAGATCTATTGATGGAAAAGATCAATGGATCACTATGGATATGGGCACTGCACCAACATGGATGTTGAGAAAATTCTGGACCAAGTTGGACTGAAAGGAAAATAGAACAATATGATTATATGTCTCAAATTAAATATTATTGAATGTTTTAGGAGAATCTACAATGAAGGAATTATGGAGCAAGTTAGTGAATTTGTATTAGTCACTTCCCTAGTGAACAAACAATTCTTACTAAAAAAATTGTATAACTTGAGGATGAAGGATGGAGACTTGGTGAAAAAGCATCTAAACTCCTTCAATAATGTGGTAAGTGAGCTATTATATGTTGATATTAAAATTTCATATAATAATACGTGTATTAGTTTGTTCTGTTCTTTACCAGACTTATGGAATAGCTTTGTAGTTGGCAGAGGTAGTAATTCAACCAATTTAAGTTTAAATGATATAGTCTCATTGTTTCTATCAAAGGACATGGGATGGAAACATATAGAATTTTAGAACTCATATTCCTTGTATGTAAGAGTATCCTCCAAAATTAGAAATAAAAATAAGTCCTCAGGTGGGAGATATAAATCTCGAAGAAGATCTAAATCTCTAGGAAAATTTGTAAAGCTATTTTGGAGATGTGGAAAAGAAGAACATTACAAGAAAGATTCTAAATAAAAAAATTTCGAGAAAGGAAAGGGATATGATGAGTTTCCTTCTACATAATAAAAAACCTCCCCAGGTGAAGGACGAGAAGTGTATTTTTCTTCTTCAATTACACATGTAGATCACGATACATGGTTGGTTGACTCAAGCACATCCTTCCATATGAATCCTCATAGGCAGTGGTTTTGCAAGTATGAAAGATATGATGATCGTGATTATTTCTTAGGAGATGAATCATCAACTATAATAATAGGACGCGAAAATTTCAACTTGAAGCTAATGGGTGGAAGGATTAAAACACTCCCTAGTCTTGTGCACATCCTAAGGTTAGTTAGAAATTTGATTTTTGTAAGCAAGATGAGTAATGTAGGTGTAAAAATAGTGTTTGAAAAGGAGGCCCACAATATTTTTCAAGGAGAAATGGTATTTCTAAGGGGAGTTTGGATTAAGAATTTGTTTAAGCTGTTAGGAAGCACTATTAGTGATGGTCTCAACAGTTCTATTATTCATATGGGTGAAGTAGAAGAAGTTAAATTTACTACAGTCTCTATAGAAAATACTATGATGTTGCATCAAAGACTAGGACATATCAGATTAAAGGGCCTTTAAGTTACATTGTAATGATATGGTAGAAGGTATGCATAATTTCTCTCTGGATTTTTAATTTTGTGAACATTATTTATATGGGAAGAAAAATTGGGTAAGATTATCCTATGGTTCTATTGTCTCTACGAAAAACACCCTCCAAATTTTTTCTTACAATTGAATTTTGGAGCATACTAAGGATCTTGTGATTTTCCATTCTATTGACGGTGTTGGAACCGTCAAAATTTAGGGTATCTCCTTGATATGAAGTCCCAATTAGACCTCACGCCACTTGGTGTATGAGTCCCATATGTAATAAATTCTTGGTTTCCATGTTCTTAAAGATCAACCTTGGATCTGACTATCGACAAGAGAGAGGGGTGAAAATGTACTTTCGAAAATAAAGCTGGGTGTGCTTGGTGAATTTAAAATTCCAAGTGTGTCAAGGTTCTTCTACTGCAGGGGGAGAGAGATAAGTGGGCCTATAAGAGAGAGGTAATAATACCACTATGGAAGAGATACACATGAACCTAAAGGATTCGTCTAACATCCAACGGAATAGTCCACAAGGGACGTGACGGTCATTACAACCAGTAATTGAGAAAGATATTCCTAATATCCTATGGAATAGTCCACAAGGATGGGACAACAATAAAAAACATTAAAACACATTCTCAATAAGATAAGTGCCAAAATAAATGAAATAGTTCAACTATCTTAGCACATGTGAAAGCAAACATGAAATACAAACATCTACATAATAGTCTTACAAAAATTCATAGTCCATACATGAAAAATATGTTGGCCTTGGAAGGCTTATATTATTAAGTAGAAGTTCCAAGACAAATTTATACAATGAACATCACTAGCTCCAATAGTGGAGCAATGGAGCCACTCGCTCCACAAAATAACTACCTTATCTCTCTAATGCTTTGCTGGTGGAGCCAAGGTGAAAATTCCTTTGCTTATAAAATGAGGGAGTATATATAACCAAGGGTGACTCTTTGACTACCTTCATGATTTTTTGAATTCCTATGACTTTTCAACTTACATGACTCTTTACATTCCATGTGTGTCCTTTGGCCTTCCGTTTTACAACACATTTTGAATACAATATACATGGTCCACAATAGTGATGTGGCATATAAACACTCATGACATGACATGACATAAAATTGTTGACATGGAATTCTTGATGACATGAAAATTTCAAGCCAATGCTGCTACTCAAGTTGAGTGTCTTCGTGAAAGAGCTTTCGTTTTCACCTCTGCATGCATTGGTGATGAGGAGTCTTCAATGATCTCAAGTCTTGGATAGTGGTCGCAAACTAGTGTCCCTTCGCTTTCTCATGATCAATCAACTTGTTAGTTCAACTGCAAGAGTGTCTTTGATAACTTTTCCCTCCTTCCTCACCTTCTTCTTCATCTTTCCATGACATGATAGAGTACATGTTCCTGCAATTCACTCATGACGAGACGACATCAATTCGAAAACCCCTAGCCTAAGATGATGCATTCTGATCCATAAAATGAGCCCAAAACAAGTGACAGGCTATACATGGAGGCTTAGTGACTACAAAGTTGTGCAATTTAGGCAGAAAAGGGGAATTATTGACCCTTGAGACTACGTAGTGCATAATTCAAGCTGGGTTGAGGGACATGATTGCGCAGTTTATGGATCCAGTGGGACATGCGACAGGGATGGGCACTAGGAGAGCTTATTGTGCAGTTATGGGAGTCAAAGAAGGTCGAGTAAATACGTAGCTGCATAGTTCAAGGGCTTAGGGGATGTTATTGAGGCTTGTGGTTGTGAAATTTGTTGTTTAAGCCGGGTTGGAAGCCATGAATGCACAATTTCGGAGGTCAAGGTCAAGGTCTTGGTCACATAAATGTGCAGTGGAGCAATCCTGGGAGGGAGGTACTTTGCACTATGGAGTTCCAAGTAGCAATATCATAGCTAGAGGACTAAAAAATATAGTGCATAGCTCAGAGAGGCCATGTGAAGCTAATTTTCTTGATTAGAATGTTTTCTGAAAAATTACTTGAGTGTGGGACTGGTGAGATTGGTGTGAACATTAATGAACTTTGACTCTGGTCACACACTTGGAAAATTTTGACAACTCAAACAACATAGATAATACATGACATATAAAAAAATAATCTACCTCCATGTGACAATTTTACGACTATTTATCACAAGCGTGACGCCAAAGATACACTTTACGACGACCGTGGAAACACTTGTGCGACAGTGCTCAAAACTTTGGAAATGCGTGCGACAGGTACTTACAAGGTTAGAAAAACTAATTTGACCTGTTGGAACCACTATAATAATCTCATATGTACAATGTGACATCCAACATGCCAAAAGATGACACTTTTCCTATCTTGCTAAAGGGATCACAACATTGTAAGAAAACTGATGAAGTGAGCTTCAAAGTTTGTGAGGGCAATGAACAAGACCAAGGAAGGCATTGTAATTTCGTATAGGAAATTTTTTTGGATGGTGTTGTAGCAGCTACAACACTTCGTGACACACTAGTAGAATTCTAGCTTCTATGTCTCGATTCACTTCTTTTGTGCAGGTCCTTCGTTCTTTAGGGAGTATTGATTCATCGTACATATCACTTTGGTTTCCCCACTTACCTCGTGAATAGACGAAGACCCCGTTGTGCCAATTTGGTTTAACTCAATAAAAATTCAACATTATTACAATATTTCAAGTAGGGAAGGGTAGCAAAGCTCGTGAGTTTAGGTTTTTTAGAGTATAAGTTTTCATCTCTAGTTTTTCTCTTCTTCCAGTAGTCCTAGACAATACCCTAATGGAGTCACTTCAGGAACAAAAACATTTATTTGCTACCAGTGAGCTTGAAAAATACCCCGTCGAATTTTCTTGCTTTACCTCTCTGCGCATGAAGCCTTTCTCTTATTTCATATTTATTTATTTAAAAGAGGACTGTGCATTGGAACTTATTCATTTATGGTAGAAGAGGGATCCCAAATTATTGAGAGCAGGAGAGGTTGTTAATTTAGAGAAGAATATAGATACCTATGATTTATTTTTTCTCATTTATATTTTCCCTTCTCCTTTTTTACTGATTAGATAAGTATGAAAACACAAAAATATAAAAAAAACGAATACAGGCACAAGGTTTCCTGGATAGATATGATTTCATCGTTTGCCCAAAAGTCTCCTTACGGATGGACCATATTTTATGTCAAAACTTCATCAGCCAAAAGACATAACAAACACAAGGAATATGGACCAAAGGCCAACCAAATGTTGAAGTGTCACAAGGCTCCTTAAACTTCGGCCATACACAATCTCAGAAACCAACACATAGATAAAGAGAACACTTATTCACATAAAAAAAACAAGAAACAAAGTAAGCATCAAGAACACAACTAAAGAGAACAAAAGAAAAATACGTACATAGTGTAGGGAACAACCCCTGATGCTCATTGAAAAAAATGTTTAAGATTTTGTCCATTGATAGGGAGAGTGAATATTCCCGTCAAGTGATTGAAGATGATAAGTGTGTTGGCTAAGCTTCTCGTGTACAATGAATGGTCCAATCCACGTGGATTGAAAATAAGTGTGTTTGCCTTTTTCTTCATGGGTTTTGTCCCACTTCAAGACTAAGTCACCCACAATAAAGTTGTTCTTCCCTGCATACTTCTTTTTGAACCACCTCTTGATACGATTTCGATGAAGAAAACTTTTTTCTTATTATTTTAATCTTTCATCTTGGTGATTATGAAGGGTTTAAATCCTACGTTACACTAACATACATGGATTTCCTTCGTATTCTTGGAGATTTGGAGAGAAGGCAAGTAGATACTAGGTGGGAGGATCGATTCTTTTCCATATACCAGGAAGTAGGGGGAGGTTTTCAGGGAAGGCTTAGGCATGACTCGGTTAGCCCACATAGAATTTACCAAAGTAGAGTGCTAGTTCCTCTGCTCAAAGAATATGTTCTTATTAATGATGAAAATAAAGTTCTTATTCATGGATTCAACAACACCATTCTCCTGAGCATAATTCCATTTTCTAATGCAATGTCATAAAGTTTTAACGATGAGAAATACGTTGCATTGTAAAAAACAAGTGAAGTAGGAACATCGAACATGGAAATGATGTTCTGACATAAGAATTTAATGACTTCCTGATCATTCACTTGTTTGAGCAGAATTGATTCAGTCCACCTCATGAAATAATCTATTGCAGTGAGAATATAGTGGTACTGCTTTGATGAATGGGGAAAAATTTCACCAATAATATCCAAGTCCCATTATTGAAACGGTTCTTCTACTGCGATAGGCTACAGTGGGGTGGCTGACTTATTTTTTCTCCCGGCACACCTTTGACGAAACATACATTTGCGGACGTGAGCATGAGCATCCTTAAATAGTGTGGGCAAATAAAAAATGACCTGCGTGATTTTATGCATCATTGTGTTTCCCGCAAAGTGTCCCCTAACTCGTTCGTCATGGAGATCACACAATACCTTATCTGAATCATGTTTTTAGAAACACCTGAGAAATAATCCATTATGGGGGCACAGTGTTGTTCTCAAGGTATTAGCGCATGTATGCATACCAAGGATTTGTGCTAGTAGTGGGGAGGGCTCACTTGATGCTGTACATTTCAATTTATTGTTCCCACCCTGAAGGATTTTATTCTTCTATTGTGTCCACTACCTCTACTGCTAGTCGACAAAGACCATGGCCCTTCATCGTGTGAACTGGATTGATTTCTAGATTATATTCCTGCAAACCAATCATCCAGTTCGTTATCCTTTCACCCAAATCTTGTGGGAAAAGAAATGATCTAAATTTTGTGTGTGGAACAAAGATAATACAATGATTCTTCGATAAATAGGGATGAAAGTGATTCACCACATTATATATTGCATAAGAATTTTTTTCCACGGCTAGGTAGTTTAGCTCAGGTCCTTGTAGAATTTTTCTCATGAAAGAAATATGTCACTCATTTTTCAGATCATTATTGTGTGTGAGTATAGTGGAAAGGGACGTGTCAGAAGCGAAGGTGTAGAGAAAAAAAATCTTTGTTGAAATCTTGGTTGTATAACATAGGTGATTCTATGATAGCTTGTTTTATATAGGAAAATGCATCATTTTCCATCTTATCCCATCTATAAATAACTCCTTCTTCACCATCTCCTGTATTAGTTTTAAAATCTGAGCATAATCGGAGATGAACTTGCGGAGGAAGTTAATCTTCCCCAGGAAGGAATGTGTGTCCTTCTTGTTCACTGGGAATGGAATCCGCGTGATTTTTCTAAACCTGTCCGAGTTTACTTTAATCCCAATTTTAGCGATAATGTGGCCCAAGATATTACCCTCAAACACTACGAAGATGTTTTTCTTGGGATTGGTTGATATCCCGTACTTGCGACATCGCTCGAAAATTTGATTTAAATGGTGTATGTGATCTGACCTCTACTTGGAGAAATTAGTTACGCCGTCGAGATAGACCACTATGCACTTCCCAATCAATCCATAGAATGTTATGTCCATAGTTTGTTGAAACGTTGCAATGATGTTGACCAACCCAAATGGAATTCGCTTAAAAGAGAATGTACCCCAATTCATTGAGAAGGTGGTCTTGAGTCTATCAGGCTCTAAGACCACAACCTGGTTGTAGCCTGAATATCCATCAAGAAAAGAATTTTTTTTAGACCTTGATACTGTTTTTAAAATTTATCCCATGGATGGCACAGGGTGGTTATCCTTGTCCTAGGTGCGATTGAGATTTCATAAATCAATGCATAGATGGATTTCCCTAGACTTATTTATGACAGGGACCGAATTTGACACCCAGGTGGAGTTCTGCACTTTGTATATGGTTTGAGCATCCAAAAAATTATTTAACTCTTTCTTAATGAGAGGCCCAAGCATCAGATGTACTTTTCTCAGTTTCTGTTGAAACGGCTTGGCCCCTTATTTTATTGGTATTACATGCTGGATGATTCATGTGTCATAAGTTTGAAGCTCATATTATGTCCACGTGAACACATATCAGTACTGTATGAATAAGTGGATAAAGGCTTTCTGGTCTTGTGGTGTACAACAAGAACCAAAATTTACATATTTCGGATCCTTGTTTATTCCTGGGTTAATATGTTCATGCGACAATGTGGAACTGTGGGTTTGGGCATTAATAAGTCCCCAGAAGCGATTTTGAAGGTCATACATCTTCTCTAAAGATACCACACCCTTTGGAATGAAATTTTCTTTACTTGTGTTGGATGCATCTTGTAGTGCCTTTTCGTGCTCGTCCTCATCGATTTCTGTGTCTTTGAACACATCAACATTCACCATGAAGCACAATATTTTTTGGTCATCATTAAAAAAATGTAAATTAGTGATGTTATCGAGGATGGATGGTTTATAAATAATTTATATAGAAAAATCGTCCCTTAATGGTGACAACCTAGCAACAACATTTTCTAATGCATCCACAACTGTGTTACACATTCTTAGAAAGGAAATGATATTAAAAGCTTGGAAATGTGAAATTAAACACCATACCTCTTTTTTATAACTCTTTAGATGTTGTGAAAAAAAATGTATGGTGTCATGTACCTGTTGCACCACAATTTTTGAATCACCTACTACTTTTAAGGACACAACATTGAGGTCAATGGCTCTTTGTGAGCCTAAGATGAGTGCCTCATATTCATCAATGTTGTTAGTGCACTCAAATTCCAAGAAACTCGAGATCAAATTTTTTCTCTGCAACGGGTTTATTAAAACACAACTTGCTCCAGAGCCTTCCATAAAAGTAAAAATTCCACATTTTATATGTACAAGGATCATGAACTACACTAGTACAACAACAACAACAACAACAACAACTACTACTAATACTTACTTTACAAATGTCATTTTCACTTGTTTGACTAGGAAGGAGCTCTAACTATGTTTTTTGTGGGACTGGGGATGGTTGTGCAAGATAACATCCCAGTTGTGTCTCTAGGAAGAAATTGCCAAAAATGAGTTTTGTGAAAGCCACTAGTTCGTTATGTCCGTTCAAGGGAGTAATATTATGTTTCATGTACCTTTCTAAATCCACCTGAATCTATTGTTTTTTCCCTTATACAAAAGAAATAAGTGTGACTAATTTGTAGAAAAGTATCCTTGTAACTTACTTGACCAGTATCTACTTAACAATAATCTGTATACCTTTGGTATGTCCACAATCACTATGTTTATGCATTGGTGAACTCGTCTGTCGAATGATAAGCGGATGATCACATATCTAATTTCGCCAATTGCCTGGACAAGAGTCATGTCCAGTTGAATGATATGTGCATCTATTTTATTCGAATTTGCATTAATTTTATTTGCGATAGATAATGGAATTACATTCATTGATGCACTGGAATCATCCAAGCAATTATGTACATTGAAAATGAAAATTTCAAACGATAAGAGAAAGGGAGGGCAGAGTGTATTCGCTTCCATTGTTAAAGAATTAAGTAATAACTTGAGGGAACCATAAGAGGTACCTGATACCTTGTCTGAAGGGGCATTGTTACCTGCAGAGGATTTCCCAGGTGTGCCTAAGGGAATGTCCCGCTGGCTTGTGACCTTTGTTATCTCAAATAATGAAACGTTTGCACAAAACTTGTTCATATCTTAAACTATGTTATATTCCATAACGAGAAGGATAACAGAAGTGTCTGGGGAAGTGTCCTAATGTATAATTTCTGGAGCAATGATATTTTATTTGTTGTTTACAAAAGTGTTTTTCATTGAGGCTAATTTCCTAGACTTGCTCTAAGTGCTCTGCGTTGAGTTGACTCGCACACTAATTTTCCTTAACAAAGCTTCTTTGAGTTTCTACTTCATAAAATCTATTGCAGTGGCCTACCCTTGGATTATTAGATTATATCAGTTGGTCTGTTGCTAGGCTGGAGGGTCACTCAGAGGTTGTTTCTCGATTGTACTCCTTTGGGATGTGAGTATGCAATTGAACATATTTACTGTATTCCCAACACTTAGAGTCTCATCGATTCCAAAAACTTGTTCCTTCTATTATTTAGGCTCGGTTTGCTCATCAAAAAGCACCACATCGCAAAGATGCATAGCAAGAGCATTCATGGTGTGATTCCATTGTGGGTATGTTTTCTCGGAATCGTAATCTTGAAGATATGAACAATATGTGCCCATGAATAACTTGTCAAGATTCAACTCGAGTTCTGTGCATACTTTTCCAGTTGGTTACTGCTGCTACCTAAATTTGAAATCTTTATGAGCAAGTTGTATCATAGGGGATTGTTTCTCATGACTGTCTCACTTGACCTTTGTTTGATAGATTCTGAACCATGCAGGTCAAGTTCTCAATATCAGTTGGTTCTTTCTACTTGGCCTTACGTACGGAGGCCTGATACCTTTTACCTATGACTTTAGAGTCCTTTATTGGTTCATCATCAGAGATGACTCCAATTGTGCACAATTCCTTCTCAACCGCGATAGCCTCTTTGTAATTTTCCATTAGTGTTGGTTTCGCAGTTCGCTTCACGATCTACACAATGCTTGTCGGAAAGGAAAAAGTGTGGTAATATATGGTGATGGAGTCATGAGGTTTTGCATCTTCTGGAAATATATTTAGGATATGATTGAAGGTTGTGATACCAGAAAAATTCTCTACCATTCAAGGTACATCGGAAAAGTCTACATGCAACATCATTGTGACATACCTCAAGTGTTTGCAGATGTAGGTAAAAGTTTTCCAGATGATTTTCAACCTTCATTGTTTTATCAAGGTCATACTTTATTAAGAGCTTCTCTGAGTTCTTCGCCATCTTTTTCAACACACCCATAAGTGCAAGTGAGCCCTGATTCATCCAATATATATCTTCGTTTTTCATGTCTTATTATTTTCTTTCCTCCTTTTCTTTTTCATATTATGATGGCTCTTCTTTTTCTTCCTCACCACACAACCCATGAAAGGTTATGCCTAAGAGTACAGGGTTATCTCCATTGCCACCACTGAAAACTAGATGTTCTTCTTCTTTCCACAGAGTCTTATAGCTCTTCAATGGTGGAAATAACTACATATTCAATAGAGGAAACCACTATATTAGTAGGGGTTGTTTTGTTCTTCTGTGAATAATATGTGTTATCACCCAAAAATTTTCAAAACATCATTGTGTTATGTTTTTTTTTGGTCATGGTTCAAATTAGGTTTAGAAGTCAATTTAGGATTTGGTTAAGGGTAGGTTATATTTTTATAAGTTCAAAGGTCATCATTAAGTTCAATTAAATTTTTTCAAAGGTTCATTCATTTTAAAAAATCCATAATTCCATTTAGGAGTCATTCCATAAAGTTTCAAGTGAAAACTCTACAATTAGCCAGGAATCCACGTTTTCGTAGCGCCACTAGTTCAAAAAAGCTGATTTGTGCTACAAAAGCACTAATATTTTCGTAGCGCAAACTAGGAAAAATACACTGCCGGCACTACGAAAGAGCGGTTTCTTAACCGTCTTGTCAATTGAGCTGAAATTTGTCAGAATCTGTTGGGAAATGATAGGTTAGTGGTATGATGAGTCAGTTAGTGATGAGATTCAATGTACTTACCCATCTTATAGTCATCAATGTCATGATAGGTTATGAATGAGGCATCATTCAGTTATGATATGACATTTCAAATTCAAAATCTTTCCTAATTTGGTCATTCTCGTTTCATTTGCCTCCATACGAGTGTCTGAGCTCTGAAGTAGTTAAGCCAAACCTGTGGTTGTTCCATACAAAGGCTATATTCATCCTAATCAAGCGAGGATGTTTCATATACTCAAGTGAGCTATATATATCCTAATAAAGTGAGGCTTCTTCATATATTCAAGCGAGGTTGTTTTATATATTCAAGTGAAGCTGACAGGTTTTTCTAAGAAGCATGGCAGAGGAAAAGAAAGTTCACAAAGGGGGACATTTTTTAAGATATGAGCCTGAAAATATGAAGGCCATAATTGAAGACCCAGCAGTGATGGAGGCATTCAGAAGAGTATGTTGTCTTCGATTTTGTGAAAAATTGCAGGGCTTCCACACACAGGTTTCGAAAGAATTTGCCTTGCACTTCAATGGACCAACTACCAAGGTTGGAATGATAAATGTGCCAATTACACCAAATATTGTTGCTGCTATGAAAGAGATACCAAGGGGTCAAGAAACTTGGTTCAAAGGTTTCAAATTTGATATGGAGCCATGCAAGGAATTCATGAAACCTGAGTATGTAGATATGGACCTCAATAATGCAATCCCTAGAAGCTGCATCAAAGACATTTATGCAAAGTTGCTTCTCAACATTCAGAGGTATTTTACATGTGAAGGAAGATATCATAAGGTCTACACATATCATTTCAAGCTGCTTCTGCATTTCACTGGTAAGGTTTCACTTGATTTTCCCTTTTTATTTGCATAGGAGTCTTGCCAAAATGACTGATAAAGTACAAGCCAAATCTGAAGGTTGTGAAACATCCTTGTCTCATCATGGTTTGATGAAGTTGTTGATTTTGAATGAGCTTCATAATATAGGCAGGGATTGGTCATCCTTTTTGTTTATGAATGGTTTCGAGTTGGAAATCTTAACTCCTGCTAGAAACCCTAAAAATAAAGGAACTCCTTCACCACCAGTAGCAGAGTCTAGTCAACCCATGGTTGCAAAACCAAAGGAATTTTTAAAATTAAAGCTAAGGAAACAAGTTGAGAAAATGACAGAGCAGACAAAAATTATTGACACATCAACTACATCACCTACAAAATAGAAGTTAAAGAGTGTCAAAGAGGCAAAAAAAAAACAAGTTTCTAGCAAGCAGGAAATCAAGAGAGTGACAAGAAGCCAAGCAGTGGCATCAAAAGGAAAGAAATTTGTTTCAGTTTCAGAGGACAACCTTGTAATTAAGGGAAATTTAGATGACATCCTTCATGCAATTGATATAGAGGAGACAACCATTGTGCAAGCTGACTTCATTGGAGAAGATGAACACAAACATAAAAAGACTAAGTCTACAAAGAAGCTTGATTTTGAGGGTGAAAATGCACCCTTCATCTTTCAGGCAAGGAAACCTTTAACTAGTCATGCTAAGAAACTCAAGGAAGGCAGCAAGGAAGTTCAAGAAACTATTGAAATAGAAAAATCCCCTAAAGAATTGGTTGATCTCTCATCACCTACAATAGAGCATGCAACTAGCAAAAAAAAGAAAGGAAAAGAAGAAATGACAGAGTGTCAACATCTTGAAGAGAAATTGAGGTTAGCAAACCAAGAAATTGTTGTGATGAGAAAGAAGGCCAGAAAGCACAGTATTTAGAAAATAGAGTTTAAAAGAAAGAAGGCACTATGGGAAGGTCAAACTAGTTCTAGGTTTGAAACCCCAAGTAGTGCAAAACAATTTTTCACATGGACAGTTCCAACCATCAAGGAAGCTAAATTTTTCAGAGTAATCAATACTCACTTGAGAGTCAGTAATAGAAGACTTAGAGATCAAGTGGAGGACTTGGAGTAGCAGCTGAAATTGACTCAGGATGAGTTAAAGAACAAGGTGGAGAATGACAATCATTAAAAAGTCAAGAGATAAATCAAGTGAAAATTAAGAATGAACCTCATGAAAATTGTGTTTTTCAGTTCATATGAATTTTTGATTTGATGAAACCAGTGTTATTTTGAGTTTTGGCACATTTGTGGTTTTAATTTTGAAAAATTTTGGACAAAACTGCTCACTCAGCAGTTTTGTAGCGCAAACAGTGTAAAAAGAGTGAAAAGTGCTATGAAACTACTGTAGCAGCTTTTTTCACTCTTTCTCATAAATTTTTGAAGGGAAAAGTATGAATTATGACCTGAAATTGCCAGGGAGGATGTATTAAATGACAATGAAGATAATCCTAGAGGAAAGAAATCAAAAATTTGAAGGAAAAAAGGTAAAAGTGTTGTGCTACGAAACTGTGTTGTTTTTGTAGCGCAGGTCTATTTCAGCTCATTTGAACAATTTGATGATGGTTTTGGACAACTGGAACTTAGGGAGGATTTTGGGCAGGTGTTAATTCAGTTTCTAACAACAAATAATCTCAAAATGATGAGTTTATGATGGTCAGAGTGTCTCAAGAGTGCAAAGGACCCTATGCCTAGAAAACAGAGGTGTTTCCTACTTTTATGGAGGTCAGCATTATGGTCAGTAAGATTTAGAGGTAATCATCTAGATTCGACCAGGTGTTCATACATTTGGAAAATAATGTAATCTAATTAAGATAAGGTTGTTATAGATAGGTGATTAAGAGTTTGAATCCTATTTGTAATAGGACTGTTTAGTGGATTAGTTGTCCTTTTGTAATAAATACCATGTCATATGGTTAGGGAAGGTGTCAAGAGTCAGGAGTTCTATGTATGTAGCTATAGATAAGGTTATATTATGTTGTAAATGATCTATAAAATATCAAGAAGTTGAATATGGTCAGGGTTGGACATTTTTAGCAAGAGACTGTGTTTATTGTAAGTGACTGGTTTTCAACTTAATACAGAGTTTTCTACTTAGCCAACTTGAGATTCATAAAGAGTTCTAGTGTGTTCTTGTTCTAATTCCATCTTATTACTATCCTATGGCATTGGTGTTTTTTTATTTTACTTAGAATTCATCTTGATGCTCTGACTTCCTATATAGACAAATTGACTGTGTTTTTTATTGTTTCACATGTGCATCTCTTGACTAGAACTTTGATATGCCTTGACTTCCATGCTAAGTAGATTGTTTGGTTTTACTGAAACTATTTTGACTCCATAAGCTTAATGTGCACTTGCTGATGTGATTTGCAACCAATATCTATCATTTATCTACTTAATACCCCACATAGAGTTAGACACCTATATTTTTATCAAAAATCATTAACCCTTACATGGGATTGATTTTATTAGTAGCCTATCAGGTCTAATTTTGTGATAACAATATGGAAGGCTGAGTACTCTTGGGATCAATCCAAATTCTTTTGCGAACTGATGGATTATAGGATGGATAGCTTGAATTTGATTATATGGGATTTTAAAAGTTCGAGTGGGTTGTGGTTCGGAAGAGCCACCAAATTTATAAAAACGAGTAGGGTAGGTGCACTGAATGTTGCTTTCTTGATAAAAATATGAGATGTTGTGGTCGGTGGGTTTATCAACCATAAAAATACTAGCTTCCATCCTTCTAGTGCCATAAATGTTGATGGTGCTGGACCTGCCAACATTGAGTGGATCTCCCCGATATGAAGTTTCAATTAGACCTCATACCATTTGGTGTAGTATTCCCATCCATAATAAAGGCTCGATTGCCATATTCTTAAAGATCTACCTTGGATCTAACTGTCAGCAAGAGAGAGGGGTGCAGATTTAGTTTAAAAAAGAAAGCGAGGTGTGTCTGGTGAATTTCCAATTGCAAGTGTGTCAAGTTTATTCTACTATGGGGGGGGGGGGGGGAGAGAAATGAGCTTCTAAGAGAGAGGTAATAGTACCACCCTCGAAGAGACACACATGAACTGAAAGGATACTTTTAAAATCCAATGAAATAGTCCATAAGGGATGTGATGGTAATTACAACCAAAAATTCAGAAAATCTGCCTAATATCCTATGGAATATTCCACTAGGATGGGACAAAAATAACAACCACTACATCACATTCTCAATAAAATAAGTACTAAAATAACCGAAATAGTTTAACTATCTTAGCACATGTGAAAGAAAACATGAAATAAAAACATCTGTAGAATAGTCTTACAAACATTCATAGTTCATGCATGAAGAACATGTTGGTCTCAGAAGGATTCTATTATTAAGTAAAATTTCTTAGACACATATATACAATGAGAATCACTAGCTCCAATAGTGGAGCGTTGGAGCCACTTCTTGCTCCACAAAAGAACTAGATTATATATCTAATTCTTTGCTGGTGGAACCAAGGTTAAAAGCCCTTTTCTTATAAAATGAGGGAGTATATATAACCAAGGATGACTCTTTGAATACCCTCATGACTATTTGAATTCCTATGAATTTTCATCTTACATGACTCTTTACATTCCATGTGTGTCTTTTGGACTTCTAATTTAGAATACATTTTGAATACAATATACATCATGGTCCACAACAGTGATGTTGCATATGAACACTCATGACATGACATGAAACTACTGACATGGAATTCTTAATGACATGTCAATGTCAAGCCACTGTTGTTGATGAGAGTTGAGTGTCTTTGTGAAAGTGATTTCTTTTTCACCTGTACATGCCTTGGTGATAGGGAGTCTAAAATAATCTCAAGTCTTGGATAGTGGTCGTAAACTAGTGTCCCTTCAATTTCTCATGATTAATCATATTGTGAGTTCATTTGCAAGAGTGTCTTTGAGCATGTTTCCATCCTTCCTTACCTTATTCATCATATTTCCATGACATGATAGAGTACATGTTCTTGAAATTCACTTATGAAGTGACGACATCAATCCAAAAAATGATAGCCTCAGATGATGCATTTTGATCCATAAACTGAGCCTGAAACAAGTGATAGGATATATAGAGAGGCTTCAAGATTGCATAGTTGCACAGTTTAGGAAGGAAAGGGGAAGCCTTGAGCCTTGAGACTGCTCAGTGCGCAGTTCAAGCTGGGCTGAGGGACATGACTGCGCAATGTCTGGAGCCAATGGGATAGGCTGTAGGGATGGGCATTGGGAGATATTACTACATAGTTCTGGGAGTCAAGGAAGGTTGAGTGACTGTGCAGATACGTAGTTCAAGCTGGGTTGGAAGCCATGATTGTGAAATTCTAGAGGTCAAGGTCAAGGCTTGGTCACAGAAAATACGTAGTGGAGTAGTCCTGGGAGGTAGGTACTTCACACTACGCAGTGCCAAGAAACATGGTCATAGCTTGAGGACTGATATTTCATAGTGCATAGCTCAGGGAGGTCAGGTGAAGCTAAGTTTCCATGTTAGGAAGTTTTCAAAAAATTACTGTGGGGGACCAATGAGATTGGTGTGAATAATGATGAACTTTGATTTTGATCACATACTTGGCATATTTTGACAAATCAAAAAATAAATGACATATAAACAAATCATTTCCCTCTGTGTGATATTTTTACAACTAGTTATGACAAGTGCAACACCAAAGATACACTTTATGACGACCGTGGCGACATTTGTGCGATAATGCTCAAAAATTTGCAAATGAGTGCGAAGGGTACTTATAATGTTAGAACAACTTATTCGCACAAATATGACATCTTAGAACCACTAGAACAAGCTCATACGTACATTGCGGTAACCATCATTCCAAAAGATGACACTTTTCTTATCTTGCGAAAGGGATCACAACATTGTAAGAAAACCAATAAAGTGAGCTTCAAAGTTTGTGACAATAATGAACAAGACCAACTAAGGCTCCAAAATTTGGTATAGGAAAATTTTTTGGAGGGGGTTGTAGCAGCTACAACACATTCTATGGTCACTTTGTGGTCTTCTAATTTTTTGTAAAGTATTGAGTCTTGTTCTACATGTCAATGTCACTTGCTTATGCATGATCATCTTTTGAATAATTTATTCGGATCTGATTAAAACCAGAGAGGCATCAGAAGCTGATGGCTAGTTCAAAGTTTTCTGGAAATATAAACTTGCAAATTAAGATGATAATTTTCTTATGGCTGGTTTGGAAGGATAGAAATTTAACTTGGCTAAATCTTCAAAAAGGAGGGTGGCAGGGCCCTGGCATTTTCTTAATCTGTGGGCTCGCGGCGGAGGATAACTTCCATTTGTTCTATTCATGTCCCTATGCACTTAATACTTTGGAAATGGTTTGTGATAAGTTTAAAATCCGCATATCAGAGTATCAGTCGACGAAGGTCTATTTCAAGTGGTGGATGGGAAGAGGGGAACTCGTCTAGGATATGCCTATTTTTTTCCACTGGTATATTTGGTGTACCAGGAACCGAGCTATATTTTCAGTTACTATGAGTAATCCAAAAAACACTGCTTTCCAAATCATATGCTCTTTGGAACACTTAAAGATCAAGCAAAATCCTCCTTCGGATTTATCGAAACATTTTTTACCTCATGAGATCAATTATCCTATTGGTTTTTTTGATGGAGCATCACAACATTCGGTATGTGGCTGTGGGGCATGGCTACTGATTTCTCCTGAGTGCCAATATAAAATTTACTGGAATAGTGGTGTAGGTACGAACATGAAGGCCGAAGTTCTGGCTCTCTGGGGGCTCCTATGGTTTGCCAGCCAATTGTAAATGGATAAGATTCTCATTATAGAGGATTCCAAAGTATTAATTGACCATCTGAACTAGAAAGCATCCATTAGATTGGGTTCGATTGCACATTGGTTGGAGAGAATTGATATTCTAAGGAAATCATTTTCTGTGATTTATTTTCACCATGTTTTCAGAGAGAAGAACGTTGTAGCTGATAGACTGTCAAAGAAAGGGCTGGAAGGTAACTACGGGGAAATGTACTATCAACTATTGGTTTCGAAAGGTAGTGGTGTTGCTGGTACTGTTCATTTTCTGTGAGAGGCAACTCCATTTCCTACTTTTTTAAAGGAGCATAGAAAAAAGTCTATGATAATTTTTGTTTTTTTCTCAGGTCTGTAGTATTTTAAGTCATAGCCTTATGGTTTTGAAGAGACTATTTTTGAACTAGTTGCTGATGCATGTATCTAAAGGAAAGCCCAGTTTTTTCAGGACGGTGCTGCGTGGACCATTTTGAGGAAATATGAATTTATTGTAAATCAATGTAGAAAAGCTTTCAGCTTGTTTAAAGTTTGTTATTGGTACATTATATAAAACTAGTAGTATTTTTCGTATTGAAAAAAAAGTGCACTTCTATCAATTCAATATTACATAGGCAGTGCACAAATCTTAAATATAAGGCTTGCAAAATCACTGGTGATATTAAATGCACAATATATAAGCACAATGTATTTTGAAACACATGTCAATAGTTAGTGATATTAAATGCACAATATATAAGCACAATGTATTTTGAAACACATGTCAACAGTTAGTGCATATTCCCCATTGATAATCCTCCTCACTTCCATTGCAATTGTACTTCTATTTCGGGTGAGTTTTCTCAATTGTTAGTTTGGCACACCTTTGTTTTCTCAAGTTCTGCTTCACATTTGTGACTGTCATTTTGGCTTAATTTCACTTTAAAAAGTGGTAGTTTCATGTTATATTTTCTTTGGCATGTGTCACTTTACCTTTCTTTAATTTTTCGTAAGTGTTGTTTGCACTTTTATCTTACTTTCAAAAGTGTCGTCTTTTGGCATGGGAAGTGTCGCAAATCAGAAAAAGCATAGTTATGGTTCATTTTAGGGGAAAATTTGGTGTCAATGGGTCCTATTTATCATATATACATGTATTAGATCCATTCCCAAAGTTTCATGCAATGTCATACTAGTGTCTTCACAAAGTGTATCCTAAGTGTCGCACTTGGAGGAGAGTATTGTTTCGTCGTCGCATTAAGGGGGCCATGTTGTTTATGAATTTTGAGTGTTAATTGTTGTGCCATTGGTTATTTTGAGTGTGTGATCATGTTGAAGTCTTACCTTGGTTTCATATCTATTTCAATGATCCCATAATTATCGAAATCCTAGAAGATATTATACCTGACCAACTTGAGCTCACTTTGCCCACCTTAGACTATACATTGCACAGTGGAAAGCCTCAAGCTTCCACCTTTACCTCCTGAAACTACATAATGTATGGTTTCTACCTTCAATGATCACACCTTACATATTCATAGTCCTTAATATTGGTTTGACCTCCAAAAATGCACAATCAAGCCTCCTTGTCTGTCTCCTTCTGTGTATTGTGAAATACCATCCTGCAGTATGCCTCCGTAGCTCCTTGAATTATGAAATTGTGAAATGTAATAGAATCCATATTTCTTGAACTGTACATTCATAGTGGGAAAAATTTCCTCAATGTGACCCTCAACTACGGTGCATTATTTCCAAGGCCTCTAGTGTTATGCATTGCGTAGTCACAAGCCTCAACACCCCACTCCTGGCCTCTAGAACTACACACTTCAAAATACCTGAGACTTCCTCTATAGTAAATATGACCTACATTTATAATAATCTTATGGATATGCCAGAAGAATAACACAGTAGATGAAAAATATTCAGATATTTATTAGTATAAAAGCCTTGAGGTAGGGTAACAACATATAATCACTCCTTAGGGAAGGAGAACACTCCACAAGCCATCACTTGTCAATACAAAATAAATACTTGACATATCTTAATGGAGAGTCTTTAGCCTCTATATAGGCTTCCTACATACAATACCATGGGTAATTACCATGGGTCTCTCAATACCATACTTCCAATACAATGGGCTTATCACATTATTCCATAACTACTTATGGTCCCTTGCATAATTTGGGTTAACCATTTTATTTATTAAATATGGCACATTTATTTATCATCCATACATTATTACATCATATTATTCCCTTTGGAACCTCCCTCTATACCCCATATTATCCCCCCTAGGTATACTAAATTCCACCCCCTTAAGAATGTTTCATCCCCGAAACATGAAAATAACACAAATAATAGTATCTACTCAAAAGATTAGTCTATTGGTACCATGCACATGCATATATCCATCCAATAGAAAGGTGAACACTCAAGCTAGAAAGTTCCTCACCCGCTTGAGATGGAATTTGGCTCTTGTAGTTCCTCTGTGTTGATGTGTTATGGGTGGATCGTCACACCTCTTTGTGTGTCTTCGAGGGGTTGTCGTCCTTGTTGCTAATCTTATGCCACCTTATTAGTTGTTGTGGCACGAGTGGTGATAAATTGAAGTTTTAAATTATGGTGTACCTTTATTCAACTCCCCACCTCATGGAGACAGAGTGGTATCAGGTTCCTTTTTTGGTACTTTAGTTTTTTGCTTGTATTCCATTATTAATTACTTCTACCACAGACTCATCATCTGATGTGTAAGTACATGTATATTTTTCTTCTTGTGCCTCCTTAGAGTCTACCCGTTTCATGATGGAAATATCTTGCAATGTATTTTTCTCCTTTTTATACCACAACTTCATGAATTTATTTTGTCCATTAATATTGACAGTACCAATGGATTCCATCCAATGGTATCCAAAAAAAACATCCATATCAGCCATATATGAAGCATAAAAATCAGAATGCAACACATACTTATCCATAGAAATCTTAAAATATTTATAAATTTGAACATCCTCATAAGAAACATGTGTGTTTTCAATATTTTTTGTTATAACTTGCAATATTTTGGCCAATTTAATATTGATGAGATTATGATTGCAAATAGGTTGATGGAAATAAAGACCTTCTCCTTTTGAATATATCCATGAAATTGTAATATGGAATTAGTACCTGTAAATAAACCTTTATGACTCTCCTTATCCTTCTTCATTGCATGAGACCACTTGTTTAGAAGGACCTTTTCAAAATCTTCATTGGAAAGTGTTAACATTTGATCACGGTTAAGTGAGTACACCCAAATGGAAGCCTCATCTTTGAAATCAATCCATGGTTTAGAGAGCTAATATTTTGGGAATATTGACTTGCTATAGTTTAGCTATTTTTTAATAGTATGACCATCCTCTTTTCTTATAAAATACATCTTGCTAGAACCCTTAAAATAGAGTAAGGATTTTGAACAAAATCACTTATTTTGGCGAAAATTTAAAATGGGCATAACTCGGTGAATATAAATCAAAATCATTATTATAACCCATTTTTTGAAATTAAAATACCATTATGCATATTCCCATGTTATTGGAATTGTGACCTAGGCATATTGGAAACTCGGATCCTTGCTGCAACTTTCCGATCGTCACACAATTTTTTGAAAAGAAATGTTGATTTTAAATCAACAATATCTCCCTTATCCTGACTCCGATTAGACCAATTTTTTTTTTTGAAATTGGGTTATTTTTCAAAAGGATCTTAGATATGCAATTATTTTTGTAAAATTATGCGCATAAAACTATAAAAATTACTGTAGATTCGCCATCCACAAATTTCCGTTAGAGAAATTTGTCCAGAACAACTAATTTTAAATCAGTGATATCTCCTCTGTCCAATCTCTTATTCAAAAAAAAATTGTTTGAAATGGGGTAATTTTTCACAACGAGTTCAGATATGTAATTTATTTTTGAAAATTTTGCACCAAAATTTCCATATCTGATGTAGAAACGCGTTGCCCTGATTTTGTTTCCAAAATAATTCTGCAAAAAAGGGGAAAAAATTATCCCCGCTGTTAGTATGAATCTTTATTCCAAGTGTATGAAAAAATACCACTTTAGCTATGCATAACTTATAGCCCTAACAACAGAAATGACTGCCAATATCTTCAGATCTGCAATTAGATGATAAAGACAAATGATGCAAAAATATAGATCTATGCATTAGAAGACATTAAACAGTAGAAAAATAATATTTACTCCATAGATCCAATAGACAAGACAATAATATATCCAATGAATAATTTTATTAATGGCACCTGGGAGGAAAACACAAGAGGGTGTTCCTTGTTCTCCTCAATGGGATGGGTTCTTGTGAGTCCTTAGCACTTCAGATTTAGAACTTCTCTCTCTTGATGGTGTAGAAAACCCAGACAAAAATGGAAAAGTATGGCTATGATTATGGATCAATAGCCAGACCAAGTGTTGAGATCCAAAGTGATCTTTAGGCAACAAAAGGTGACAAATGAATGGGAAAACCCTTCTATTTATAACAAAATATTGAGTTAGTCTAGAGGTTGGTGCATAATTAAAATATTATTAACCAAATCTAGATCCAAATTTTATGGAATATTTTATTATATTTGTTGGAGGGAAAAGGAATTTGACCTGAGTCAAATGCCCTTATTTGTAACTAATAAATAAATAAATGATTTATTTATCATTTTAAGGATGTGATTAAATAATAATAAATAAATAAATGATTTATTTATCATTTTAAGGATATGGTTGAGTAATAATCAAATAAATAATGATTTATTTAATTATTTTAAAGGTTAATTAGTCATATTTAACAAAGAATATTATTTAAATAAGATTTAAACAATTATTCTTTAGAAAATAATAAGATAAATAATGATTTATCTAATTAATTTCTTTATTTTGGGTTAAATATAACCAAAAATATTAATTAAACTACTGTTTAACTAATTATTTTTTGAGGAAAATAAAAAAAAATATTTATTTAATATTTCCTTATGGGGTTTCCTCTTTAGACCACAAAAACTTAATAAAGGTGATTTACTAAGTTATTTTCATAGTGAAAGCAATTTTACTTGGAGTAAAATTGGTCTTACATGATGTACTTGGGTCCATATAATGATAATAAGTTAGATGACCAAAAAATGGTGTAACAGATTGCCCCCCAGTGTGCAAGCATTAGGAGCTAATCGTATGACCGAAGTACGTTGTAAGAACTCAATCACTAGACATCGAAGGGGAAGTCAAAGAGAGAGAAGTATAAGGTAAACCAAAGTGTTGAAAGAACTAGACCCTGAGGAGGCGACTTGCAAGTGTGACAAGTCTTTTTGATGAGTGAGTACCTGCTATAGGTGGCAGGGCGGCGGGGGAGGCATACCTATGCCCGCCGAGGAAATAATACAAATAATAAGGCGCCCGGAAACCACAGAACGCAATAATAAAGCATATACTGGCCTAAACATGAGCCAGATAAATAACACGATAATGAATCCCACATACATATATTGCTTGGGATAACAACCAGGACTTTGTATAATATCTGAGTACATGAGATATAAATACAACCCAGATGCCCCTGAAAATAGGAAAGGGCTCTAAAAATCTGATTGATACATGTAACCAAAAAGGTGTTGCAAGCGGCTGAGGCGGACGTCCTCAAATGTATGGAGCTGCATCAAAGGTTGTAATGAAGAGGTCATCTGAGTGTGTGGGGGGCTACCTATAGGGCCACCCCCTCATGAGGACTGAGACATCTCACACACACCCAGGAATCATCGATGGCAGCTGCTGCATCACTGAACCATCAAGTATACGGATCTCGATCATGCTAAAAGGAGTTGGAGCTGAGAAGCAATCAAGTCAAAGGGAAATAAGGAGTTCCTTTTCCTGATCCGAGGTACCGAACAAAAGTGGAAGCTGGAACCAAGGTGCACCGCCCTCTAGACCTGTCTTCTGGAATGAATGAGCTGATGTTGACAGAAGGAGGTCTGCCATAGGTGAGGCAATAAGGGGTCCTCAACTAAGGCACGAGAGGAAATAGTAGAGCAATTGACAGAATGACATCAATGATGATGTTGAAATGGGGGAAAATGAGTAGCGAATGTACAACTTCCCTTGTTAGAGCATAAACAACATGGATGATTTGGCAGCGACTGACACAATATCATGGGGGATAGGGGACAGTGGGACTGAAGGCCATAATGAGCGACATAAGAGAGAAACCAAGCAATGAAGGATGAAGGACTATAGCGGGGGGTGAAGGAACTCGGGATAGACTCCATGAAAGCAATGATGACTCAACTCGGATGCTATAAAAAAGGGTGACTTGATGGTGCTGCCACATATGTAAAGGGTCCAATGGGGACCATAAAAGCATGAGTATAAGATGGTAACCCACGATGAAAGTCGACACGAGCATGGAAAAGTATGGAGGCAACATGGTGCCCCTAGTACGAGTGTTGCAAGTGAAGAAATTTGATTTTGAGGAGGGGTGAAGCGGTGCTTCATGGGAAAAATGTGTCCCGGTGAAGTATCAAATCATTAAAAACTAATAGATACCCATTTGAGGGCTCAGTGAGAGCTTTCCAACAATGCAGATGGTTTGGTAAACGGAGCTGCGGTTGGATCGCAACAGGCGAAAGAAAAAACAGGGGTTTCTCTTTTAATAAGGAATTTTCCCTCTAAAATCATTCATTTGCATGTGGAGCTGTGGTGAATTTAGAGAGGAGAGAAGGTCCTAAATCTTGCGGTGATCGTAGCGGACAAACCGACCATTAGAATCGAGATCCGTCAGTTGCAGGTAAGAGGCCTAACCATAATCTTTCTTTTCAGTGGTTTAAAAGTTCAGATTAGGTCCCTAAGGCTTAGTAACAACACTTTGCTCCTCTTCATGGCTCGGTCGCACTTTTTGGGGCAAAAAGTGTGACCTGGGTAGCAGGTTTTGGCCTGAAAAGTGTGACCTGTCTCAGGTTTAGGCCTGAAAAGTGCGACCTGTTCGAGAGGGGTGTTTTTGTGTTTTTTTTTGGCTGAGCACTAGGGTTTTTTGACGAGTAACAGTCTTTCCTATCTGTATATTGATAAATATGATGGTTTTGTGTAGGTATGGCAGAATTATAGATCAACTGGAGTGAGAGAGAAACCTGGGCGCATTATGGTCGGAGGTATGGGAGGATTACGGTGTCCGCAGTGCTTTGGCCAGGTTTGGGGTTCTGAAGTTTGTGGAGAACCCTTTGATGAGAGCTGGGGAGCCCTTATTGGCCCAGATTGCAAGCTATTGGGATCCGGACCATGAGGTCTTTATAGTGCAGGGGCACCGGATCGAGATGACGATCCAAGATATATATATTTCTTGACTGGTCTTCCACCACTGGGAATGGTAGGGCATACTCAGCTAGTATTACCGCATGGGTGGAACATCATAGAGTTTGTAGAGCACCATTGTCGGCGAGGTCTCCAAGTCAAGGGGTCTTAGATACCCATCGGGGATTTGGAGAGGTTAGAGACCCGTGCTATGGCCGCAACGGTGCTGCGGATCCTGGGCAACCAGGCACTCCATCACATCACAGGGGGTCAAATGATGCTTCTGGAGAGTTTTTTGAGTGGGACCTACTATGGGTGGGCTCAAATGATGCTGTCGTCATTGAAACGACAGTTGTCGCTATGTAAGCGACAAGTGAACCATGACTGTGCATATGGCACAGTTTTGTGCTCTTTCTTCTTTGAGAAGATCCCGACACTTCAACCTCACATAAAACTCCTAGATGGAGGTCCGAGAGAAACTAGGATGCGCCGGTGGGGGCGACTGCTGTGCTGAGGAGGAGGTGGAGCAGTTGGATGGGTGTTTCGTCTTGATTTCTTTGTTCATTGGGATCAGATGCTCCTGTATATAGACGACTATCCCTATAGTGGGATGAGTTATTGTGGGGACCCAGATCTGCCACTGCCGCCTGGTTGTATATGGGGACCCGATGGTAAGTGACAAATTTCTAATATTTTAAGTGCATGTAAAGTTTCTAGAATATTATACGTGATACTGATTCTTTTACTTTTGGTATGCAGATACAGCAACGGTAAAGCTAACCGGGTACATGGGACATCCTGCAGTATCAGGGGCCGTAGGGTCTAGTGGATCAAGGGCACAACATAATGAAGATGCAGTAGCCCTTTTGGAGGATATCCATCATAGATGTGAGAGGCTTCTAACCGGTGTTTCGAAACATAGTTGGCAGGACTTAGATGACCAGTACATAGAGCCATGTATTGGTTTACCCTTGGAATGGCAAGGGGTCATGCGGCGTATGGCGATGGCTGGATAGGGCATGCGTGATCTACGAGTGGTGGGGGTAGAGCCATTTTCTCGGGATCCTCTAGATAGTGATTATTATGTAGGGGCAGGTGGTGCCCCCAGTTTTGAGGTTTTGTAGCATGCTATGGGAATGTCATATGTATCAGAGTTAATGAACTCTAAAAATTTTTATACGACACATACTATGGAGATGCATCGTTTTGATATTTTTATGTTATTGTCTTGTGTTAAATGTGTGTCTTAAATGCAATCTAGAATTTGTTTTGCAATGCTATCTACATAGTGATTTTGTGCTCTAGGTACATGACTGAAAGTAATGATTTCAAATTCACGCATCGAAAGCTTCACTTGTAAATATAATCTGAAAAGGATAGGATTATGCACATGATATACACCATTCAATTGCATGACAAGAAACAGGGAATCTAAAAGAATATGAAGGTGGAGGATGCGATGTGAAAGGGCATCGGCTAATAAACCTCACACAACATCAAATTCAACCTGATTATTGGTAGCAGTGCCAATGCACACACCATTTGAAAGAACAAGTGCCTGCAAAGGGGTAAAAATGGCCCAACCTACCGAGGCTAAATTCCGGGAGAAGCGACTTGCACCATCGGCAAAAACGATATGAGGTGTTGACGGGGGGTCCCTCTGAAAGGTGCCATAAGACAATAAATGGGAGGATAAAGAACAATGCTGGCAACCAGAGTGCATATTAGAAATCGAATGCACTCTTTGGAAGGGAGTGATCTGGTTAGGATGGCTACTTCCCACATGATGCCGATGAGGGGAAGTGTGAGAGCTACTGGAGGCGTAGCTTGAGCTCAGGATGCATAAGTCACCAAAGGTATGGATGATGGCATCCTGTTTATGGTGGGAAAGATGAAGTAATGGGTGGGCGTAGCTTCCATGATGTCGTCATCACAATGGGAGGTGTAAGGACAAGGGGAAGGGAGACCACATGACGCGGCGAGGCTACCTGACTCATCATCATGAGAAGAAAGACTCACATGCGCATCGTCACAGTGGATGACGTAATAACAAGCAGATAAAGGATCTACTGATGTTGAGCCCAGGGTGTTTGCTGAAAGGAGGTCAAGTGAAACAACAAGAGAAGATTCAGATGGAGCTTCTGTCGAGGGTCTCAAGGATGATGAAAGGTAGAGGATGGTGGCCACATGCTCTGTCATTTCGACATCAGGGGGGGAATGTCAATAGGAGCAGGTAAATCCTCAGTTTGGCCTACAGCGTACTGTGCAAGCACGGGAGAAGCGGATTGATTCTGTTCAATCTCGTACTCCCGAACTACCTCCAAAGAGGCACGGTAATGTCTAAGGCGGGGAAAATGATGGGAGTAATGGCCACGGAGACCACACAAAGCACAAGGGTGCTTGGTGTGAATAGTCTTGGTGTTCTTGGTTTCAGTCAACGAAGAAGCAGAGGTTTCAGGGATCGTAGACTCAGGGAACGCAACATTAACCATGGGATTGATACGGGGCAAATCATGACAAGTATGGGTGGCATGATCGACGACATCACACAAAGTGTAGGGCTTTGGAGGTGGAGGAGGTGCAGGGTCAGTCGGGGTAGCTTTGTCCTTTAAGGCTTTTTTGCGAGCTTTTCCCTTCTTACCCGAAGAAGTCACAACAGGGGGTGGGTCTTGTTGAGGTGGCTGAGGCATTGTGACAACGGGAGAAGTCAGGGGACCGATTGAACTGGGTCAGAGCAAGATAAGGTTTAGGTTGGCCTGGTGGGGTGGCAGTTGGAGGATCAAGGTACCAAATTGGGAGCCCAATGGTCAAGTTAGGGAGAGAGAGGGTGGCCATGACAGGTGCCGTATAGATGCCTGGTGGAGGGACTAGGAATGGTATCTGACCGAAGGGGTGATGGCCAGGTGGGACAGCTCCTAAATGGTTAAGGCCTGGAGGAACTGACCTAGGAGGATAAATAGGCTCATGAGTACTAGCTGAAGAGCCATGAGGAGGAGGTACAAGAGGCTACATTGAAGGGCTAGGAGATGGCTACAGAGGGCGAGAGGGCTGCTGACTAGCCAAGGCGGGCCTCTTGAGAGAAGCCCGAGATGATTGCATCATGCAAACATTCGATGAGCTGGGATCAGAGATAGGAGGAGGAAGATGAATGTACCAAGCAAGGAGGAGTCCTTGTAGACGCTAGATGAGACACTGTTCAAAGGGTTGATGGTTTTCTTGTTGGCCACCGAAGAGATAGTGGACTCAGGGGAGGGCTGAGACTTTGGCTCGTAATGTGTCAACTGGTCAATGACGACTATCTTTCCATTATGGGGGAAGGAAATCTTGCGGTGAACCGTAGAAGGGACAGTAGAAATCGCATAAGTGTAGCTATGACCCAATATAATGTTGTAATCCAAGGGGGCGTCTATGAATTCTACGTCAACACAAACCGTCTTTCCCGCAAGAGTGATAGGGAAATTGTAGAATAAGCCAATGGGCTTGGAGGCGTGGCCATCCCATGCTCGGAGAGTGATCGTGGATGGAGCCAACTCAGGAGATTCTAGTTGTTTCCAAACCAAAGTGGACATCACATAGGTGGATGCCCCCTCATCAATAATGCACCAAGAAACGTTGGCGTTCTGAATCTTGACTGGGATTTGGAAAGCGACAAAAGCGGGGAGAGGAGGATGTTCTAACCGGTCAACATCAAAGAAAATAAATCAATCATCAGAAGGGTCTACAACACCCACGATAGACAGAAGATATTTTATTTTTGAAGGGAATGATTGGAGGAGTTCCAGCATTGAAATGGCTGTAGGGGATTGTGCCAAATCATCAACTATGCTATATGAATGGGTGGCTTTTCTAGAAGAAGCATTTCGGTGTAGTGGACCCTTAGGGATCTTGGTATGAACCTACGCCCTAGGCTGAGGGATCTTCAAGGGGCCATTAGGTGTCGAAAGAGGCTCTGTAGAGACCGAAGGAGGCGGCTCGGGCATAGACATAGCGGGAGGCTTGTTGTACTGACGGGACCGAGTATGAATATTGATGTCTACGGTTGACGGTTGATCGGATTTCATCGTGAGAATCTAGTCATCAGGGGTAACACTCAGAAGAGGTTGGGTAACAGTGTGGTATACAGGAGGTTGGGCAAAGAGAGGAGGCATGCTGCACCCTAAATATGTGCTACCAAGAGGGGAAGATGTGTAGGAGGTGCTGCCCCCCCTGAGGAAAATCAGAGCCCATGGAAGTTTGAGAAATGACGGCACACACACGGCACCAAGGAAAAAGAGACCAACAAGGGCAGGGAGGTGGAAGATCAGCTGATTACAATGTCTAAACAAGGACAGAGAGGTGCAGGATCAATTTATTTCAAATTTTTAGAGTATTTTCTTGGCGGTGTAAACCAAGCCCTTTTTCGCTTAGGGTGTGTGTGTAAAAGTGTTTAAATTTTAATTTTTAAACCCAGCCATTTTTAAAGAAAAGAAAAAATGTGCTGTAGAGCTGTGAATAAACCTGCAAATGACAGTATATAGGCCTGCAAAACAGAAAATAAACAGCTAACAATGCAATAATCTAAACCCAAGGAGGTGGGTCTCTCAACAATTAGTTTATATGTGAGAAAAAATTAATCTAAACACACTAAAACAAAGGCTAATAGATCTTGGGTCAAGAGGGACAGAGATCTAAAAGACAAAATCTACTGGAAAGTGGTGCAGAAAACAACAACAAATCAGAGGAAAATTGTTGTAAAAAGAGGTGGCGAAAGACTATCACCAGGAGGGAAGTGGAGTGCCCCCTAATGGAAAACCCAAAAAAATATAAATAGGAATATTTGGATGGATAACAAGCCGATCTGAAGTGGATCTGAAGATGAGGTATCAGATCTGAAAAAATGGCTGAAGACTCTGAAATTTCAGACAACCTGCAACAGTAAACACTCTTCCACAAAAAGTGGAGGGTACTTAAGCCCTAGGGGGCTAGGTTCCCACTTAGTTGAGAAAAACAGAACAAGTACAGGTCCAAAATGGGCGGAGACAGAGGTCAGACAACCTTGAACAGAGGCTTAGAAAAACCCAGAAAACTTTCAGAAAAATCCCAGCAGCAAGTCCAGGTTTTAGTTTTTGGCCTGTTATCAGTAGAGGTCACACTTTTTGGGCTGTAAAGTGCGCCCTGGAGGTCCAGGTCACAGGTTTTGGGCAGAAAGTGCGACTTGCACTTTCGGCACTCTCGGCGGAAGGTTTCAGAAAAATTTGTCGTCTCAGCTGTGGCTGATGTCTGTCACCTGCGCAATGGGTCCGAAAACATGCAGAAGTTAGAATTTTTATTGTTTTAGGGTTTTATGGGTTAAAAAAAACATCAATAATAAGAAAAACATGGGGCTGAAGAGAAATCCTAGGGTTTGAAGCAGATGGATATGCAAGGATTAAAAAAACGACAACGGTCGTAATGGTAAACCCGTGTGGAATCGCCAATTGTTAGTATGAATCTTTATTCGAAGTGTATGAAAACATACCACTTTAGCTACACATAAATTATAGCCCTAAAAACATAAATGACAGCCAATATCTTCAGATTTTCAATTAGATGATCAAGACAAATGCTGCAAAAAATCTATATCTATGCATTAGAAGACATTAAATAGTAGAAAAATAAGATTTACTCCATAGATCCAATATACAAGACAAGAATATATCCAATGAATAATTTTATTAATCGCACCTGGGAAGAAAACACAAGAGGGTGTTCCCTGTTCTCCTCAATGGGATGGGTTCTTGTGAGTCCTCAACACTTCAGATTTAGAACTTCTCTCTCTTGATGATGTAGAAAACCCAGAAAAAAATGGAAAAGTATGGCTATGATTATGGATCAATAGCCAGACCAAGTGTTGAGATCCAGAGTGATATTTAGGCAACAAAAGGTGACAAATGAATGGGAAAACCCTTCTATTTATAACAAAATATTGAGTTAGTCTAGAGATTGGTGCATAATTAAAAAATTATTAACAAAATCTAGATCCAACTTTTATGGAATATTTTATTATATTTGTTGGAGGGAAAAGGAATTTGGCTTGAGTCAAATCCCCTTATTTGTAAGTAATAAATAAATAAATGATTTATTTATCATTTTAAGGATGTGATTAAGTAATAATAAATAAATAAATGATTTATTTATCATTTTAAGGATATAATTGAGTAATAATCAAATAAATAATGATTTATTTAATTATTTTAATGGTGAATTAGTCATATTTAACAAAGAATATTATTTAAATAATATTTAAATAATTATTCTTTAGAAAATAATAAGATAAATAATGATTTATCTAATTAATTTCTTTGTTTTGGGTTAAATATAACCAGAAATATTAATTAAACTACTATTTAACTAATTATTTCTTGAGGAAAATTAAAAAAAAAATATTTATTTAATATTTCCTTATGGGGTTTCCTATTTAGACCACAAACAACTTAATAAAGGTGATTTACTAAGTTATTTTCATAGTGAAAGAAATTTTACTTGGAGTAAAATTGGTTTTACATGATGTACTTGGGTCCATCTAATGATAATAGGTTAGATGACCAAAAAATGGCGTAACACCCGCTTTTCCCAACAAATATATCTAATACCACTTGTAGTAAATATGACCTGAAATTATAATAAACTTGTAAATATGCCAGAATAACAACACAATCAATGATAAAGTTTCATATCTTTATTAATATCAAACCCTTGAGGTAAGGTAACACCATACAATCACTCCTCAAGGAAGGAGAACACCACATAAGCCTTCACTTGTCAATACTAAACCAATACTTGACATATATAAATGGAGAGTCTCTATCCTCTATAGGTTTCATACATACAATACCATAGGTAATTACCATATGTCTCTCAATACCATACATCCAATATAATGGGCTTATCACATTATTCCCTAACTACGTACATGGTCCCATGCATAATGTGGGTTAACCACTTTATTTATTAACTATGGATCATTTATTTATCGACCTTACATTATTATATCATATTATTCCCTTGGAAGGGAAAATTTTAAGAATCCCCTACATTTATATGTGTAATAAATGGGTGAATATGCGTGATACATAGGAAAAGTGGAAGGCAATTTTTATCAATAATATTATGCATATATAATTTTTTTGGCGAATCTTTGACTAGATTATATTATCTTGTAAAATCATGGTGAATATTTCACCGAATTATAAAATATTTTAAGATCTTGGTGAATCTTTCATTGAATAATAAGGACTTTGTAGAGCGCTATCAAAGTTCATAATTAATATTTCTTGTAATGACTATGAGCCTTGTTGTCAAACCAATCACTCGAGGACTAAAATATGTATATTACTCATATGGAATATAAAGATATTTCTCATGTATTAAAAAAATGAGAGGATATGAAATGAATGATATAATTATAAAGCCATGTGATGGTGTACTTAACTTTGACTAGTCACAATCATTGAGAGGTTAGTCATGTACTTTAGTTAGGATGTGTCAATTCATTTATTGTTTTAATTTTTACATTATAATTATTGTGTATTTATTACAACTTGGTACTAGCACACATAATTTTGGTAAGGCACTGTGTGGTATAGTTCGAAGTTGGAGTGTTTTTCATGGTGGTGACCTAGCCTCAAATCTTCTTAGGTAGGGTCTAGTAAAAACATCTACAACTATAAAGCAAAACATAATTACCTTTGGTATCATGAAACATATGAAATGTGGATTTAAAATATGTGATTTTATGGATCTTATAACAAGCTTCATTAATGGTTTAAATAATAAAACCACCTAATTAAGAAAAGAAAAGTTTTTCATAGATCGGAATGTGATTCACAAATAAAAATGAATTTCATTAATAGAAGGCTAGATGAGGGACCAAACTCAACAAACAAAGAATCTCGACGTATGAATTATGGTGATATTTTAGAAAAAAAAGGAGATTTCAAGAAGACCTTGGTGATCAACTTCCAAATCCTAATACATTTCATGTGTTGTTTAGCTTTCTTGTATTAAGTTTCCCAAATTTTGTGGATTGGTTAACAATCACAAATTAAGCTACACAGGAGATAAGACAATAGTTTGGAAAGTTAATCATACCATCATATACTCCACTATCGAGAAAATGGAAGTTCCTAGTACGATTCTTCCTTTTATTATTTGAGTAATTAGTTCCATCAAACGATGCCCTTAGAATGGCATTATAATGTACAATGTTGAGAAATTTATGTTGTATCACTATTAAAACAAGATATCTATAGATGTCCTAGATAAGTCAGCAATTTTAATAATCTAGAAACATAAGAAACAAATCAAAACATGCTTTGTCTACAATTGAATCACTCACAATGCTCTTTTTGAAGTTTGAATTCAAATGTAATAGGGTATAGTGCACATTGTACATTTCTTTTCCCTTTCCAATATAAAATATCAACTCATATATGACCAAAAAATAACCTATTTTCTTAAGCATGCATCTGAGTGTGTGTGTGTGTGTGTGTTTTCTATACATATATACATGTTCATATACAAGAAATGCTCAATATGATACAAATCCATATACAAAATATAGTACAATGGTACATTTCTTTCCATTGCACTTAGTAGAGAAAGAAGTTGTAAGCTCTTAATGAAGCTTGCAATAGGTATGTAGGTTCTTTACATTGGATTGATTTTTTATTCTTTGTGTTCAAACTACTCAAACAATTCTCTTGACTGAGGTTTAAAGAAGTCTACCATGGAATCATACAAATTTGTTTTTTCCTATACACTCGTAATAATATCAAGGTGAGCATAGGATTCCAAAAAAACCAACGTTGTGTTACTATTCAACTGGGAAAGTGTGCGGTTTACATCAACCAAATCTTCCAAAGCATATTTCCCTCGGGACTCCATATGCCATCCACAAAGGAAGTGATTATCAGATATGAGAGAGATCATAATCCATCGGATTTAAGCTTCCACAGTGCTTCAAATTCCCCTAGAGTCCATAATAAAATAGTGAACTTTGCAAATTTTCCCTTTCGAATCACTGCCAAGTTACAACAAACGAAAAATTTCAGGAGTCATCTAAAATTCACTCTAGAGTCTAAACATCAAACTATATAATGAAAACATAAAATTCTTATGTAATCAAGCAAGCTCAGGTATTACAACTAATAAAGTACCACTCTCTCTAGATCTCTCTTTCTCTAAGTGGAATAGATTAAATCTTACACAAAAACACCAGCCATAAACCTATGTAGAAGTTGCAAAAACATATATTTTTCTAAGATATTTATTATATTAACATAAATGTTGGGCTAAAATTGTGAATTACGGATAAAACATGCTTCCCCAGACAGATGACAGCCTAGAACAATAGATTAAAGACTATAAGACTACCTTTAATAACTTAGAACAGACACACAGAAAGGATTAGAGGCTTACTTGTAATCCAAGCACTTCTAAATGGCTCCTTTTGTCGCTTCCATTGTAGCTTCAAATTCAAGCGGTTTGTAGGAAAAATGCTTCCTACAAGAAAGAACACTAAAACAACAGAAGATATAAATAATACAGATGTCTATTCAAGTTAGTTAGCTAAATCAGTAAAGCATAAACAATATACATCAACTATGATCTTGCAATATGGAAAATCAAAGCCAATACAGATGCATATAAGGAAAAGTAAGTTGTATTCTTTATTGATGATAGAAGGAGAGGTTACAACCAAATGACTGATTTGAAGTGACCCTTCCAGAAACGATCCTCAACCTCATCACAGTATAAATCTCTCCAGAAGCTGTTACACAAATATAGCGTTCAATTGAAAAATCCTCTAGCATTTCTCTGCTCAAATTATTCCTTTTTAAAACACTCAGATTTGTGCTCAATTTATAGATGAACTGCAATGAATGACTTTCCAATAATAGGCAAGACATGTTCCCAGTCATGTAGATGTCAAATGGACACTTGTATTCAAAGCTTGACTCATGTGAACTCTTCTATAAGGCACTGGATAAGTGGAGATTCTGGAACAATGAGAATTTCGCTCCCAATGTGACCAACGCACCCATAGATGTCGGGAAGTGCTTTGCAGAGAAGCCTTGCATGGGGCTACCTGCATATGCAATGCACTTATTCCCCTTAGAGGCAACGTTAGTGAGCTCCCATATGCTATATAATAAACTTCAAACCTTGGAAACCTTTGCTTGATGAAAGTCATGCTTGATTTGTCTTGTTCTTGCCTTAGGGCATCTAGCAACTTGAAATGACAAGGAATGATAGAACCTTAGTCATTGGTCATAGAGATGATGCCCAGTTAACCAGGTTATTGGGAATGATGCCCAAATTGACCTATAACAATTTCCCCCTAAAGCATGAGGTCAAAATAATAAAAAACATTTGATTGAGATGATTTACACTGTGATGGGCTGGAGATGAAGTGGAGTGGTCACCTGTATCAATATTAAAATACATTACATTATGATATATCCTTTTTTATCATAATTTTTGAGGGTAGGCATTCCCATTTTCAGCACATAAACAATCTAATAACATGTACATAATTCAGAAAGTCATCGACACTGGAATGTTTCCCAATGCAGACATGCCTACAGATATAGGCCCATGTTTAGATGACAATCTGTATGTAAGGTCACCGTACAGATGATGTGTACAACAATCTTGAAATCGCAGCTTAGATGGCTGAAACTTTATCCGGGTTCTTCTTATCTCATTCACTCGATCATTCAGGTACAAGTCTAGCCATGCGAATATATGATTTGTCGTCGAACAAGGAAAGACATCGTTTGATTACCAGCCAATGATGTGAGTTGTTAACAAATGCAAGAGAACCACCATTAATGAAAATGGCCCTCAAAGTACTGTAGTAAATTTCGTAAGGTGTGAATATATAATTTGATGTTGAACGCCAAACAAAATCTTTTGGTCAAAGGTCCGGAAGCGAGGATCTTGTCAATGCTATAACAAGCCTCATGGTACTGGAATTTGATGTTTCTAAGTGAACTTCCTAGATATTGATTTGTTGTAGACAGTAAGCCACCTTATTTCAAAACGAGAGTTACTGATTTCAGAGACAAGGGTATGACTTGATATAGCAATTTTCAGGGATGATGGTCATGAGAATAAAGGTTTACGAGTATTGTAGAAGGATGAGTTTATCCACTGGATGAATTCTCTTGAACATATTGGCAACATTGTGATGAGTTGGAAGCATTGACCCAAAATCGAAGTGAAGGTATGATGAACCATAGGTGTGTATGAACCATTAAGATGATTACCCAACCCAAACAGTCACGGACATGGAGTGAAGGAAGTGTCATGTTCAAGAGTGACTTGCTACCATAAAGAAAATTTTCTCACTTTTCCCAAATTTTCCCTGGTCATTTGTCGACCAGTACCTCTTTATTTTTTAACAAGCTTGAGGGTAATATTTTCTTGATCTATAATTCAACCCTTTGGGCAAATAAAGTATCTCTATTTAATAATTTAACGAGTCTAGCGATGAATGAAACTTGATTCTTTCCATGATCGATAAGACTGTTGCTTTTTTATGTTTTAATGAGCTTAACGACAGTGATAGCCAAGTCCTTTTTCATATTTAGAGAGTTTGAAAAAGTGGACGAAAGAAAACTCCATAAGTACTTTTTCGTAAATTTGTCACTCAGATCTGAAAAAGTGTAAAATAATATTTGAGAGAACCTCTTTGGTCATGTTTAACCAAGGTATTACTTTTTCGTAAATAATCTATCTCAGTCTGGAAAAGGGTTAAACTTATACCGAGTACATATCAATTCATTTACTTTTACGAGCTCGAAAAGACAAGTGCTCATACTCCAGGGGTTCTTTTTTCGCTATTATCGAAGCTCAAAAAAGAGATAAAAGTGCGCTTCAAATCCTTTTTCATTTTTAAAAAGCTCGAAAAATAAGGAGAAAAAGTGCTTTGTGGTCAAGTCGTTATTTGAAATAAATCTGCACGACTAATCTGTTCATCAGTTGTATTTCCTGTTCATAACAACATCAAATGGATTAAAAATACCTATTTTATGAAAAAACATAATAAAAATATAGTCATAGCAATAAATTTAACTTACAAATAATTAAATGACTATTTAAAAGTAGTTTCACTATTCATTTTTACCATTCCATAATTACCATTTGTATTTTGGAGCTTTGAACCTGATATTTCCACCGAACTTCAGTCGTTGATTGCGATTATTTCTGTGGATGGATTTCATCCCTGTTTGATCCAGGTTAGTGCCATGAACCTCCTCTTCCCTTTGGTATTCATTTCATTTCCAATTTCTGCAAATTTTTAGGGTTTTAAGGCCCCTAGGGTAAATTCTGCCAAAAATGAGGGCAACGCACCCCTGAATGTCAAAACCTGTGTTACATAGAAGGTACAGTGAAATGTACTTGCATGTGCAACGCACTATCTCCTGTCAGGGAGTGCATTGGGTGCAGTTTGAGTTTTTGATTTTCTCATTATGCCAAAAATTGACCTAGTTTTTTGCAATAAATGGAATCTAATGGATATTATGGTTGTGTTTCAGGTTTCCATCTGATTATAATGACGATTACATGGAGGGAAAGATAACATGAAGAAAAATATATGATTTCCTTGAATGATCCGGGTATCGCAAGAGCCCTAAGAGATTGTGGACTGCTTAAGTACTTCAAATTGTCCGGGATGAGGAAAAAAATAGAACTCTTAGAGTTCTTAGTTTGAGCATGGGATCTGGTGATAGAGGCATTTCATATTAAGAACCAAGTGGTTCCCATAAAAATTGAGGATGTGTATTTTCTCACAAGTTTGTTGAGGAGAGGTTTTCCCATTTCACTCTCAGGGTCTACCGTTGGAGGAGAGACAGTGAGGGATTATATTCCACAGTATTGATATCCAGGGGCAGAACCTAGCAAAGATGGAAAAATAAACTTCCGGGATGTCATATATTTGCCTGTGAGAACTATCCTTTTCACAATCGCTAAACTTGCTGACAGTGTTACACTACATGTAGCGAATAGATCATAGATGCAGTATGAGCTAGAGTGTATGGAGCCAACTGTCTTCAACTGGTCTGAAGCTATTCTATCTTAGATAAAGGAACAACTAAACAAAGAAAAGGGAGGAAGGAAGAATAATTTCAGTTATGGTTCTATCCTTATATCCTTCGCCTTGGAACAGATTCCACTGATGCAACCATAGCATGTGACAATGGATATAACTAGTCTTAGATATCCTTGAATGCAGAGATGGGTAGAAATCATGGGTCAGCATGTTGACCAATCGACTGTTGTGTTCTCTACTGCATTATTTTCCTGGTTCCAGCGACAGATCATTGCCATTGATGAGTATGCATACGCAGACATCGATTTTCGAGGAGATCCAGATTTAGCACTACCAGAAGGCGCTCAGTGGGGTGCAATAGGTAAGAATATTTTGACCATGTTTTTTTATTTTCCTAAGGTTTATACAATGTTTTTGTATTTTGATTTATTTCCAATAATAAACTAAATGTTTGATGTAATGCAGATGTTGGTCATGTTCAACCAGTAGTGGAACCAAAGCGCGAAGTAGATGTGCCAGCAGAGAGGGCTATCAAGAGAGTAGTCCTTCAGGATCTTGATATGGCTGAGACTCTGACTGAGCTTTAGCAGCACATAGAAGGCTTGACCTTCGGGATTCCAGATTTCCGGATCGAAGAGCTTCTCTATGCGACTGCAACGACACACTATTTGGGTTCCTAACCGTTGGATACAGTTACTTCGTAGCATAGCTAGATATATAGCATGTTATCATGAACACCACTAGTTTACTTATGACATTTAGCATACATTTTGAGGTCAGATGACCAATGTGTCTTGGGCACAAATTTTTTAAAAATCTATAACTATCTATCTACGTGATTTCAAAGTTTTTCCTATGTTTAATGCACAATCCTATTCAATGATGTGAATGTTTTCTTTACATATGTTGCAAATGTCTGTATAAAACTTGATTTTCTAATGAATCAGTCAATGTGTTCAAATTTCTAGAAATGTGTTGATATTGAATAAAATCAAAATGTCTTTCCAAAAGTCGAACTCTTAGGAACAATCTAAGAAGTGTTGGATTTCTAACAGCATAAACACTAGTAAGTTGTAATACCACAAGTTTTGAGTCTAACCTTATGATTATGCACTTAATACCAAATGAAATGGAATCAGAGAGAAGTTCGATCAAAGCGCTATACTGAGCGATATTTTTCGTCGATCTACCAATAAAAATCCCTTGAAGACTCACTAACTCGCCGTTTGGAGTGAAAATGGCCCACCCTGCAGAGGATAGATTCTACGTACTATGACTAGCACCATCAGCATATCCAAAAAATGGTTCCAAAGATTCAGACATCTGTAATGAAATGTAAAGCGGATTACTAACGTCAAGAAAAATCTAAAAGAAAATTAAGATAGTGGATGCAAATCAACAACATATATTTACAATATAATACAAAAAATAACTACGCTCATGATTAAGCATAGTAACGTTTTAAATACAACCAATTTCTAGGTTGCGCCAATGGAATTCCATCGTAATCAACTAAATCATAGGCACCCTCAGCAAGAACTCTTTTGACGATAAAGGGGCCATGCCATGACGACTCAAATTTTCCTATACCTATTACATCAGCTTTGATCGTAGAGAAGGACCAAGTCGTCCTCTGAGAAAATGCGAGGTTGGACATTTTTGTCGTTTTGTGCCTTTATATGTATCTTATGCGCTTCGTTGGCCAATTGGGCTTCATGACACGTTTCATCAAGATGGATGAGGTTAAGGAGACGCGCTTCTTCTTATGAGTTGTCAGGTAACAAGTCTATTGTGAGTTTTAACGATGATATTTCGCATTGGATTGGTAAGATAGCTTCCAGACCATACACCAATTGAAAGGGAGTAAATCCGGCTACATTTCTCACCGAGGTTCGATACACCCACAAGGCGGAGTACAGGATCAAATTCCAGTTTCTTTTACGAAATCCTATCATTTGTTGAAGCATTCATTTAATAATTTTTTTAATAGCCTCAACTTGTCCATTTGATTGTGGATAATAAGGCATAGAATTATCATGTGAAAATCCTAATTTGGCAGTTAATTCAGACATCATGTGGTTGCGAAAATGCTTCCCATTATTTGTAACTATAGCCTGTGGAACCCCAAACCGTGTAATAACGTGATTGAAGAAAAACAATGCAGCTATTTGTCATGTGTTGTTGAATGTAGTTATCGCTTCGGCCCATTTGGTAAAATAGTCGACTGCGACAATAATATAACCATGGCCCCCAGATGAAGGAGGGTTACAGGTCATGAAGTCAATACCCCATTTCGTAAATGGTCCAACAGAGACAACATGATGCATTCACATTAGCGATTTGCGGATTTTACGATAAAAAATCTGGCATGCATGACAACTTCTGACCACGAGGATGCAGTCTTGAAAAATAGTAGGCCAAAAGTAACCATCGCAGAGTATCTTCTGTGCGGTATCATATCTAGATAAATGTACACCACAAGCCCCAACATGACAATCATTTAACACTTTTTCAGCCTCCTCATGAGTGAGGCACCTCCTTAAAATGGTATCGACACCATGACGATAAAGTGTATCACCGACGATCAGTTAATCTTTGGCTTGGTATCGAATATGTCACTGTTTAGAGCGAGAGGTATTAGGTCAAAAATTTTGGGTCTGTCGATAAATGATGAAATCCCCATACCAAGGATTAGATGATCCGATCAGAAACATAGACTCATCTGGAATTGATGGTTCTGACGTAGTTTCAGTACTATCAAAGGGAAGGTCACAGAGAAGCTCATCCAAAACTAAATACTTCTTTGATTTGGATTTGAAAAATTTCAAATCAAATTCCTACAAAATGACAATCCATTTTGAATATCCCCCCCCCAATAGTTGACATTATAAGATGTAAGTCATGGGGTTGCAATCCGAAACTGTTGTTGTTTTTCAGAGCAAGATATAATGGCGAAATATTTGAATAGCTTGAACAACTGCCATGGAAAGCTTTTCTACGTATGAGAACTTAACTTCTATATCATTGAGATTACGACTCAAATAATAGATCGCATTTTCAATTCCGTCTTCTACTTGGACCAATACCATAGCAATGGTTGTTTCGGTCATGGCGATATATAGGAAATAATCATTTTGATAATTAGGAGGATACATTAATGACGCTTGGACAAGAGTGTCCTTGAAAACATCAAAAGAAGCTTGCGCAACTTGGTCCCAATAGAAGGGAACCCCCTTTTTCAAGAGTCGAGTAAATCCTTTAGCCATTTTGGCATAATTTGGAATGAACCTCCTTAGGAATTTAGCCTTTCCTTGAAGTTTCTGTATCTGAAGTAAGTTTGACGGTGTAGGAAAATCAAGAATGGCCTAAACCTTCAAAGGGTCGATTCGAATCCCTTCTTTTGAGACTACGAATCCAAGCAAACGACCAAAACAAAAAAAAAACAAACATTTATGTGGATTGAGGCGTATTTTGTAGTGTCGACAACGTAAGAAAATGGCTCTCAAATGCATCGGGTGATTAGTCCGATTTAGTGAATGCGTTGGTAAATCATCTAGATATGGTTGAAAAATGTGCTTGATGTCATTGAACGCATAATCCATTGCTCTCTGAAAAGTTTCCCCAACGTTCTTTAAACCAAACGATAGTTTCCTATAAGTGAATGTGCCCCAGGGACAGATGAACGTTGTCTTATGTTGATCATCTGGGCGGATATTGATTTGATTGTAGCCAGAAAATCCATCCATGAAAGAAAATATTTCACATCTAGCACAATCATCAATAATTTGGTCGATAATGGGAGTAGGATAGTTGTCTTTTGGACAAGCATGATTAACATCCCGATAATCAATGCACACTCTGATGGTTCCTTGTTTTTTCATGACAAGAACGATATTGGAAACCCACTAAGTTAGCGGAACAGGGTAAATGAAACCAACATGCAAAATTTTTTCAACTTTTGCTTTGATGGCAGTGGCTTTCTTCAAATGAATAGGACAAAGCCGTTGATGCACCGGATTGACATCAAGATACATATTAATAGTGTGTTCAACTATAATAGTATCTATTCCTAGCATTTCCTCGCAAGACCAAGCAAATACATCACAAAATTCACGAAAAAGAGAGCGATATGATTTGAGTTCTCTACAACGCCAGGTTTGGTCGAAATATCGATAGAAATTGTTTCTTCGATATTTGAAAGATTTTGCTCAAAATCGATTGCATTAATGGGAAAAGAATTCGAAAAGAAATTTTTGATGGATGGGTGATATAGTTCACTAAGATTATTTTCTTCATAATAAGGAAGATGGGAATGATGATGATAATCTTCCCATGGTTCTCCTTCTAACATCATAGCTTCCAAAATATTCTCATCTATCAATAACGTTGAGGAAAATGGATCAAATGGGGTATCAAAATCTAATGAACGATCAACCCAAACACTCGGCGACGTTGATTTCAGATTTGCTGCCCAAGCCAGATAGATTGATTACTGTGCTAGCTCAATAGGGCTGGGAGGCAGAAACTCATCCAACATAGAAATATCAGAATCACCCGTACTCTTCCTTATGCAAGATAGAGTGGAAGAGATCATGTAGCAGGTCTATATACTTACAAGTTCTGCCAACGTCACTGGCGGCGGTAATGCAAAGGTTCCCATTAATATGGAATCCTTTAAGAGTCCTACACCAATGTTCTAAAGTTCTAGTTGAGGTATGTGAATGAACGGAACACTTCTAGTTACCTGCGAAGCAGAGGCAAAGAAGGATAGTTGATTAATGACTGTAATTGTACCTTTATGTGGAAAGGAAATCATTCTAAAATATGTAGAAACAATAACAGTCATCGCATATGCCCATGGACCACCAAGTAAAATATTATAGTCAAGGGGTCCATCAACAACCTCAACATAAATATTCACTATTTTTCCCCCTAGTTCAACATGCAGGTTATTAATAATACCACAAGGTTTATATGTATGTCCATCAAGTGACTTCAACGTCGTTGATGATTATGATAAGCGTGGTGAGCCAAGTGACTTCCAACAGTTTAGAGACATAATGCATGTAGATGCTCCCTCATCAATAATAGTGCGATGAACAAGGTGATTGAGAACATTTACTTGTATGGAGAATGCCAATTCTGCTGGTAGTTGTGGCACATAGCCCGTATGATTAAAGACGACAATATTAGAATCAATTGAATCAATTCCACCAATAACCGACAATAAAGCCTATTTTTGGGAGGGAAAATTTTGTAATACCTCAAGAACAGACATAGTTGAAGGGGATTGAGCCAAATCTTCAACTATATTATAATTTTCTGAAGCTCTTGCTCGAGGATTATATGTCGATTTATGAATTACTCCCTTTAGTGGCTTGCTTGTCAATTTAGGAATAGCAGTAGGTGGTATTGATTCTGTATATGGATTCATTATCGAGGTAGTAGGTTGATTAGTGGTCAAACTACCATAATATTTATTTCGCATCGACACCAAAATATATGTTGAAGGTTTTGTCACAGATAACATTAACACTTGGGAACTAGAAGCTGGATACACAACAACCATATTTATGTCCGAATTTGGAAATGGGTCTGTCAACATAGCTGATGCATGGGAAGTATTTATGATTTTTGAGACTTTAGCACGGTGAGGAAAATACCTAACAATTTGTTCTTCATTACAGATTATGCATGGATAACTAGGTTTCCAAGGTCAAGATGGTTGATCAAATGATCCTTCCTACGGGTTAAAAGTTTTCTTTTTCTTTGATTTTCCATTTTTCTTACTTCCTGGTTGCTTGTCACCTTTGCCTTTGTCAAATGACATGGAATTAATTTCGGAAGTAGGATCAGGATCAGATGTAGTAGTGTGGTGTGTGTTTGTAGTGCCTATCAAGCCGTCTCTAGCAGAGAGTCCTTTAATTGAGGAGGAACATTGAAATTAGATCTTGGCGCATTAGGGATTTTTTCATAGAGCATGCCAGATTGAGTGTAGATCAAGTCTAAATATTGGGCACGAGTGATAAATTTCTCTTCTGTGATGATGCCACCCTTAGCCACATCCTCAGTTATAGATGGTAACAGGGACTTAATGAAAAATTCAGCAAGGAGCTGTTCCAGAACAAATGTCTTAACCATTCATCGACGACGCCGCCACTCATGAATATAATCAAAGATGTGAGTAGCATTAGTCTGTTTGAAATTGGTCAAGAGTTCTGTTCCAGTTTAATATATTATGGGTAACTATAAATGAGTAAAAAATATAGTAGCTAGGGATGTGAAATTATCAAAAGAAGCTCTAGGTAATTCAATGTACCATTTTGCAGTCGGACTTGTGAGCGTATGCTGGAAAAGACGTAGTCGAACAGAATCATCTTTCAGGGAATTTGATGAACACCATAAATGATAAGTCATAACATGAGTCGACGGATATTCTCCAGGGTTTCCATTGAACTTAGGAATATTCGAGGGTAATTTGTGAGGTATCACCGGCCACCAAGGAGCATCGTTGATTAGATCATTGGTTAACAGATTTAAATCTAGTAACTCTAAAGTTGCAACAAAGGGCAACTGTTGATTAAGGTCAGGTTGAGCATAGCGAGGGTAAGATGGAATCGCTTGAGCAATAGGCCTTTGACCACCAGCATAAGGAATCTATTTTTGATAACCCAGATAAGGGTTGTTTTGCATAGCAAACGCTTGAGGATTCTGTTGACCAAAACTTGGATATGATACTTTTTGAAATGAAGTTTGAGGTATTTGTGCCTGTGGCTACCAAGGGGTCTGACCACCAATGTTATAACCCGAATTAACATGAATTGGATTTGGTTGATATGTATAACTCAGTTGCGGTTGTGACATCCCATAAAATGGTAGACCAGCTTGTGAATAAATAATTGCTGGTACAAGTTGTTGTAAATTAACTAAAGGATTTGGAGTCCGTGGACCCAAAATTTGATGATATTGAGTTGAAGGACCCACTTGATAAGGTTGATGTACAATATTTTGATTTTGTAACAGTGGTATAGATGTATTAACAAGTGGTAATGAAGTGGGTGTAACAGGTTGAACCGGTTGATACGATTGTACAATCGTTTGTGGTTGGATAGGCATAGTGGGCTACCATTAACAAACATTCGTTTAAACATTATATTGACCAAAAAGTGATGGATTACTTTCATATTGGGTGACCAAAGGTTGCCCCCCAGCATGAGGAGGATAATAAGATGGAAAATATTTCTCTCCAAATGCTGGGAGTCAAGTTGATATGGTACTTGAAGGAATAGACGCAGATGGACCAGCTTGATATTGCCCTGATGATGTGTATAATGAATCAAGTCATTCAATACTTATGATAGGATTACCAGTTAAAATACCAGATGATGACATTGGTAAAGTCCATGGATTTGAAGATGCACCAGAGAAAATTCTAGATAATGATTTGTAACCTGATGGGACCATAGGGCCACCACAAAAATATGACTCTGGTGAAGTAGTAAACATTAACGGGGTAGCTAGGGTGGGAGCTGACGTAATTGGAACAGATGGCCCAATCGAAGATGTTGGTTCAGGCATGGTTACATGACCAAATGTATACCCTTTTGAATCGACGAGAATTTGAAAAGGAGGAAGATCAACAAAAACATAGGTTGTCGATTGAGAAAAAGCCTTGTACAGGTAAAGGTCCTCCCCAAAATGGGTTGGAGTTAAAGGTGTATTGTGCTATGGGATTTCTTCAATCGCAATTAAACTAGGTGGAAGAATTTCACCGTTAGGCCTAAGGTATATTTCAGGTGGTTGACTGTGTGATATGGGAGATTCAATAGCTACAGAAATTTGTGGTATGACCAAGGTAGGAATAACTTCTGGTTGTTTGACTTCAGGATTTAGATGTTCTAGCGAAGAAGAGATAGGATCTGGATCAATTTGCGGTTGAACAATGTTGGTTCGAGGAGGTATGGTCTCACTGATTGGATGGATCATGACCACGAGTAGCTGTGAAGACTCCGTTTTGACAATAGTAGACGAACCAGGATCTGTATAAACAACTTGAACTAAATTTTGTTTATGGGAAAATTATGTTTCACCAGAGGTACGAACTGTACTTGATTCGACAGATCATGATCGCCTTCTCCTACCAGAATTAACTTTTGGTGGTAAAGGTGGTTTTAAAGCTAATCTACGCGAACGACGGGGGAAATGATTTTGTTCTTACACGATTACTGATTTATTTTAGCCAAAAAAAAATAAACAAAATAAAAGGGTAATGCTAGGCAAAAGGGTTTACCAAGAAATTGTGAACTGCAGAATACCTCTTGGTGAACCAAGAAGTATGGGCAGGAAATCTCCCCGAATGCTGTGTTCGGTGTATCACAATTTACAAGGCGGCCGACTCAGTTCACTATGGATGGATAGCACCTAAAAGTTGTCCTCCCAAATATACCCGAAGGTACGTGGAGGCCCAAGTCTGTATTAGCGATATATGATGCGAAACCGCACAGTGAGAGCACCCCTATATAATTATCATACTGCAACATTGCTTGATATACCCAAAAGTACATGGAAGAGCTACGATATACTTACGTACGTGGAGTGATGTATCACACTCGGAATGTATCGTAGACAAGTTAACGACAACTGCTATGTTTTATGACGTCGGAACATGTCTCTAGCCTAGACCTTTTAAATGTTATCGTTATGGTTCCAACACTTTGTTAGGTAAATTGAGATTAATTTTATGTTGATCTTGCTTACAATTTTCCTTTCAAAGGTTCACCACGATGATGTATTGCAAAATTCCTAAAATATAACTAAAAATGATAAGCAATCTTTCACTTTCAGTTTTTTCAATGAAAAACATAGCTACTAAGGGAAGAGAGCAAATAATTTGTGAGAAAACAAATCAAAGAGAAAAATAAATCAATGAGAAAAAAAAATCAATGATCACAAACTAAATGCAGATTTCCTAATGTTCCTTTTTGCAAAAAACAAAAAAATCCTACATGCAAATGCAAGTTTTTCTTTTTAGTTTCCTTAATGTTTTGAATGCAAAAAATAAACTAGGTGCACTAAATCAACAATTAAAATGCCTTTTACTTTCAAGAAATGAAGAATACAAACAACAATTTCTCTTTTGAAGGAAAAATGAGGATTTCAACAACAATTTCTCCTATCAAGGAAATGAAGATTTTACGATAATTTCTTATTTCGAAAGAAAATGATTCTTAATGCGACCACAAAAATTACTTTGAAATCAACTTGTCAATGATAAAGAAAAACTTTTTAAACAAATATTGAACAAATTTTTAGTTAAAGGAGGAAGAAGTATATAGAGTTACTAGTCAATATGAGGATCAAACTTTTCAAAACACAACAAAAAACAAACTAAAGAAAAAAGTCAAAGGAAAATTCAAAGGAATCTAGGTGGTTTCAGGAGTCAACACAGTCTCCAAAGGGAGATAGTGCTCTGCAACGCAGGCCTGAAAGGGCGACAGTGCTATGCAAAGCACTGTGTCCTGTCTAAGGGTGCATTGGGTGTAGTGTATAAGAAAAAATACTACTGTTTAACTCACTGTCTTTGCAAATTTGGCTTTGAAATTTTTTAATATTTGTGTGTAACAACTACTGGGTCGATAAATAAATCAAATTAGAGGCTAAGTCACCTAGATCTAAGAGAATTGTGAATTATGGATAAAACACGCTTCCCTAGACAGATGACAGCCTAGAACAATAGATTAAAGACTATAAGACTACCTTTCCTAACTTAGAAAAAACACACAGAAAGGATTAGAGGCTTACTTGTAATCCAAGAGCTTCTAAATGGCTCCTTCTGTCGCTTCCGTTGTAGCTTCAAATTCAAGTGGTTTGTAGGCAAAATTATTCTTGCAAGAAATAACACTAAAACAACAGAAGATAGCAATAATATAGATGTCTATTCAAGTTAGTTAGCTAAATCAGTAAAGCATAAACAATATACATCAACTAAGATCTTTCAATATGGAAAATAAAAGCTAATATAGATGCATATAGGGAAAAGTAAGTTGTATTCTTTATTGATGATAGAAGGAGAGGTTACAACCAAATGACTGATTTGAAGTGACCCTTCAAGCAATGATCCTCAACCTTATCACAGTATAAATCTCTCCAACAGCTGTTACAGAAATCTAGCTCTCAATTTTTCCTCCAACATTTCTCTACTCAAATTATTCCTTTTTCAAACACTCAGATCTGTGCTCAATTTATAGATGAACTGAAGTTATTTTTGAAATGAATGAATTTCCAATAATAGGCAAGACATGTTCCCAGTCATGTAGATGTCAAATGGACACTTGGATTCAAAGCTTGACACATGTGAACTCTTCTAGAAGGCACTAGCCAGGTGGAGATTCCGGAACAATGAGAATTTCGCTCCCAATGTGACCAACATACCCATAGATGTCGGGAAGTGCTTTGCAGAGCAGCCTTGCATGGGGCTACTTGCATATGCAATGCACTTAGTCCCATTAGAGGCAACGTTGGTGAGATCCCATATGCTATATAATAAACTTCAAACCTTGGAAACCTTTGCTTGATGAAAGTCATGCTTGATTTGTCTTGTTCTTGCCTTAGGGCATGTAGCAACTTGAAATGATAGGGAATGATAGAACCTTAGTCATTGGTCCTGGAGATGATGCCAGTTAACCAGGTCATTGGGAATTATGCCCAAATTGACCTATAACAATAAAAATAAAGATAAAAATAAACTCAATTACCTCTCTGCTTCTAGATAAGCAATGAGATGGAAGTTAGCCCTTGCAGAGCATTCCTTAGCACCTTCTTCTTAGCGAATAAATATTTTTCCTGACTTTGTTAGGTAACCAATCAAAACCAATATTCCTAAATGAATCATTAGACCCATTCACACCCTCAAATACATTTAAAAAAATGCACCAAAAACCATATAAATGAAGTCAATATTATAAATGATAGAAATGCCTAATTACACATAAAAATAACATCTGATTTGAAAGGGACTGATATGTTTGCACCTTAATTGGTTAGCATATTATATGGAACAAATTAATCTTCAAATTTTAAATTGGATTGGGTGCCATTTATCCATGAAATCATAGAACGAGAAACTGTTTTCAACTGGGAAAACATTTTATCCTATTCTTTGTAGGAAGCTATTAGGAAGGTCAAGCTTGGTGCATCCACCAATCCTCCAGAATTTGATATTTCATCTTATCTATTGGATGTGATATGTGGTTCTAACTCATTTTTAGGCATGGGTTGGTCCTGGACGCTTGACCAACCTCTTGTTCATGTTTATTTCAAGGATACTTGGGATGATAAATGCATACGTAATCATGCTCAGATTAATGATTAATTTTTTGCACCTTTTTATGATTTTATCTTTTTCAAACCATTCCTAACACTGTCTCAAGAAGCTATAGAAGTTCTGCAAAATATTGGATACTAGTATATAGATGAATGATATATTTATATTAGGACATATGTGGAAATGAGATCTCCCCACGCATTTCCATCTTATGTTTCCAATAGGTTGTTCATTTGAGATATTGGCTATCAAATAACTCTAAATCATTTGAAAAAAGATATCTCGAAGTATAAGAATTTATGTAACCCATATTTAAAGACCCAATTTAAAAACTTTTTTGAGCTCCATAATCATTTGCAGTCTCTAGAAGTAATAAAAGGAAGTTTGTAGAGGCATTTAACACTACCTATATGGACTACATGAGCCCAAAAGGGACCTGTAAATAACCTTAGATGATGGAATACCAAAGCTACAACTCCATTGACTGTTGAAATGATGAAACATAACATGAAAAATGATAAACAAATCAATTATATAGGAAATTACTAACCTTAAAGGCTTCCTCAACAGGAATACTAGTTACAAAGGAAAATTTTGTAAACACTAACAAATTTTTGCTAAAAGCATTCCTTTAAATTTTTAAATATTTTCTAAGACATACTAATAAGATGGTATTTCTTAGGTTGTCTTCTCATAAGGGATTTCTAGAAAGATGTTAAAAAAGAAGGTAAACCTGAAATGCAAATTACTATGCCTCTGAGAAACCCCCAACCATATACTTTGTTATTCCGAAGGAAATTAAACATGTAGTAGGGTGAGATGGCTCTGAAAGCCTTGGGATTCTACCAAATTATATTGTAAATACCAGTGCTACTGATGTAGAGAAGCTAGGCTATGACGATGGGTGAAAATATAAAAGTAACATTTCATGTGGAAGTGCAAAGAGTCCCACCAGGATGACACAAGAAATGAGCATAATGTACCCTGCCAAATATGAAGTCAATAAAACATCATTTTCAAATTCAATAAAAAATAATTGAATATTGATAGGGTTTTTAGGGTAGAATTATGCTCACTATAATAGAGATGAGAAACCTTAACTTTTATGCCCTGAACTGCTGATAAAACTGCCCAAAAAAGAAGAAGATAAAAAGCTCTAAAGATCTGGTATGAACCTAGCCCTAAAATTTCCACTTAGAATTAAAGATCCAAAACCAATTGATGTTAATGATTAAAATTTGAAATAGAAACTTGATGATATGTTAAATCATGAATGTTATAATAATTGTTAATGATGATGGGTGTGTATTTTTATATTTAGAATCTAGCTTATAAAAGATGAATGATAATAAGAAATTATTATTTTCTAATGTGTTTGTGTGTGTCAGTTCCTTATTGGGTCATATATATATTTTTTGAAAATTTGTTGTATATGTTTAAAACCTTGTATCTGTATCCATTCCTATATCTGTTTCAGTACAACTTATCCTAGACTAAGTTTGCAGAAGAGTTATTGAAAAGATTTAATATGGTTGACAATCTCAACTCTCATAGAACGATAATGTAGTTATCATCTTGCATTGATTAAAAAGCATTCAAAAAAACATTATTTGGTAAGCAATTAGGAAGTTTCAATGTAACCTAATATAATAATACTGGATTTAAGTTATTAACAAAGATTTAATTTCATATAGCATATTCGAAATATGTTCACAAGAGAGGATTATTATCATGATATGTTTATTTGATGTAATGTTCCAAAATTTTAGCCTCCAAGCTAAATGGAACATTAGAGTTAGCAATAGCTCTAGCCGGTGAATAAATGGGGAGAAAAGTCCATAAGTCTCCTAAGGAGGAATAAAATACTCCAAATGTGAAAGGGGACACTCTTTCAAGCCTAATAAAACACCTTCATGTGTGAACAGGGTTAAAATCAAGCTTCTTTGACCAAGTCAACAACGTAGTTTTAGTGGAGGAAGAATCCACGGAGGAATAATGCTATTTTGGAGGGAGATGTATATTGGGATAGAGATGACCTAATTGAGTGGGGAAAAGGGCAAGAAAACTCATTTCTTATATAAGGAAGAGGATGGCAGCATTATTCTACATATTCTAGCTTATTATTCTTGTCTACCAAGACTTGTTGCTGCTTTGCTGCTTAGCACTGGGTGTTCCCGGCCGGGAATCCCACCTCTTTCCTTTGAGGGGCCTCATTGGGAGAGTTTTCATTCATAATTCAACATCAGGTTTTCAAGCCAAGCTTCAGCCATCTTCATCAGCACAACTTTGCCAGAGATTGTGCAGTGTTGCTGGGTGCAGCAGTGGAAGGGATTGGAATCTCTGCTTCTGAGCTAGTTTCTCATTGGAGAAATGTTTCCTTCACTTGAGAGATATGTTTGGAGAGCTCCATATCTTATTTCAGATCTAGGGTATCATACCACACATTTCCCATACATTCCCAGCACTGTTTCTGCTAGGGAATGCGTTATTCTGGAGGTAGTGTTCATTGCATGGTTTGGTGGCTCCATTGCTGATTTTCCTTGTGATTGAAAGGTCCATCCTTTCATGGGAGGAAGCCTTTGAGGGATCTGCATCAGATCAGTCATCATTCAGCCTTCTATGCTCTTATTCTTTAGTGTTGCAGTGATTATTTAGTAATTTTCTAAGGATCACATTTGTATGCAGAGTATTTGACAAGAAACCCTTGCCGGGTTCTCTTGTATTTTGTATGAGGAGACTAGATATCTGTACTTCAACATTATTCATTAATAAATGAGTAGATCTATTGTTATCCCATGTTTTTGTGTTAAAACCAACTTTAGACTGCGCAGTCCATTGATGCACCAACTTCGGTAAAATGCAGTTTTTCGGGTTTTTAGTCATTTTCAGCTACACTAGAGTGGGAGGTTTGTTTAACCCACCTAGTTCCATTTCTTTCTGATATCCTCTTGTATTTATATGTTACATATATGTATCCATGGGATCCAAGTGATGATTTCACTATTTTATTGCATATGTTGCTAAGAATGCATTTTTAATGCATGATTCATGAGCAGTCATGAAAAAGGAACATTACAGTGGTATCGAAGCATGATCTCTGGCTTATCCTGTGAGATCCAGCTATCAGAGGAAGGAGAGATGGAAAAAATCCAGAAAGCTTCAGTGTGTGAAGGAATAAAGGAAGACAAGCTCACAAATCTTCTTCCAAAACATATGCAGAGCTTTCAAGGAGAGCTGAAGAAAATAAGATTGGAGATGGGATCTCCAAAGGAGGTTGAATCTAGAGCTGAATCTAGATTTTCACATGGTGAGTGTGAGCATGCAGCTGCACTCCATGATGCACAATGCAGTCAAGTGCCTAGAGCTATCTTGAGATGGATGGGAGGAAGAAAAATGCCTAAGAGGAGAACTCTTAGTGATTTTTTACATGAGTATGAATCTCAAACTGAGAGGTTTAGAGATCATACTGATTTCCAGGAGTTTTGCAAGATCCAGATGGAGAAGAGCAAGCAACAAGATGTATATAGATTTATTCTGTCTACTTTTTCCTGATCACCTACATGTTCAGCTAGAGCTTGGGTGAAGGAGCTAGACTCCTATTTGCAGCTGCACCACATTTTCGAAGATGAAGCCATCGGAGTTTTAGCGCTGCATTTCAGAGGTAAGGCTCATGCATGGTGGATTTTTGACTCTTATTCCTTAAAGAATGCCAACACTTTCTCTTATGCAAGATTCATAAAAACATTGATGGAGAGGTTTGGTGAAAAACTTCCTAAGACACATGATAAAGGAAAACTTGAGAAAACAAAACCCTTGCATATGATGGAGGAAAATCCATTTCAGAAAACCATGGGAGGAGCTGATGTATTGCATTACACATTGTTGGAAGCAAAACCTCCAGTTCATATTCTTGAGCAAGAGGGCTTGGGGATCACTTTTTCACGAAGGGATCTAATTGTTGGGATGTTGCCTACACACATTGATGAAGAAGAGGGCAACAACACTGTCACATCTAGAGCACATCTAGTGCCTCATGTAGAGGAGGGGGGAGCACATTATCCAACAGGAGGGATTCTTGTATCCTTACAAGAAGTTCCCCAAAATCTCATAGATAGAGGTCCAAGCACAATCAATGAGCAGCATGATTGTGAAGCATTGCAATTGGAAGGAGGAGGTAGGAAGGAAGAGCAGCATCATTTGATGAAAGGTACACACCCTTCTCTATTTCAGAGAGCCAGTGCAAGAAAGAGGTAGACTGATTTGCGATGTAAGGGTAGGGGCAAGGTTTCCCAACCATATGAGCAGTCTACTCTTGAAATTGATGTCTCACTATATGGAGGCATTCCACCTGGGAGGCCACCTGATCTAGAGCTGATGGAAGACATCTTATCTTTGGATTCACCACTCTTAGATTTTGGAGAGGTGAAGAGTCTGGAGGGAGAATTTGGCATGGGGGATGTCAAAGTAGCAGGCAGTAGCATGAGGAGAGCTTCACATGCTAGATCACCAGCACTGTCTCTTAGGAGGATTGTTCCTTATTGGAGATCTCGACTTTTGGTAGAGTACTCCAAGGATCTTGGTGCATGCATGATTCTTGATGACCCGGATGGAGATGATAGATACATGGTGGATGATTTGGTCATCTATTCCTATGGCAGGATCTTCTTGACTAGATCTTCTAGTCTCAAGGAGAAGCTACTACGTGTAGCACATGAGGACTTCTCTTCTATGCACCTTGATGCATATTTACAGTTGATAGAGGAGTTCACTTGGGAGGGCATGCAACATGACATATTTCATCATATGGAGAGATGCATAGCCTGGATGGTGATAGAGAGGATGTCACAACCACCTTCCTACTTATTGGGAGTGAGGGAGAATTTCTAGGTGAGCCACTTCAGCTCAAGACCTCAAGTACATTATGGAGGAGGTATATTTTCATATTTTTTATTGTAATTATTTTCCTTATTTGAGCAGCATGGTGTAACAAGTAGTTATCAGCTCATCTTGCATATTGTATGAAGATGATGTACTTGCAGCTACTTGTAGCACTGACTTTGGCTATCTTTTTGATGGTTTGTGGGGGAGGCCACATGTTTCTCGGTGTGCACCATTGACACCATATTGTAACTTCATGTTTTCATCCTATGAGATGACTGTGGCAGCAAACAAGTGGCTAGTAAATCACTTGTTAATTCTTATTTTGATGCAGGAAAAGGATGCACTGCACTGGTTCCATGAGTGGAACTATGATTCACTCTCTGGTTGTCATTTGGCAACTTGTTTTAATTGTACTTTTCTCTCCTGTATTACTGATATGTTTTTTCTCAAGGAGAGCTTTGTATGGAGAGAGGAACCAATTGGATGGCATGACACCCATATTCTAGAGTAGCAGAAGAATTTTTTATATGGGGAATCATACAAGTTGACCATTATGATCTTACTTCATGGCTTGTATGAGAGAGATATGAGGCAACAAAAAAAGTTGTTGTTGCTGTGGTTGCACTTAGGAGAGTATGGGTAGAAATTTTCCCATACTTTTCATGATATTTCCGGAAAGGAGGAAGGCACATTCATGGTGCAAGGAGGCTACCCTTCAGCATTGAAGGATCATGAGGGACTTCCATGAAGGAATGAGATATTCTCACATAGTAGCATGATGGTGTATGACTTTGGCATATGGAATGTCAAAGAGAGGAGTCATGGAGCCTTATTTCTAAGGCCTACAGTGCCATCACATGGAAGTGTGTTTTTATTGATGGAGTGTTCCAAGGAGTATATGGATCCCTTATTCTTGTAAATTTTTATGAGAGGATCCTCATGGGGGAGCTTATACATGCACCTCAATTTCAGCTCACATATGATGCATGGTAATAAATACATTTATGCACTTAGTGATTGCTCTATTGAGTATTTGTATTCTCTCACCATATCTAAACAGTGCATTGCTTCGCAAGAGAGGAAGATTATTTACGGGTTTCATGGTCACTTTAGGGCCAAATCTTGTAATGTTGTTAACCCATCTCTACATGACTTTGGAAAAGTATTGTATTGCTTTGATTGAACACAGCTAGTATATATTGCAGCTTACTACCTTCTAGTAGGTGAGCTAACATGTATGGCTGAAAATTCCTTGAAGAACAACTTGCCACTTGATGCTCTAAATCAACAATTGAGAGGACTGATTTGCATCTACCAGAGAGACCATATGTATCATCTAAACTTGCACATAAATTTCAGCCATTTTCTGATTTGGATGCCATGTGGTGATGATGTGCCATTCATCTTGTATGAAATGGTTTGGGTTGGCATGACTCATGACTTTGGAGGAAGGATCCTTAGTGACTCAAAATTATTCTTGCCATTGGAGGGAAATCATGTTGCAGCCCTAGATCAGCATACCCTCTACACTTATCATTAGTGGAGAGGAGGATAGCATGGGATATGCCCTCTTGCCTATCATGTTCATTTATTCAATCCACCTACATTTCAGGAGCACAAGGTGGAGGAGACTTTTCATAAGTTGCCATGTTGGAGGGTGACTCACTTCATTTGGATGATAGCATGGGTGAGGGAGGAAATCATTCACCATGTTGATCATCACTCCTAATTTGTGGAGGCCATGAGACAGCTAGCATCTTTCCATTCACACCTTCCACCTTTGATTGATGCAAACACTTTGGTTTTGCACACTTGGGAGGAAGCATTGGATGACAACATCTTTGCAGGTTCTCTTGATGGAGGCTATTGATGGGAGGCCACATGAGGAAGAGGGGAGAAATTTTGTTCTCCTTATGCATTTTCTTTAGGACAAGAAAATATTTTGGAGGGGAGGACTGTAATGTTCCAAAATTTTAGCCTCCAAGCTAAATGGAACATTAGAGTTAGCAGCAGCTCTAGCCGGTGAATAAATGGGGAGAAAAGCCCATAAGTCTTCTAAGGAGGAATAAAATACTCCAAATGTGAAAGGGGACACTCTTTCAAGCTTAATAAAACACCTCCATGTGTGAGCAAGGTTAAAATCAAGCTGCTTTGACCAAGTCAACAGTGCAGTTTTAGTGGAGGAGGAATCCAAGGAGGAATAACACAATTTTGGAGGGATATGTATCTTGGGATAGAAATGAACTAATTGAGTGGGGCCAAGGGCAAGAAAAATCATTTCTTATATAAGGAAGAGGATGGAAACATTATTCTACATGTTCTAGCTTATTATTCTTGTCTGCCAAGACTTGTTGCTACTTTTCTTCTTAGCAAATCCGCAGTGCTGTTTAGCACTGGGTGTTCCCGCGCGGGAATTCCACCTCTTTCCTTTGAGGGGCCTCATTGGGAGAGTTTGAATTCATCATTACACATCATTTTTTCAGGCCAAGCTTCATCCATCTTCATCAGCACAGCTTTGCCGGAGATTGTGCAGTGTTTCTGGGTGCAACAGTGGAAGGGATTTGAATCCCGACTTCTGAGCTAGTTTCTTATTGGAGAAAGGTTTCCTTCACTTGAGATATATATTTGGAGATCTCCAGAGCTTATTTCAGATCTGTGGTATCATATCACACATTTCCAATACATTCCTAGTGCTTTTTCCGCTAGGGAATGCGTTATTTTGGAGGCAGTGTTCATTGCCTGGTTTGGTGGCTCCGTTGCTGAGTTTCCTTGTGATTGAAAGGTCCATCCTTTCATGGGAGGAAGCCTTTGAGGGATCTGCATCGTATCAGTCATCATTCATCCTTCTATGCTCTTATTCTTTAGTGTTGCAGTGATTATTCAATAATTTTCTGAAGATCACATTTGTATGCAGAGTATTTGACAAGAAACCCTTGCCGGGTTCTCTTGTATTTTGTATGAGGAGACTATATCTATGTACTTCAGCATTATTCATTAATATGAGAGTATATCTATTGTTCTCCCATGTTTTTACGTTAAAAACCTCTTTAGACTGCACAGTCCATTGATGCAGCAACTCTGGTAAAATGCAGTTTTGGGGTTTTTAGTCATTTTTAGCTACACTAGCGTGGGAGGTCTATTTAACCCACCTAGTTCCATTTATTTCTGATCTCCTCTTGTATTTATATGTTACATAGATTTATCCATGGGATCCAAGTGATGATTTCACTATTTTATTGCATATGTTGCTGGGAGTGCATTTTTAATGCATGATTCATGAGAAGTCATGAAAAAGGAACATTACATTTGAATTGTATCCTATTATGACATCTATTTTTTATGCTTCACATTATAATTAATTTTATTATATATTTATTTATTTCTATTAGTCGAGCCCCCACCAAGAAAACTCTCATTTATAAGCTTCTAAGAACATATAATAATTATAATCAATAAGCACACAATATAATTCGAAACAAAGATTAGATAGCAAATAAATCATGACGAAATCATACCCAAATTTCCAGTTCCTTCAAAACTTGTTTGCAAACATCACGGATGGTCACCAATACAATGATATGGGTTGAAACATGTAATTTTCTTAATGGATTCTCACACAATCTCTTAAAACCATGCATTCAAAAATTTGAACAGATATTAGTCTGACACTAATAAATATGATAGGGATACAATAATGGTTTCTAAAATAAATTTCAAACCTTTTATGGTATTTCCACAGTTACCTCATATCCACTAATACATTGCAAAATAATCTCTAGAATATCTAAGACATTTCCCTGCAAAACACCTTTTTTGGTTAAATAACATTGCTCAATTATAAGTTAAACATAGTTGGTATTATGAAAATTTGACTACAATAATTAAAAATATTATTTCAATAAAAGGAACCATGCCTAAATTTCATGATCACTGGTGAACTTTGAGATTGCAGTCTCCAACTGCAATAAATTAACCATTTGGTAAGACTGAACATGATAGAACAAATGTTCTATATAAGGAAATAATATAATAAAAATCACATTTCAAGTGAAAACAGTAAATCCCAACCATGGGAGACATTTTCAGCTGAAACCCTACCAAAAATGGACACTAATATAATCTTTAGTCATATGTTTACAATAGGCTTTAATCAAACTTCTTCATTGAGAAACAAATGGACATCCCATGGAGCACAAAAAGTAATAAAATTCAAGAGTAGCTTCATACAAAGTAGACATACCTAGTAGTTGCATCAAAGTCCAAAATTGTTGTAGTTGGTTAAATTAATTAACCTAACTGCCTAAGTTTCTACTTTTAAACCTACTACATAATATACATTTTTCATATTTGTTCAAGCATTTTTGTACAAGGCATTCTTCTCACATTTAAAAATGATGTTTTGCATTCATCAACCAATGGGAAAATCCATCTTAAAACCATAAAAAAATTTAAAAAATGCACACATTTGCTTTATTAGATGATGTGCAAACATGACTAAATAAAAACCAAAAACAGTTTTTCATTTCTACATTAAAATTATGCACACATCTATATTTTAATTTTATCCTCATTTTTTCCAGCATAAGCAAGAAAAGAATAGTTTATCACAATTTATTTTAAGCAGGACAAATCCTCATCCAATCAAATTACTTTTTGAGACATGACCTGATACTTATCCAATGCTTACCCTTTGTTTAGTGAGGGATCCAATCCACTATAACTAAGTCACTCTATAGTTTAGGAAGGGGTTGAAGGTTGTCCCATTGATGCAAATTCCTTCATGAGCCACAAGATGCAAACTTTATTTCCATAAAACAAAAAATTTTCCATAGAACACAATATATTTCTCTCAAAAAAATGAATCACCTTGATTTAATTAGAACCATTTAGAACAAGGTGCATGCCTACATCTCCCATGTAAAATTTATTAGAAGATAAATTGTAACATTTAAAAAATTGAGTTGGAATGAAATCATTAATCCACATCTCGAATCATTAAATGGAAAGACTAAATTATATTCATTCTAGAATAGCCTATGAGGTGATGTAACATGAGAATCCATTTCTTCCACTGACTGTTCTAGTGATTGTGCAATGCCAGTTAGCCATATTGTAACTTATGTTGCACTATATCCATTTGAGTTTGTCCATGCTAAATGAGGACCATAAATAACACAAGAGAAATGATAACCAAATGAAACAACACTAGAGCTTGATGGAACAATTGGTACCACAAGAATACTATGCATAGAATGGTTCTACCATGGAAGTCTAGGAAAATCCTACAATACCACATAAATTAAGCATTCGGTAAAATACAATTATTTTAAATCATGTGTGATTGGACTAATAATGTGCACACATATAAGGTAAATAAACACAAATACCTCATAAAACCATTGCTATGTTGGAGAGAGTCTACCACACGTTGTCATAAGTGCCTCTAGCAAGAGAGCTAGGTTTCCTTGAGTGCACATAGTAGCATCATAATATGCAGGTCTAATTTTTTCCCTTTTCTTTCTACATCTCCCTATTGTTTTAATAAGTAGTTCTGTTGTTATCTCTGTTGCACAAGAAAAGATAATTTATTAAACCAATGAAATGGCACAAAATGAATTTTATTAAGTCACTTCAAGGTTTAATGCACACTTCAGTAAAATTATTATGACATTATAGGTGGAAAGGAACCTCATAAATTTTCTATTGAAACTTTTTCTCTTAATGCAAACCAAAAATATAGATTGTCATTTGTCATAACATAAAAAATTTGATCAATAAAATCACCAGTAACACTAAAGGCTTGGAGAAAATATTTCAAGTGACTGGCCATTACAACATGAAGAAGTTCCTACACACAAACAATCATCAAATGTTAAGTAAAACACAAAGTTAAAAGAAAGTTAACCAAATTATCTAACTGGAGAACCAAATGGTAAAATTGAGCCAAAAATATTTAAAATAAATAACATTCCTCATATAAATTGAATGTGAAAATCACCTTGCAAGTTACATGTTCCTAACTCCTAACAAGGCTTGCTATCATTAAATTTTAAGAATAGAATATGTGACTTTCTTTAGACTCCATAACATAGTCCTATATTTGAAAAATTACATTATATACAAGAAAGGTATCTCCAATTGTATAACCCTGAAAATAGTTTCTAGTTTTGCAACTCTCTAAATAAAACGTAGCATGAAATGTGTGCGAGTATCTGTGGGGGAAAAAATGAAAAATTACCTTTGTTACATGTTCATGAGTTTTCATGCATGTAATGGTTACACTAGGTTCTACAACAAGAGACATGATCTCTCGAATAAATTTTTCCATGCCCATATGAACAAATATAGAACAATAACTCTCAATATAGGTTACTAATCTCATGAAGAGTTAAATATGTCAACAATAATACATTGATGGTTTAATTTTTAACAAGCAATGAGAGATCATGGCATGAATGACTAATAGAGATTTGTTTTAGTACCTTTAGAATTATAATTATTTGCCAAGATCAATAAGATTTGTATTAACAAAAATGAATGAATGGTCCCCACTTATTCAAGGATATCTTCATCAATATTATTTTAATGAATGGTTGTGCTCCTCTAGGTTTTAAACCATGAAATATAGGGATAAAATCCTATAATGGTGTTATTGGTTCATTAGATCCAATGGCCTCTACCTCAAGGCCCTGAATGATTGTACTCAGATATTCGACCCTCAGAGAAGACATCAATCCCAGAGGAATTAAAGACCATGTCTCATATGACTTTGAGTGATGGGGAGGAATCAATAGTTCGATCTTCAACTGGACATGGCAATAATGCCCCCACTCCTGGAGAGGATATTGATTTTAATTACATAGACAAAGACATATTTGATGATACATAAATGTAATTTATGATGATGTTTTAAACTTTTGAACAATGAACATTGACTATCATAATATCTGTATGCTAGTAGACTTCCAGTCATAGTTCATTTTGTACTTTGTACTATGTAGTTGTAGCATTATTGATTTTGGTGATGATGTTGTCATGTTGATGATTGAAATTTGAAATAGAAACTGAGAAGCTTGATAATATGTTGAATGCTATATTAATCACTAATGGTGATGAAAATGTTTATGTTGAATTGATGATGGTGATTTGTTTATGTTAAATTCATGATGATGAAGAAGTATTTTTAGATATAGAATCTACATTCTAAAATACGAATGGTAATATGAAATTCTTATATATATATTGTCATAGCGTATTTGATTTTTTGAAAATTTTTCGTTTATGTTTCAAACCTCATATCTATATCAGTGCCCGTATCCACTTCAATGCAACTTAGTTGTAAACATTGTCTCAAGGTCATTACTATGTTAAATATTCCATGTCATTAGTCAGTGCTATGGGAGTCATATTCAGTGTTGCCTGAGTCATGTCAAGCAAAAGTAGGCCTAATTTTTTACATAGATAAAGATATTTTTTGGTTCACTATAAATATGATTAATTTTCATCCTCTATCTCACTTTGTTTATGAATACATTTGTAATTGAATACTAGTAATTGATTCCCAGTTCTATTTGGTGTTAGTGTGAATTTTCCGTAGTTGTTGTTGTATGCTTTCGAATAAATATGTCAATTTAATGACATATTTTAAATTTTGTAAGGCCATAGGAGGTTGATATACTTGAAAATGTAGGTGTTTTTGTTTAGTTTAATGCACCTAAATCACTGCTATAATAAATATGAATGACAATAGACAAGGACACCCTTACCAAAGTTGTTTTGGGAATATTACCAACATATATTTAGAGGCGTTTAACATAATATACATGTAAAATACTTCACGATGTGTGCTTTTTTGTGTATCCAATGGATCCAGAACTCATTTTTAAGCAGGGGGCGACCTATCATTAATAGTTGTACTGACTTGTTATGGTCATAATATTAGGGCCAACCTGTAAACATTCATTTGGGTAGACCCTTGTGCATTTATTTTAAATATTCAACATAATTACAATTTTGAAGGTCACATTAATGACCCTATTGTTGTTTCAGTGTGCTAAATTATAAACGGAAGGAAGGTGCATCCATATTGGTCCATGGACATCACTTGGAGAGAGTATACTACAAAAGAAGTTGGTGCATTGACCAGTGTTGTATGCAAATGAGAAAACTTCCCAGGAGGATCAGCTAGGCATGCATAATTGATTTCAATGTTATTTTGGGGACATCGAAAGCAGAAAAAAAAATTCTATTAGTTAATGAGGTCACCCCATGTTATTTATAAAATATATTGACTGTCAGGGAACTCTCTATTTGACTAGATGTTGAAGATATACATAATTATTTGACTAGAATAAAAGGACTGAAATCTCTGGAAATGACTACAAGTGATCTTTCCCTAGCAAAAAAGCATCCAAATTTCAAAGTAGTTGTATTGAAGTCACTAAATATTAGCATGGATAAGTTGGATCCCGCAAATTCTGAATTCATGACTAGACACAAAGGATGGCAGAATGTTCTACAAACAATAGAAATTACTTTAAGTATGAGGGTTTTCCGCAGTGAATTATATTAGATATCATTTTTGGGATTCAACTGCGTTAATTAAGTCATTCATATATGAACATTTCCATGAGAGGTAGTCGTTACTGACTAATTTATCATGATTTTTGGATAGTCCACTTATAACTCATTGCATCAGGTTATGCTCACAGGGGTGAAGAAGTGGGATTGAAGCTAGTGAAATGAATCACATAACATCAATCATCACTTACAGGGTTTGCACCCAGTAACCAGGACTTCCCGGGTGGTCACCCATCCTAGAACTCCTCTGGCTCAAGCATGCTTAACTATGGAGTTTTTGCCCACAATCAAGCCTACTTAGCTTGCTACCTCATTTAAAATTACTATTAATCTTGGTTACAAACCTTTTAAGGTAAATTGAATTGTGATGCATAGGTTGAATGATGACAAGACTTTTTCCTTTGTAGAAATAAAAAAGAAAAAAGTCCATTAAAGTGAAACTCATTGAGTTGATGCCTTTTAATTGCAATGTGTGCACTATGGAATATCAAGAAGATTTTTCCTTATGCTAAAATTCTTGAAAAAGTTGCGCAACACTACAAAGGTCTCAAACAGCTTCAATATCATTCATCTTACACAGAAAATAAATTTAAGATTGATGGGTTTCAAGGAAATTTCTTTTTCATTACATCAATGAAATAGAATTATTGTGGTGGTTTTCATTTTTCCTTAGGTGATATACCTTTGCACCAGAGGGCCTCACTTAAATTACTCCATCGAGTTAGAGAAACAATTGTACAACTATTATTAATTCTGAGATTCGTGGAATAAGAGATATCTTCATATGCCAAATTGAGAAATTATGTTCAAGCTTCTACATGTAGTTGTACAAAATTTTATAAGTGATAGAATGCTTTTGGAGTAACAATTGATTTATCAAGATTCAAAACTCCATGGATATGATCAACCTTCACATGAATTGGAGCATGTTCTTAATAAAGAAGAATTACTTAGCATTCCTAAGAAGGTATGGCATATTGTTCACACAACAATCATGGTGTGTAACAACACTCATAAGCAATGAAAAAGGCAGATTTTGAGGGTGTTAGGACTAAAAAGCGTATATTAATTGGCAAATTGTAACCAGATGAGAAGGTGCCACGCTTGAGTTGTGTTTAATGCACCTAAAGCACTGCTATGATGAATATGAATAACAATAGATGGGGACTCCCTTCGCAAGGTTGTTTTGGGTATATTACCAACATATATTCAACAATGTTTAACAACAAGTACATATCAAGTACTTCAAGATCTTTACATTTATGTGGAGGAAACATAGTTGGAAGTCGAATATTTCTGACATCAACATCGACCATAGAAAGAGTTGTATGAAAATATTAACTCTGAGAAGCATGGAATAAGAGATATAGTTGGATACTAAATTTGAAATTTTTTTCCAAGCTTATAGGTGTGATTATACAAAACTTTTTAAGCAGGGGAATGTTATTGGAAATGCAATTGATCTATCAAAACTTCATGGATATGATGAATTTATACATGACCTGGAACGTATTTTCAACATGGAAGACATACTAAAATCTCTGGAAGAAGGATGACATATTTTTCACACATAAATGGTGTTTAAGACTTATCAACAGTGAAAAGAATGCCTTTCGAGAGATGTTAGGAGGACAACCAAAGGGAAATTAAACCAAAAATAGTTACTAGATGAGAAGATGCCACACTTGAGCTGAGTTTAATGCACTTAAAGAATTGTTCTGATGAAGATGAATTACAATAAATGTGGACGCCCTTACCAAATTTATTTTGGGCACATTACCGACGAGTATTCAAGTGTTGAACAAAATATACAAGTTTAAAACTTCAGTACGCGTGCCTTCATATGCACCAAATGGAGATGAAACTCATCTTTAAAGAAGATCCCAACCTATCATTAATGGTTGGCCTGACCTGTTATGGTCATCATATTAGGGCTTCATTTTAGTTGAACCTTGCACATTTATTTTAAACGAATATAATTTCATTGCTCATCTGTATGTTGTAGGCAACATTAGGGGCACTCCACATGGTGTTGGAAAGAATGAACCCAGACTGAGAGGAGCTTAGGAGTTGCCATATTATTTGCTCCTAAAATTGCACATGAGCTCCTTTTTGGGTGTAAACACCTGAAAATATAGGAGGAGAATGTAGGTGTATAATAAGCATGCCATTTGATCGTTAAACTTTACCAGCTCAACAAATAAAATTATAAAGGGAAACATATATGTGAAATCGTATGAAGTTGAGAAACAACTGTGGTCAGGGATTTCATTCCAATCCTTTGTTGTTGACTAGCTATGGAAAAAACATGTCTATCATGGTTAGAATTAGAGTCATGTATCTTCTACTACTCAAATTTAAGAGAAGTTTAAATATATTGGAGCTATCTAATGTTTCTCTAGAATTGATTTTCACCCTGTGAAACAAAGTACCCTCGACACCATTTTCAATAACAAAAATATATTCTATACGATAACTCAACAAAACAAAAACAAACCCTCTTTCAAAAATAACCAATCCATTAAAACTAAGTTACTCGTGTACAAATAACCAATCCATTAAAACTAAGTTATATCAGGGAAAGATTATCAAACCTCTTAAATAAATGGAAATCCTAGAGGGCGCTCTATTATCATTGGAAACAACCTGGATCTCAGTAGGTCCTTTGACGTGCTTAACAACCTCTGTTTTAATGGTCCTTCATAACTTCATAGTAGAGTGCAGAAAAGAAGAGGATTTAAGAAAATGAGATAGTGGGTGCCAGATTACAGACTTCTGAGTAATCGGTAATGGGGAACGAAGTAGACTGAGAGGAGAAAAGTGAGACCCTAGCTAACTAAAGCCCATATATAGCTGCAAAAACCATGACTTTTAGGTGGCTATGCATCATTATATTAGTATTAAAAACACATAACATAAAACAAATACGAGCTTAAAAGACATAATGTCACAACCCAAATTCCCATTTGATCGATGCAAAACGTTCATAAAATGGAGTTTTGAATCAAACTTGGATTGTCAGGTTCATTAATCAAAACCCAATAATATTTTCGAGCCTCGAGAAAAACAAATAAAAAATGCAGGCACGAAAAATGGTTTCCTGTATCAACTTGGGTAGAATATATGAATGGTACCACTTTTGGCAAAATCTTTGTTCTCGTTTGTATCAGAGAGTGGATCGTGACACCTCTATGATCATCCAATTCATAATTTATTTGTTATTTGAAGTTTACTTAAAGGGAAATTGAGTTAATATTGTAATGGAAAGTCAAGTTCACAGGTGAAAATGCAACCAAGCATAAAAAATCCAAGGCAAATTCAACTAGGATTTGATCTCTAGGAATGGATTATAGTAGAGGGTTTTAGGACCTAGAAATTGGGGGGCGATTGAAGCAGATCCCACCCCAAAATGAGGTGAATCGGGGCCAATTAGGGTTGGGATTTTTTTTTACAAGCGGGGGAAGTAGTCTTGTAAAACTTTAGGGGGCGATCAAAGCAAATCCCACCCTGAAACTGGGCGAATGTGGACCAATCGGGGTTGAAAAAAAATTACAAGTGAAAAGGAGGGGAATCAGGCTTTGAAAAAATATTAACAAGCGAAAACAAATTTTATTGTGTTAATTTATTGGAAAAAATATAATATTTATTTATTTTTAAAATAATTTTTGGGCTAACAATGGAAAATGGGTATAATATAAAAAAAATCACCCCTCTAAAATATAAAAACCCTTAAATTTCACCCATGGGCTAAGATTCACCCCTAAAATTTTCTATGTCCCTTGGGTACCTCCTTCTATACCCCATATTATCCCCCTTGGGTATATTACATACTCTCAATCCAGTACTCAGTTCTAGTTCAATTTGTTATTTTCATGAAGCAAGCTAGAGTTGGAGTTTTTAGGTTGATGTCATCTATTCATGAGTGATTTCCAGTTGTGCGTGTTATAACTTAACATGACAGGATAAAGATTGAAGAAAAAGATAAGGATAATATGCTAGAAGACAATCATGAAACTATAAAAGACAATTTCATCATTGAACAAGAAGATGAAGGGGCATTAGATTGCGATGAAAGTTGGAAGATCAATACCATAGTAAAGACGCCATATCATTCACCCTTTGGAGGGAAAATATGAAGAAAAAAATAGATATTTCATGAAGATGAAGTACCGAACTTACCTTTCATGAAGATTAAAGAAAAAGAAGTGTTGGGTGCAGGAATTACACTTAAGAAAAATCCTCAACGTTTAATTGTCAACCCGGGGGATTCGTAAACTTAGAGACGAAGCATAGGCAATGCCAGAGATGGTATGAACCTTTCTGATATAAATCCCTACTTTATTTGAAGGAAATATTGCAGATTCAAATCAAGATGAGAAAAAGATAACTTGAGTCATCAAAATAATCTAAGACTGAAACAAGAAAGAATGCATTTGCGAAAACGAGATCAAAGATAAAAAGGCAATCACTATAGCTGATTATGCTTAACTACTAAGAGTGTGTTTTTCTTTAGCAGAGGAATTTTAGAAGTCTCGTTAAATGGGCCCTTAAATATGTTTCCTTAGAGATTTCCTTCTTGTATTGCATATATGAAAAGTAAATGAAAACTAGATTGTGTATATGAAAAGTAAATGTTTCTGAATTTAACAAAGTGCAGAAATAAAGAAACATAAACATCTATCCTTTCATAATAATTCAATGAAAGAAAGTTACGGAAAGTAAATGAAGACTTGCTGTAACACACCAACGTGCACTGGTGCAGGTGTATTTCTCCTGCTTGGACCAGGCAGGGAAAGCCAATCAACCAAAACTACAGAAAAGAAACGTCACACCAACGTACACTGGTGCAGGATGATTTCTCCTGCTCGGACCAGGCGGAGAAAGCCAATCCGAAATCAAGTGCAGGAAAGTAAATTTTGAGGAAAGTAAATTGCAGGAAAATAAATTCTATTTTCTTCATGCAACGGATCCATTTTCACACAGACATGAATTTATGCACTAAAAGTTAAATCACACTCTGACAATAAAAAATAAATTACAAGAAAAAGATAATGGGGTAAACGTACTGGGTTGGCTGGGCCCTAGCCAACCAGCGTGTTTCCCTCTTAAGCGAAAACGCTACTCAACACTTGATTTAATTAATCACCAAACCATAAAAACATAATTCATGAAACCGAGGCGAAATTCCTTTTTATTAGATTATTCAGGCAAATACATGCATGAATACACGTTCAACCCAAATTCAGGCGATAAAAAAATAACTTGCTATCGCCTCTTTGTTCTTCTCTATTCTCTAAAAATTTCGCTCCCTAAGTCCTATTTACCAATTAAATTATATAGATCTGTTGGCCAAAGGATGAAACGGATCGTTCAACTTCTTCATAACAAAATGTAGAATTTAGATTGTTCGGTCTTCAAAATAAGACGGTTTTGCAAAAATGGCCATAACCAATCTTCAGCTTTCACCCTTCGTAGATCTAATCTTTGACTGCGTTTGGATTACGTGATGTCATGGCGGAAACTGCTTGAGTCAAGGTGGTGATCGAGAGGATTCAGATATTCCGTGAAGATCTGCTGTGCTGGCAACGATACAAGATCTGATCCTGCATTAGGATCAGCAATCACGATAAGCATTCTAAACACCAAACAACATTGGAGATATCGATAAGTTACAAAGAATAATTTAAAAGTAAGAAATAATGTAATAAATATATAATAAATGACAAATTGAATTAAAATATGAAGAATAAAGGTTTGTACAGAATATGTCACTGTGCTTAGACTAATGCAGGATGAGGGTGCATAAAAAGGGTAAAATTGAGGTAAATGATTGTGGTTTAGGAAGGGAAAAAATGGAAAAAAGAGAGCAATTTAGGGGGCTAACATCCTACCATCCCTAAGCTGTTGTGTGTCCTCACACAACTTTTTTACCTTTGCAAAAAACCTTCAAAACTTGAGCATTCCAGCTCAATCCTACTCCATTATAGTGAATCCAGCTTGCAATGTTTCAGACTTATTTTTCTTGATATTTTTCAGCTTCCTTGTTGCCTTTCTGAGTCATTTGAAACAATGCAAAGCTCGGTATTTCCAGACCCTAACTTCTCCTTTCTTCTTTTGAATCTCCGCCATGAACTCTTCCTTATTTTGTTCTTTTTCCTCCTATTTTTTGGCTACAAGCTGCTCTAAATTTTGTACTTGAAGCTTGAGCTCAAGTATCTGAGTAGTAGAAGCTACCAAATCTTCTTCCTTTTCTATCTCAACAGGGGTTGTATTTTCTTCAGGGACCTCAGTATCCCTTGGAGTTTCAGTAAACACTTCTTCCTCTTTTGGTTCTTTTTCTAACTCTTCCAATTCTTCTTCTTCTTCTTGCTCTTCCAGTTATTCTTCTTCTACTTCCACTTATTCTATCTCTTCTTCGTATTCTTGCTCTTCTCATTCTTCTTCTTCTCCTTCTACTGCTTTCAGCTCTTCTTCATTTTCTAACTCTTCTGGTTCTTCCTCCTCTTCTAATTCTTCTGGTTCTTCTTCTTCTTATGTCGGTTCTTTTTCTTCCTGTGCCTATTCTTCCTTTTCTTGTGCCGCTTCTTCTAGTTCTGGTTCGTCTTGCACTGGTGTAGGTGGCGATTCAATATTCTATGGGGAGTGCGGTTCTGCACCAGGTTCTTCATTATTTTTCTGGCCCTTAATAAAGTTGACCAACAGTATATTGTCTTCGACCTCTACAGATTTTGCTGCATCCATGAGGACTAACAACAAATCATCTTCTTCAGGGGTCTGTTCATGTGCTGAGGGCGTCGAAGGAGTTTCTTCGATAGGTGCACCTGTTTTCTTCTATTTCTTTGGAGATGGGCCCTTTTCTTCTGCGGAGATGGGCCCTTTTCTTCTGCTGATTTCCCAGGTCATGCTTTTAGTCTTCATCTGTTTCTAGACCAAGATCTTGATCAAGCCGTGATGATACAATTTCTTATCGGCCTGGTCCACCCGTGCTCCCTGTACGCCCTTGTCCATATTTTCTAAACTCTTAAGAAAAAATTAAGTGAAATCCATCCTCCATCGGACATGCCGGCTGGGTTCAAAGTGTTGTAGCATCCTGAAATGATACACAAATGTGAGGGAGTACCTCCCCTCACAAGTCTTGATTTTTTGGAGAATAAAAAGGAGGTCCCGCCATTGTCCCAGCAGGGCGATGCGTGGAAATCCTTTCTTCCAGTTTACGTTCATGTCTTTATCAACAACGAAACACTGCTAGCACTTCCTCTTGAGCTTTTGATTTTTAAAGTACTGCACACCAGTGTTCTGTAAGCTCGTCGCTGTTGCTGTCGATTTTTCCGTGGCTTTAAATCTCAGGGGCCCAATATTTACATGACCATTTTTAAAACTCCGTGCGAACTATAGGGCCACCTCCCTGTTGTGCCCATTAAATTTCTGCAGGAATGGAAGAAGGCCTAAGTCTCGCAATAGTGAAATACTATTGCGAAACTCAGTGGTCTGATATACCTCACTAAGGGGCGATGGTTCACAACGAACAAGCGGCATTGCTGCTAAAAGTTGTGAACAATCCAACGAAAGCTGCATTCAACACCAGAAAATTGAGCTTTTTATAAATAGGGATCCAATCGTCTCCCGTCCCTTCTGTTTCATCACTAATTCCTGTTTCGGGAAATAACTCCCTAGAGGTTTGTTGGGTCAAAATCTCCATAGATCAGGGCATGCTATTCAAGAAGGACTCACACAACCACACTTGTATGCTAAAACCTAGATAACATCGGTAGTAGAACTCACCTGTAATCCTACGTTTGATGTAGATCCCACGGGGTCCAAACCCCCAGCAACCCTTCTTCCTCCTCAACCTGAAAACCAAGAAGAAATGTGCACGGAAATCTAGTTGTACAACATATATTTATCCGAAATGTCAGTGAAATCCATGTGAAACATCATATAAACAATAATAAATGCTTAAATAATAATCTTTTCACATATGCAAGCAGATATTAACACGTGAATTCAGGAACAAGATGGTTCTTCTTCATTATGAACAGCATGTACAGTAATAAAAAGTGGAGAGATCACCTGAATCCTTCCACGATCTTCGAACAGACCGTCGTCCGGATCCGTCCCGCCCTTTCCTTGCTAGGATACTTTCAAGACTTGTGCACATGAGATGACATATAAACGGATGAACATCTCCAGGAAACAAGGGTTTCCTGTAAAAATCTGGGAAAGTGCAGGAGGCACGGGAAATCAGACTTGAATTGGGATTCCAACAATTCCTTCCACCGAAATAGCCGTTGCTGCGCGACATATTTAAATAGTGTCGGATTGGTAATGGAGGCGAAATTTTTAACGACTAGGTGAGGGAATGATATGAGTGAAATGAAATTAAGGTTATGGTGGAATGAGGAGTAATTATTTCTAAGCAACGGTTAAATATTTACACATTCCTTCATAATTCAAAAAAGATCTTTAGCATTCATTAAAAATAATTATGACTCTTAAATTTTAAAAAACTTTGTACTTGGAAAATATTTCTCCTAGTTGATATGATAGCATAAGTACTTATCACTAAATGAAAGAATTTCTCGTAACTTATATGACGACCACTTTCCTATGGCGTACACTTCTGAAAAGAAGACATATTATGCTTCGGATGAGGTGCATGCTTGCACTGTTATGCTTACACTACTTGACTAAGTTGTTCTGCTAGTATCTATTTAAATCCTTATATAGGACAACAAGCTTGCACCGGTGCAAGCATAATATCTGGAAAAAAATAGGGAATTTAAATAAAATATAGGCTGAACTTCCGACAGTTTCCTCAATTCTAGAATTTTGCTTCGCCCTTTCTTTATGCTTCAGAGAATATCATTTTTCTTTGTGTATAAGATTCAACAATAAATTCATGAGGGAACAAAAAAGTAGGAAAGGGGAATTTTTAGAATGGGAAGGAATTTCATTAAAGGGATTCTAGGAATAGTACCATAGAGGGAATAAACAGAAGTGGGATAGGGAAAAAAATTCAGGGGTAAGTTGGAATTTTACGAAGCGAATAGGGTAAATTTAGAAAAATATGGGAAGGTAAATTATAATGGGATTTCAAGAAGAAAATTGAGGGATCATTATGAAATGGGATATGAAGAAAGGAAGAAAATTTTCTGGAAGTCTGCTTGCACTGGTGCAAGAAAAATAACTGCAGCGAGAATTAAGTGTTACTTGAAAAAAATAAAAAATATCCATGCTAATTACCCCAATTGTATAAAGGTTGGCTCTGCTGAACCTACTTTTACTTCAGTGGTTACTAGCATATATAAAGATCAAGCAACATTCTCATTTTATTAGAAATTTTTTGATCTTCCCGCCAGCAAGCTAGTTTTTAGGTTGATCCTTCTGCAATCATGTCAGCGAATTGATTTTCACAATTACAGGAAAATATTTTTACTTTACTTTTTTTTTCAATTATTTTTTATTAAATTTATTTTTTTCTTTGAGAAGAAGAAGAGTTCATGTTTTCAAAAGGTTGGTTTTTACTGTTTACCACTACTATCCCAAATTGTTGTTGGACTTGCTGTGTAAAATCTTTCTTGGCAAGCAGCTGAAAATACTTTTTTAATCTATGCCCATTTACCAAGAATACTGAATCTTGTCCATCAATAGTTTGACTTCTACTGCTCCATTCTAAAATACTTGGATCACTTCATATGGTCCCATCTAGCGCGTATGGAATTTCCCTTTAAAATTTTTACATCTAGAATCATAAAGGGGCACCCAAACAGTTGGTTGGAACTGCTTTTTCTGAATAGACTTGTCATGCCACCTTTTTCGTTGCTGCTGAATTAATATGTTTTGCTAAACAAAATCTCTACAAAATTCATCTAACTCATTTAATTGAAGAAGAAACTGTTGTTGTGCCTCAGAGAGATCTAGTCCTAACATAACTGCAGTTCTGAAAGTTTTGATCCGGAACTCAATTGGTAACAGAACCTGTTTTCCATATACCAGCTCATATGGTGTATGTCCCGTGCTATTTCTCAAAGTGGTTCTGTATGCCCACAAAGCTTCTGGTAATATTTTAGCCTGGTCTTTCTGATGCATATTCACTGTCTTTGTAAGAATGGAATTGATCACTTTGTTTGTGGATTCCACCTGGCCATTTTCCTGCGGGTGATACGGTGTGGATTTCCTGTGCCAGATCTTGTATTGCTCCATCACACCCTGTACCAGATTATAAATAAAATGTGGACCATTTTCAGAAACAATTTCTCTAGGCACACCAAATCTATTAAAGATTTCAAAAAAAAGAAAATCAACAACTTTTTCTGTAGCAAAAGAAACATCTTTAGATTCTACCCATTTTGTAACAAAATCCGTACAAACCAAAATATGATTTTTAATTAAGGATGTTGGATTGATTGGCCCTTTAAAATCAATAGCCCATTTTTCTAATGGTTCAATCATAAATTGAGGGCATAAAGGCATTTCATTGGTTTGATTAGGCTGGCCCATTCATTGACAACTATCACATCGTCTGACATACTATTTGGCATCCTTAAACAAGGAAGGCCAAAAGTAACCAACACGCAATACTTGATATGCAGTTCGATTATCAGCGAAGTGGCCTCCACAAGGTTCATCATGAGCATATTTCAATATGTCAAACACTTCTTCCTCTCGTAGACATCTACGAATAATCAAATCTGGACTAGTGTAAAAGAGGTCTCCTTGAATCCAGGAATATGCATCACTTTTTTGAATAATATTCTACTTTTCATGAGCAGATAAGTGAGGTGGTGTTTTTCCAGTAACCAAGTAATTAGCAATGTCAGCAAACCACGGAGAATCTGTAGACATAGCAAAAATATGTTCATCTAGAAAATAATCATTAACAGGAGTTGCTTCACCAGGATTATCTAATCTAGAAAGAAAATCTACTACAACATTAGATTTCCCTGGTCTATCAACAATAGTAACATTAAAATCCTGCAATAATAGCAACCATCTAGTCACTCTACCACTTTTCAATGGTTTTTTGATCAAATATTTAATCGCAGAATGATCAGTATGTACAAATACTTCATATCCTTTAATATAGTGCATGCACTTATTAATTGCAAAAATCATAGCTAAAAACTCTTTCTCTGTAACTGTATAATTCAATTCAGCGGAAGACAAATTTTTACTAATATAATAAATAGCATAGGATTTCTTATTTTCCTCTTGTCCTAAAGCTGCGCCAATAGCCAAATTTGAAGCATCAGAGGAAATGTGAAAAGGCAGGGACCAGTTTGGACCTCGCAAAACTAGTGCCTGTACCAACTTTTACTTCAATGTTTCAAAAGGCTGTTGGCAAGCCGTGGACCAATAAAATTCACTATCCTTAGCTATAAGTCGGAAAACAAGAGCAGCTATCTTCGAAAATTTTTCAATGAATCTTCTATAGTAACCAACATGTCCTAAAAAACCTCTTACTTCCCTTTGAGTTTTGGGTGCAGGAAGATGCAAAATGATTTCAATCTTTGCTGGATCAACCTGGATACCTTTGGTAGAAATCAAATGGCCAAGCATCACTCTCGCTTTGTACATTAATCTACATTTATTATCACTCAAAGCGAGATGGGCTTCCTTACAATGAAGAAGTACTTTCTCCAGATTTTTAAGAGCTTCCTGAAAAGAATCACCAAAGACAGAAAAGTCATCCATATAAATTTCTACAAATTCTAGATCAGTAAAAATCGCCAGGACTTCCCTTTGAAAGTTAGTTGGGGCATTACATAAACCAAAGGGAAGCACTTTATAAGCAAAGGTACCTCATGGACATGTAAAAGTACTTTTATCCTGATCTTCGGGTGCAATATTTATTTGGTTATAACCACTGAAACCATCCAAAAAGGATAAATATTTCTTTCCTGTAAGGGTATCAAGCACCTGATCAATGAAAGGGAGAGGGAATTAATCTTTAAGAGTGGCTTTATTCAATTCTTGATAATCAATACAAATACGCCATCTTACATATTTCTTAGGTACTAGTACTAATGGAGAGACCCACTGACTGTTAGAAATAGGATAAATAAAACCAACATCTAAGAGTTTCTGTACTTCTTCCTTCACAATGTCTCTTAGAGCTGGATTCATTCGCCTTTAGGGTTGTCGGACAGGTTGGGTTCCTTCCTGAATATAGATATGATGTGTACAAGTTTCAGGAGGGATACCCTTCATATCTTCATAACCCCAAGAAAAGGCACTAAGATGGTTTTGCAAAAAATTCACAAGCTGATCTTGTTGAGATGAGTTTAGATCTGAACTAATATGCAAGGATTTACCAGGGATAATCTCAACAAGAGTGGTATCAGGCTCAGGATTACTCAAGGGAGTGGTCAAATGCAGTGGTATAGAAGAATGAGAATCATGATTATCTTGAAAATATAAGCTGAAAATTTGGCTCAAAGGTTCATAATTAGGCATAGTGTCTAGATTATTCAGAAAATCTTGAATCTCATCTTCTGGTGAAGACCTAGTATAATGATGGATAAGGGAAATAGGCTGAGTCTCCTCATCACTGCTTTGATCTAACCATAAAGTATCTCAAAGGTCCTGAATGGATCTGGAAGTGGGGTATAAGGTAACTTTCTTCCTAGAATCTCCATGTGAGATATAGATATCGCCAGAACGTCATCCAATAAATGCATTAGCCGTTGCAAGCCATGGTTGACCTAAGATAAAGGGATGTCCTCCTACTGGGTTCTTTGGTTGAAGCACAATGAAATCAACAGGATATTCCCAAGAATATAATGAGATGATCACATCGTCCAATACTCCTTCTAGCTTAATTTTAGATCTATCTGCTAATTCAAGCACAGTGGGAGTAGGGCGAAGATGAGATAACCAAAGTTGATACATGGTTTGCTTAGTCATGAAATTAATGGCTGCCCCCAGGTCTATAAGAGCATTAGAGACAAGGAAATTACCAATCTGAACTGTGACAACAGGGTTTCTGGGATCAATATATTTTTCCACAGACACACATCCTGTCATCAACTCTGCTGTCCTACCAACAAATTGAATGGTTCGAGGTTCCAATCTCTTCCTCCCGGGTTTCTTGAGACAGAGTTCCTTAATAATATTGGTACAAATGGGGATCTCTTTGATGTCTTGAAGCAAAGGTATCTTAATGAAAAGATTGTGAAGCTTAGATGCCAAACTAGTCTCAGAAATAGGCTCACTCCTTTCCATTACTAGCCTCTCTGGGAAGGGAGGCTGGTTGGAAGAAGATGGCAAGGATTTAGAGGGTAAGGGCTGCTTAGTGACAGCTTTCGGAGAATGGTTGAGAGTTTCTTCTTCTCCTTTCTCTTCAATGATCACCATAGGTTTCTTCTGATTCTCTGGCATTACAGTCCTTCCCGATCTTAATTGAATATCATGAACTCCAACTGGAATAAACTGGTACTCGAATAGTAAAAGTGGGTTTGTTATATGGATCATTTGCACTGCTTTATTATTATTAGGATTGGGCATAGGTTGAGTAGGCAATTGAGGAGGTCGAAAGGGTGGAGTGGAATGACTCGGAATTTGAGACATTGTATAAGGTGCATGCCTAGATGGATATGACTACATAGGTGGCTGGTGGGAATATGGAAAATGAGTCGGCCCTTTCCAACCTTGTTGCCATGGTTGAGAAATTTTCCCATGTTGATATTGATTCCCATACTGCCACTGCTGATGAGAGTTAGGATAAGAATATTCATGTGAATTATAACCAAAATAGTGTGGAGAAAATTCAAGAGCCATACCTGTACCTACCTGAGGCCAATTCCTTCTTGCTCCCATAGCATTCAAGTATTCAGCTTCAGGCCGTCCCCCTGTAAATACAACTTTAAGTCCTGTTATAGAGGGACATTTTTCCTGTGATATGGTCTTCTGCACAAATAGCACACTTATTAGTTTCTTTCAAATTAAGAGGACACTCTTTAGGAGGATGCTTATCTCTACATTTAGGACATAAAATAAATAGTGACTCTTGTTTCTTCATGAGTTTTTGCTGAAATTTTAAGGAGTCTAACTGTTTGATAACAATGTTCATTATATCAATTTTCATGTTTTCCATTTTATTTTCTATTCCAATAATTATAGCATCAGTAGATTCAGTTTTTCTATTTCTGTTTCGAGTTCCTCTACCAGATCTATATTGATTTCTTGAAAATTTCCTGCATAATTCACAAATTTGTTCAAAATTTTGCTGAGAAATATCACCTTGTCCTAACAGATTTAAATTGTTTCTAGCATTATCAGTAAGTGCTCTTAAGAACAAGGTTCTAATAGTACTGGGATCAAAATTGAGTTCCGACCTTTGTAAATTATACATAAATATTTCTAGGTAATCTTCAAGAGTTTCATCATCATCTTGTATGATTGTAAAAATTTCATCCTGCATGTCTCGAGTTTTGCAATATTCTTGATATTTAGACAAAAACACTCTCTTCATCTAATCCCAAGAGGTTATAGTGTTTCCTCCTAACCCCATAAACCAGCGTAGAGCTGAGTCCTTGAGGGTAACAGGAAACAATCTTAACTTCTGAGCATCAGTTGCATAATCATAACTTCTACACAGAATTTCAAACTCAAATAGGAAAGAGTCAGGATCTTCATGAACTTTACCATGAAAATGAGGGAGATCTGATGGTAGAATATTCTTGATTTGTGCCATAGTATCAAGATCCACAATTGGAAACACAAAAGTGAATTGTTCTCTACTTACCTGGTTCTCACCAATCCCTTCCAAATGATCTTCTTGGTCCACCATTGTTCCCCTTTACTTGTACTTCTCTCAATAGAATGTTCCACACCTGAGCTGTTATTACCAGAATGCAGGTGGATTGTTCCTGCGTGATGGGTTTGAATTGGATTAGGCTTCCTGCTAGAAGAAGGAGACCCAATATGAGAAAAATTCTTTTGGCCCTTAATGGGATTCAAGCCCTTACCTTTCCTAGGCATTCATTTCAAAAATAAAAAAGAAAGAAAAATAACAGACAACTTCTAAAAAATGCTGTCAGAAATCAATTAACACTAGTAAAATTCCTTCAAAAAAACTTTTCCAAACAATGCTACAAAAATAAGGAAAAAATTACCTTTATTTGTCTAATCAGAAAATTCTTACCAAATCAAATCGCCTCCCCGGCAACGACGCCAAAATGTTGGGTGCAGGAATTACACTTAAGAAAACTCCTCAACACTTAATTGTTAACTTGGGGGATTCATAAACTTAGAGATGAAGCACAGGCAATGCCAGAGATGGTATGAATCTTTCTGATATAAATCCCTACTTTGTTTGAAGGAAATATTGCAGAATCAAATCAAAACGAGAGAAATATAACTTGAGTAATCAAAATAATCTAAGACTGAAACAAGAAAGAATGCATTTGTGAAAAGGAGATCAAAGATAAAAAGGCAATCACTCTAGTTGATTATGCTTAACTACTAAGAGTGTGTTTTTCTTCAGTAGAGGCATTTTAGCAGTCTCGTTAGATGGGCCCTTAAATCTACTTCCTTAGAGATTTCCTTTTTTCATTAATCTGTCATGCACTAGTGCAGGATCAGAGTTTTATGTAGAAGGTATAAACTGTGTCTTTACTAAAGGTTTTTATACTTCATGCAAGGGCTTGAAATGTTCAAGATTCAGAGAACTCAGATCCTATGAAAAGAAGCTAGTTCTTGCACCAAATCAAAGCTTCATGCACTTAGCTTTTAATTCTTGAAATAATTGTTTAATTGTCACAAGTGCTACTTTATTGTAAAACCAGATTGCGTATATGAAAAGTAAATGTTTCTGAATTTAACGAAGTGCAGAAATAAAGAAACATTAACATCTATCCTGTCATAATAATTCAATGAAATAAAGTTGCGGAAAGTAAATGAAGATTTGCTGTAACACACCAACGTGCATTGGTGTAGGTGTATTTCTCCTGCTTGGACCAGGCGGGGAAAGCCAATCAACCAAAATTGAAAAAAAATAAATTTCACACCAACGTGCACTGGTGTAGGATGATTTCTCCTGCTTGGACCAGGTAGAGAAAGCCAATCCAAAATCAAGTGCAGGAAAGTAAATTTCAGTAAAAAAAATTCTATTTGCTTCATGAAACAGATCCGTTTTCACGCAGACAAGAATTTATGCGCTAAAAGTTAAATCACACACTGAAAATAAAACATAAATTACAAGAAAAAGAGAATGGGGTAAACATGTTGGGTTGGCTGTGCCCTAGCCAACAAGCGTGTTTCCCTCTTAAGTGAAAACACTACTCAACACTTGATTTAATTAATCACTCAACCATAAAAACACAATTCATGAAACTGAGGCGAAATTCCTTTTTATTAGATCATTGAGGCACATACATGCGTGAATACACGTTCAACCCAGATTCAGGAGATAACAAAATAACCTACTATCACCTCTCTATTCTTCTCGATTATCTAAAAATTTCGCTCCCTAAGTCCTATTTACCAATTACATTATATAGATCTGTTGGCCGAATGCTAAAACAGATCATTCAACTGCTTCATAATAAAATGCAGAATTTAGATTGTTCGGTCTTCAAAATTAGACGGTTTTGAAAAACTGACCGTAACCAATCTTTAGCTTCCAACCTTCGCGGATCTAATCTTTGTCTGCCTTTGGATTAAGTGCTATCGTGGTGGAAACTACTTGAGCCAAGTTGGTGATCGAGAGGGTTCAAATCCGACATGAAGATTTGCTATGCTGGCAACGGTACAGAATCCGATCCTGCACTAGGATCAGCAATCACAATAAGCATTCTAACCACCAAAAAATATTGGAGATATCAATAAGTTACAAAGAATAATTTAAAAGTAAGAAATTATGTAATACATATTTAATAAATGCTAAATTGAAATAAAATATGAAGAATAAAGGTTTGTACAAAATATGTCATTGTGCTTGGATTAGTGCAGGATGAGGGTGCATAAGAAGGGTAAAACAAATGTAAATGATTGTGGTTTAGGAAGGGAAAAAATGGAAAAAAGAGAGAAATTGAGGAGGCTAACAAGAATCAAGAAGAACAACTTATAATTTCCATCTCATCATGAAGTCCATGCCATCATTATCAAGTTGTGACATCTACCGGTATCATCACAATGTCATGTCTGTCCATGTGTCTTCCCACATCATTTGTGGATATTTTTTTTGGAAAGTGTTACTAGGTTTGCTCTTCATAATGACTATATAATTATGAATTTATGTAATGAAGAAGAAAAGGATAATAAAATGTAATTTTTTTAATACTTGCTTCATGGGTTTCATGAGAAAGGAGTTTTTATTATAGGTCAAAGACTTCTTCTTGATGTCTTTTAGGGGTTTTTTCATCTTGTCATAAATGTATAATTTAGAGTAATGAATATGAATTATTTTTACACATGTAAAGATGTATAAACTATGCCTCAAGACCTTGTCATCATGCTCTAGAAATTGCTGGAAGATATGATTCACAAGTTGACTTGAAGATGCTGGAGAATACCCCTTGGAAGGTAGGCTCAAAATAGGTCACAACAGTTCACTAGACAGGTCATCTAATTATAGGGTCAAACCACTATAAATACCCCAATGAAATGTACATAAAGCATAGTAGAATAGTTCAGATATCTCATAGAATTTCAAATTAGTATGAGCTGGAAGTGTGAGGTACATTCTGCGGTTTTATGTATAGGAGGAAGACCATTTAGCGAAGATAAAAGGGAGTGTCTTGTATCTTTGTTTTGGGCTAAGTACTGTGATGATATTGCGTGGTTCATAACTACAATAAGTGTGAGGAAAATGTTGGGAAAAATACTGAGGGGGGGGGGGGGGCTGAATCAGTTTTATAGTTCATTGAATTTTTTTTACTTTTTCTATACTGAATTCTATACGCGACTTTAATGAACCCAACTCTCGTATACACGTATATATACCAATAGAAACTTGCGTATACTGAGATAAATTTATTGTTAGATAAACTTTCAGAAACAATATTTAACTCAACTTATCAGTTATGCATCAGATAGTTAAACAATAAATATGTGCAGTAATAGCAGAATAAATCATCACACACATGAACACCAATATTTAAGGTGGAAACCCAATTTGGGAGAAAACCAACGCTACTGTCTTCTTTGTCTTAAATATTTATTATATAGAAAAATTCTTACAATATTTTACTGATGCAGACTCATATCATTACATAGGCATTTACCTGCAGAAGGTTGCAACCTTCTCTTGTTCTCCAGTTGCTACTGGAAGGGAGCTACAAACCCCTGATATCGTTTACCAGCCACTACTGGAAGGGAGCTCCAACCCCCCTGATCAGAACCAGCTTCTACTAGAAGGAATCTTCTACTTCCACACTGAAGGCTTCGGCCCTTTGAACCATTGCAGACCATGTTTCATCAATTTTCATACTGGATCCCATAGCTTCAACACAACTCATATTAGGGGAATTTTGAGGTCTAAAATGGGCCTCCTAAGGAAATAATAAAATAATAGCTAAACCAATAAAATAATATTTATGAATTTGAAATTCACTTTTTGCACCAAAATCCATGTAACTATAGTTAAATTCAATTCAAAAGTTGTACCGAAACAAAATTAATAAAAAAATTGTATTGATGTGACTATAAATAACAATGAGTTTCTCAAGAAAGGTCATTATCATTGAACAACTAATGCATTTGTCCTTTGTACTTAAATAACTTAAAATAAAATATAAATATAAATTTATAAATTCTTAATTATATTATATGCTATTAATTAACATTTATATTATTTAAATTTTATAATAACATGTAATTAATATATTATATAAAAATAATATAATATAATAAATGTATAGGGATATGCATTGTTTCTTTCAAGAAATATGAAATGACAATAATATATTTTTATTCAAAAAGTGTGAAATGACATTATTATGAGTACTTTATTTTGACTTTAAAATTACTTAGAGCACTACCATGGTTAACCATGATTTTTTATCCACCATTGAGAATGTGACAAGTAAGTACATTTAACTCAAGCAATGCCATATCAACCATTAGGGATGATGTCATCCCCTAAAATGTGATTGGTTCTCATAAAGTGAATTTTGATTGTACATTTTCCTTAGGAGGCCCATTTTAGACCTCAAAATTCCCCTAATGTCATAAATATCATCAATAATATACTTAACCCAAACTTCAATCAGAAAAGTGAGATTACTGTAACCGAAACACAGTAATAAACCCATATTTCATAATCAACATGTAGAAACAATCTCAACCCTGATCATTCATTATATTAAAATGCATACGCTACTTTTCTTTACTGAACTCGCAAGTATACGCACTTTACTTCACTCCAACCTGCGTATAGATTTGAGAATATTGATCTTCCAAAATATGGTTAGTCTCAAAACTAGATCTGAGGCTTTCAGTCTCTTTTCAGTATTGCAGAATTCTTAATCAGTCAGTGATCATTAAACATATTTATTCACTCATTGATAAGATTTTTACATATTCAACTTAGCAGCATAAATATTAGTCAAGCAACCCATATCTACTTGAAGACTTCATTGACAGACAACATAAATACAACAAAAATAAGAAGATAACTTCTGTAGTAAGCTTCAACAAAACCTGTTTTCAATACGTGCTTTTTCTAAGACAAAGCCACATATATACACGCTTTTACCGAGATGAACTAGTGTATAGATATGTAAATATTAATTTTGTAGAATGTTTCAGATCTATTAACTTACCCAGAATTATTAACTTCACTTCAGCAAACATGTGCCAGGTCATAGATATAATCATATCTTTAATAGATCAAGTACATAGTTATTTTAGGTCTAGAGATATTGATCCATCATTGTAACCAAGGGTACATCATATATTCAGATCTACCAATAAAACATAGTTCATCCCATGCAAATATACTTCAGAGAGAAGTATTCAGTAACAACCCTTACACATGCACACCTTTGCACTATGATCTTCTTCTCCTTATATAGATTTATCCTTTACCAATACCATGAGCCAAAACCACACAACTGCTAATGGTATTCTTGGATGGGATCAAATAGATGACACAACCCTCAATACTGTGGGCCAATACCATGGTAATTACCCTTGGTATCATAATTTTTAGAGCGCAAAAGGCATACATGACTTTGCTTCTTCGTACCCGCCTGTATACGCCACTTCTCTTCATACAAAATACGTATATACTAATTCTGGATGTATATGTGGGTTGCCTATATACCAAGTAGCATATACATTGCCTCCGTACGCAGGTTGCCTTTATCAAACATGCGTATACATTGATAAATATTTCCTTTTTCATTTTTCTGGCACTTAGTGGAATTCCTTTCTTTGTCACATCTAAAATGACTTGTAGAAACATTATTTTTACATCTTTAACAAAAAGGTTTCTTATCAAAAGGAATCTCATCATGTAGGTTTCCATCAAGGACAACTTGATCAAGTAGGTTTACATCAAGGACAACATATTGCATCATATTTTAAACAATCTCCCCCTTTGGACTTGATGGAAACCATGATGGTGTTTTATTACCACAGCAGATGGATACATTAAATCATAACCATTATTCAAACACCAAAATATACTCTTCGCCTTTGACATCAAGGGCAAAGGGCAGATCAATACCGAAGCAAAAGCTCTGCAGATCTGATGTGCATTGTATTGACCATGCTCCCCCTAAGTTCATGCTGAATCTTTAGACATAATTTCCAATGAAGTACATGACTCTATAACTCAACCAAGTATGAATTTCCCTGTCACCAAGGACTCATACTTACATCAATGATCCAACCTAGTGGAATTGCATATTTGACTCGACTACCCAACCAAGTTGGTTTACAAATTTGAACAAGTCCATACATGAATGAATATAACAATTTTACATCATAGGTCTCAACATGACCTTTTCATCAAATTACAGATATGAATTTTTATAAATAGGACCAAAAGATCTCAAGAGAGAGATCATAATTCATAAACCAATCAGAATGCCAACAATGCATCCTTTTCAACAAGGCAGGTGCTCCCCCTAAGCTTGTGCATCCTGAACACCTTCAACAACCAATTCATCAAAGCATCTTCATCAAGGAGATAAATATCAAAGAAAGGTACAGTAAGATGAATATTGTAACAACACAGATTACCCAGCACCACAAACTATTGTGAAAACTAAGGCAGAGACATTCTATCAGTAAAAACCATATGTGGTTTTATGCACAGAAAATCGCGTATATACATGATTCGCCTTTATGAAACCAGCGTACCAAATTTAATCTTATGAAATTAAGAAGATTTGATAAGAGAGGTAGAGACACCTCCCAACTTCTATCTGAGATATTCGAATGCTTCCCTGGGAAGAGGTTTAGTAAATATATTTGCAACTTGTTCTTTAGAGGGAACATACTCCAATTTAACCTTTTTTTCAAGCACTTTTTCACATAGGAAGTGATACTTGATAGGAATGTGCTTGGTCTTCGAATGCATAACAGGATTCTTCGAGATACTAATGGCACTTGTATTATCACATAGAATGGAGATGGGAGGTGAACATTTGATTTGAATGTCTTGTAGTGTCTGTATCATCCAAAGAAGTTGTGTGAAACATGATGAAGCAACCACATATTTTTCTTCCGCTGTAGATAAGGAAATAGAACTTTGTTTCTTGTTGGACCAAGATATTAATCGGGGCCCCATATAAAATGCACCACCACTAGTGCTTTTTCGATCATCAACATTTCCAGCCCAATCAGCATCTACGTAATCATGAAGAGTGAGATCAAAATTCTTTGGATACCATAGACCAAAGTCTTGAGTCCCATGTAGATATTTGAATATTATTTTTACAGCCTGAAGGCGAGAATCTTTTGGATTAGCTTGGAATCGTCCAACAATCCCAACTACATGCATAATGTCTGGTCTTGTCTAGGTTAGATAAAGCAGACTTCCAATCATGGATCTATACTATGGTTGATTCACCATGGGAGAATCATCATGAGAGCTGAGGTTACATCCAGTTACCATTGGAGTACTCACAGGTTTGCAGTTTTCCATCCCACGCTTCTTCAAAATTTGCTTGAGATATTTTTCTTGTGATTGAAATATGCCATTTGTAGCTTGTTGCACTTGTAAGCCAAGAAAATATGTTAGTTCCCCGAGTAAAGACATTTCAAATTCTTGTTGCATAACAGAAGTAAATTTATAACTCATGGACTCTTCATTACTTCCGAAAATGATGTCATCAACATACACAAATATAATCAATAGTTTATCATTCTCAATTTTTATGTATAAGTTACTTTCAGTAGATCCAGTTGTAAAACCTTGTTGTTGAAGATATTTGTCAAGACGATAGTACCATGCCCGAGGAGCTTGTTTGAGACCATATAAAGCCTTTTTAAGTTTACAAACAAGTTTTTCATCATTTCCCAGAATGAATCCTTATGGTTGTTCTATATAAACTTCTTCTTCTAGATCACCATTGAGGAAAGCAGATTTAACATCCATTTGATAAAATTTGAATTGTTGAAAACTTGAAAATCAAGAAACATTCTTATGGCTTCAAGTCTGGCTACAACAACAAATGTTTCTTCAAAGTCTATACCTTCTTGTTGAGCATACCCTTTACAAACAAGTCTAGCTTTGTTCCTAATAACATCTCCATTTTCATTTAACTTGTTTTAGAATATCCATTTTGTTCCAATAACATGTTTATCATGATATCTTGGAATTAGTTCCCAAGTATAATTATTTTCAATCTGATCAAGTTCTTCATTCATGGCTTGAATCCAACATTCATCTTTACTAGCTTGATTTACATTATGTGGTTCAATAGTGGAAAATAATTCCAGATAGCTAGGGGATCCTACAAGAGTTCTTCTTGTTTGGACACCTAATCCCTTTTCTCCCAAAATTTTAGATTTTGGATGATTCTTTTGAACATACCTAGATGGAGCCTTTTCAAATGGATCTTCTTCTGGTGCTTCATTAGGTTCAACTTCTATATTGTTGCTATTTGATGATGGAAAATATACATCATCATCGTCTTCATTTTTTGTTGTTATTTCCCTTTTAGGAGTTGTGAGAGACTCATCAATTACAACATCAATACATTCAACAATATTCCGAAGTATTTTATTGTAACATTTATATGCTTTAATTCTAGAAGAGTAACCAAGAAATATTCCTTCATCTGCTCTAGGTTCAAACTTACCAAGTTTTACATCATTATTCTTGATAAAACATTTTCTTTTGAAAACTCTAAAATGCTTTACAGTGGGAAGAGTGCCATACCAGAGTTCACAAGAAGTTTTATCACTATTTACATGAACATGAGCCTTGTTAAGAATATTTCCCGCAGTATGTGTTTCTTCTTCCCAAAAGGTATCAGGAGTTCTAGATTCATCAAGCATAGCTCGAACCATATGTTGAAATATTCTATTCATCCTTTTTGCCACCATTTTTTTGTGGGGTTCCAGCTCCAGAAAATTTTCTTTTTATGCCATGATGTTCACAAAAATCAAAGAAATCATCTTATATATATTTTCCCCCTTGTCTAGATCTAAGAAATTTGACTTTTAGATCTAATTCATTTTCAACCAAATATTTGAAGATCTTAAATTTTTCAAATGCTTCATCTTTATGTTTCAATAATGTTGGCTTGAGGGGTCCTAACCCAGGTTTGGAGGTTAAGGTTTGCCAACAAACCCCTATAATACTAGCCCTTTCGGTAGTGACTTGCTTGCGCAAGCCAAAGTCTCACTCAAAGCATTATGGGAGGGTGATGGAACTAGGTTTCCTCACCCTGAGAGAGAGTAGGTAAGTCAACAAAGTTGTGTTCCCCATTTTTCAGCTTCGTAATTAATAGATCTAGCTATAGACTTATATCGTAGAGTTCATATCTACTAATTACCTTCACATCCACGTGCGTAACATCAATATATCAATATAGCAACTATAATTATAGTAATCAATAGATCATAAATTCGTATAACAGAAATAAGGATAATCTCACAGCTATATAAAAAATCTATCCGCAGGTTCGCTAATCAGTATAGTCCATAGCTACTAGAGTTACTATCATTCATAGATCTAATCAACACCTTTGTATCAACAATATCATAAACGCATGAAAAATGGATCACAGGAATACTCTGCAGTATAAAAAAGACAGATCCACAACAAAAATGGATAACCAATAGTAGATTCAACAGTTCGCATCAACAGTAATACATAAACTAAGACAACGGAGAGATACTCTAACTAGATCCACATATATTAGCATCCAAAACCCAATACAATCCCACACAGCCTGCACACACAACCAGTAGGGTCCACACACAACAGGATTGAGGATCTCCGTGCACAGAGCCAACAAGAGTCCTTACCCTAGCAACCAACCAGATATACCAATTCAAAACTATCATCAATATCTATTCTTTTCTACCTATGACTGAAAAAGGTTCATTTATTTATACTGATTTAGCCTATTCATTCAATGGTCCGCAAATCATGGTTTGCGCACTCTTGGTCTACCCTTGACTCGTTACACTATATTAGGGGCTTTGACCCACTCCAAAACCCCTATGTTAGACTAATTAAGACCAAAATATAAAATCACAGCTTTTAGGGGACCCTGTTCCAACAGCGCCCAACACAATCTTGTGACTTGTCCCAAGTCACTAATATGGTGGGTTCTCCACCTGCACCTGTAATAATCTGATCGCCTTGGATAATGGAGGTAGCATGCCTTCACTCTGAGCAGCGGCATTCTGTGCGATTTCGACCAAATTTTCTAAAATCGGGCCTTCTGTTGCGGTGGTGACACTCTCCAAAGTCTGGTTCAGCTGCTTAACCGCGACATCCACATCTTGTGAAAGCTTGAGGGCCTCAATAGCCTAAGGCTTCAGGTGGTCACCGAGGGCATTCTTTTTTTTACGAAGTTCATCAATATCAGCTTAGAGGGCGTGACTGGTGTGTAGCCATGTCAAGCGTTGAGTATGAACTAAAGTGGGCATGGTAGATTCTAACGTCTTGAACTCTTCTTATTTCTACCGCAGGTCCTGGTTGATGCTATGTAGGATTGGGTTGTGCTAGAGCTTGATCCATAGCTGCATGGCCATTTCTAATAAATGGGCACCCTACATGATTTGCCTTATAATGGCGTTCGTAGCCTCAGTGACCAACACAGTTCAATGGGCCCGTACTTCCAGAGGTGTTTTAGGTTGCAACTTAGCCTGGAGGTTGGCGATCCACTGCTCCATTCATGCCTTGACCATATGAACTTCCTCACGGGAGTCCTTCAATGCTGCAACCAACCTTTCAAACTTTGCTTGAGGGGTGGCTATGGGGGGGATCTCTGTGGTAACATCTGCGCAAAGTTGGTAAATCACATTTTCGAGCTCCGCATGCTTTGTGGCGGTCTGCAATGTATCTATCTTCATATGTAGCACCTGGATCTCAACCTGGATTGTGTCGATCACAGCTTTCTGCTGCTCTTATAAGGCTACCCATCTGTCCTCCATGGCCATAATGACCGCATTAGTGATTTGTTCAAGGTCGTCATCAGTCAATGTGATGGTCTCGTCACGTGTTGTTCGCTAGGAGCGCTACTTCTTGCGAGATGTTTTTATAGGTTCGCTTGTTCGCTTCATGGCATGGGGGAGGCAGGTCCTCTTACATCTAGTCCTTTTATTCCTAGGTCTGGCTACAAATCTACCCGAGTCTCCGCCTCGACGTCCTTCTCAAAGGTCTGCTTCTGTTGTGCATCCTTTTATGCAGACGTGGTCATGTCTTGTCTGGTACTCTTGGTCGCACCTCTGGTATCCTTGATGAAGACAGAGGGGGTGAATTTTGATGTGTTGGTTCCTTCGACACCCTTCACACCAGTTTTGAAACAGATATTTCAGTTAGGAGGTCAGAGCGCAATAATGTTGTCAATTTCTTCATCCGCCACCATATAAGGGAGCAAAGTCTAGGATTTATCCTTGTGGGATTTGATCTGGATGTTGTGCATAGTGATCTGAAATGCTGCAATGTCGTTGTATCTATCAAACATGGCAGGGGAAAACTGTGGTCAGGAGTTACTGGCTGCGGCCAAGCTACTCTGAAAGAGGACCCAAAAAACTTGGTTGTTCTCGAGACGCTACGGATCCTTAGAATCCCACAAGTGTGCATAGCGAGCCCCTTCGCACATGTTCGGGGTAAGTTCAGGGAGGACTGACTCTTAAGGGGCTTCCCAGGCAACCAACGCTATGAGGAACAGTAACTAGGAATAACAAAAGGTGCATCCCTACTCTTGGGACTCGTGAAGATTAGTTAGAAAGTCATCACAAAAATACTGGGCCTAGATAAAACATACCCCTTTCCTGCATTGGCCTGCTAATCGAATTACGTAGGCTAGGACAGAGGAGACCTGGCATTTTCTCATCATTTTGCATGCCAACAAAATCGTGCCCATTTGCATGCCTTGGTCACTGATATACTTGATTAAAAAAGCCCAAGTATTAGGCTCCACATGGTAGGTCTTGTGCACATACTCAGAAATTTCTGCCTCATACTTTTTACCCACGCGCTCTAGATGGTTGGGGTCATGCATGGGAAGGCCAGTAATTCTGTGAACCAGTACAACATCGATGGGGATCTTGTCCTGGATCCATAGGAAGCCATCATGAATTAGGGCAACCAACTATCGGGCTAGCCGGTCCATAATGTTGTAGTGACCGAAGTGAGGCATCCTTAGCAAGTTCAGAAGCCCATGATCCAACCAACCCATGCACCCAGTGCTAAGGAAAAATTTTGATCCCATTGTCTTCCTGAATCGTGTCAAGGTATAATTCAGGTGCCAACTCAAGGAAGGCCTCCAGACTGGCCAAGTCATGATCGTCAAATTTTATCTCATGCAACTTCCCAATAGGGTCACCAATGATAGGGACTTCTCTCGGGGTCAGCGACATCTGCAAATAAGTGATCAGGCCGTTAAGGTTCTTCGATGTGCGTGTCAAGGTCCTGCGCAGTTGGACGAAGGGAGGTAACCAGTTGATCGGTACGGCAAGTTGGGCCTCATCGTCAGCAGTTCGCGCCTAGGGCACCACCCTCGTAGATGTTATATTCTGCGAGGAAGCACGAGGCTTCCCCTTAACCCATTTTGTGGGTTTCGGGGGTTTCTCGGAGTCTTCTGCTTTTTCCTTTCCCTTCTTTGTGACTGGGGTGGAGAAAACTTCTTCAGCCTCAGACTCAATTTCCACCACTTCCTCAGTGTCTTGTTTCGTCGAGATTACTGGTTCTGAAGGTTCAGCCAGATTTGTGGCCATCATCCTAGCATGAAGGAAAAAATTGGGATTGCTACTGTCTGAGGGAGCAGGTTGCTCAGACATGAAAGAGATGATAGAGGCACTAAAATTCTTACAACACAAATTCGTCCAAGACAAATATTCCAAGTACGAGCTATTCAACCGATACAGAACCCTTGTATGCTCTATCCCACCTATTTTATAGCTTTGGCGATCGCCCAAAGGTAGGGTGGAATTCACGTGGAACTCAGCATCAAGTAAACGGTAAAAAATCTCCAGAAATCACCTCATTAAATGTCGGCCGCCCATCCCATCCAATGGTAATTTTTTATTTTTACCCAATTTGACTGTTCCAATGGATATTTTTTGCACCCTGGGCGTGCTCAGTGTATCCTTGCTCTCCCAGCGCACTAGCTGCAGCCTGAGCTTATTCCTTCCAAATGTAATTCTACGTCGCCATAGCCCAGCCCGCAAGATTTTTTTTCCATTTCCTTGCCTGTGTAGTGACCTCCTACTATGCCTTCGTGAGCTTCTGCCAAGATAGCATGCCTTTCATGCTCTAGAACATATCTGCACAAAACTTCACCAACGCCTAGTTTATATAAAGGACCTGCAATAATGGTAAATTTGCCACCCAGGTAACCAACTCCTTCTTTTGTCGCACCGAATATTCAGTAGATGCCATGACTGTAGTCAGTAGCTGAATGATATCAGTGGAGTTCACATCAACGACCCTAATGGTGAACTTCTGCACATCAGGCAATCCTTCCCTCAAGTTAGTGGGTTCCCTGCCCATCTCAAGTTGGGACAAGTGATCCGGCCCAGCATTAAGCTTCACTGGCTTGACCATGATTTCAAAATTGTATACCTAAAACATCAATAGCCACCTGCAGAGTTTTCCCCCCAACACAGGCTTATTCACCAGAGACTTTAAATCCAAATGAATGGTAAACATCTTAAAGTTTCCTGCCAACAAATAGTATCGATACTTCTGTAGTGCATAGACCATGGCCAACCCTTCCCTCTCTGTGGTGGCATAATTGTTCTTCGCACGCGAGAGTTCTCGACTATAAAATGTGACTGGGAGATCAATGTCTCCGGTGCCAGGCTGTGTAAGGACCATTTCCAGGGCAATCCTCGACGCATCAACATGTACATGAAATTCCTTCACCCCATTGGGACAATTAAGAATAGTTGAAGATACCATCTTTTCCTAGAGTAGCTCAAAGCTCTTCTGGCACTAGTCATCCAAAAATAATGAAACACCTTTCCTAAGCAGTTTGTCTAGAGGTGCAATGGTCAGTGCGTATCCCAGAATGAATTTTTTGTCATAGCCCGTATGTCCAAGGATTGAACGCAGTTGTTTCTAATGCTTCGACGCATCCACAGTCTATAGTGGAGGTCCAGTAATTGCACGCTCCCCCTCTGATTTGGGAATAGATACATTCCACGGATCCTCATCACACTCTTTTATACTACCCGAATCATCAAAGTAGGGTAGTTCCCTTACCTTTGAAGATATGCAGCAGAAGTCCCTTGTAATTCATAGGCAGTGCAGCGCAGAGACATCATGCAACCGATTTTTCCAATTTTCCTTTTCCTCATAGAAGTCGGAGAAGCATTCGCTATCTCTTTCCCATAAAAGCCTACCATCGACCATAGGATTGATCCAGTCTTCGTCCCTCGCAGTTAGCTTATAGATGTGATCCAACTCTTCTTCCTCACGCACTGGCTTTTTATACCTCTCTCCTTCTGCGGGATCTAGTAGTACTATCACCCATGTTCCTTAACTTTCAAATACCATACTTCTCTTTTTTAAGTTGATAATACTGCCCATATCTATGGCCCAGTCCAATCCTAGGAGTGCGGGATAAGGGTCTGCATCTTCTACAATCTGAAGTACCTCAAAATCAACCCAAAATTTGACCCCTGTGATGTCTACCACAATATTTGATAACCTTCCTAAAGGTGATCTTCTACTAATTAGCCATGCACAGCTGGATAGTGGACCATTCCAACTTAGGTTCTCCCATTCGCTACCAGATTTGATTAGGTAGTATGTTTGCATCCAAGCCTAGGTCCAGAATAACTTGATGCATCTCATAGTCACCAATCTACGCGGTTAACCGCATCTCCCTGCAAGTGCATCTCTTATGCTTTTAGAGTTTGTGTACACCCTTAATTCCCATAGCTGGGGTTGTCTTTTCTGCGTAGCTATCTATCAAGGCTTGGAGGTTTTCTATGGCCCTTTGGTTGTGCAGCAACTTCATACATCCCTGCAGGAATGGTCTGACCTCATCATCTGCCTTGAGGTTCACAGGGGCCTAAGGAGTAGGTGCCTCAGCCTTAGCAAAGTCTTGGCGAGCTACAAAAAAGGTTTCTTTTTCTTCCTGTAAGTCCAAAACTTCTTTTTTAACAACCACTTTATAGATGAGAGGCTTCACCTCGGCTTTTTCTGCAGCTCCTCCAGTGGCCATGCCACTGCATGTGATAAAATTAACACTTGTTCCTTCATCTCGAGGTTCCACCTTGACCCTTTGTACATTTTGTGTAGGTGTCTGCCGCTTCTCCTACATCTTGGCCATAAAAATCAGGCAATATTCGATCACATGATCCAGCTATCTACAGTATCTGCAGGATTGTATTGCGGGGTTTAGGTATTCCCTTGCAAAGTGCCCTATTTCTCCGCACCTCTCCCCCTACCTATGCTTCCACCTCAGCCCCCTCCCCTGTCCCTGGCTGGAGAACCAACTATGCCTGAGGGGGATCTTGGTGATGAAGGATCCGCCTGTACCCTAGATAGATTTCCTCGATCTATCATTAGATCGTACATTCGGTAGTTCTGTTCGTCATGGCCTACAGAGCTGCAGAACCTGCACCATTGTTGCTTTATTTCTGGGACATTTGTGGCAAGGCGGGGGCAGTAGTTGGTATTGTGCAACCCAACAACATGACAATCATCACACCAAAGCACCGAACTAGGTCCTGCAACTTCCCTAGGTCACAACGGACTGGGTCCCTCAGCATGTATGTAGTCTACTAGTAGAGGACAGTTATCCTTGGTGTGTCCATTCACCCTGCATTGTATGCACCATCTTTCAGGGCTAGCCTCTGTTCCTCACTCCTTCCGTAGATTTTGGATCTCCATATGCATTGCTTCTAGCTGGCCTTGTATCTGTTGTACTCTTAACTAGGTATCATCTCTTGGCACATCTTCTAGCTTCATCACAATTTCCACAGCTTTTTCCTACGACTCAATGGATTGATGTCCCATTGGCACGCGCAGGTGGGACAACAGCATAGCAATGAACCACTCTGTGTGCTGTCTGTCATGGTACATAAATCCTCCCTCTCTAATTACCTTGTTTAACCGTTGGTCAGCCTCCCATACAGACTTGGATGGTCCTTGCTTGAAATCCTTCAGATTGTTCACTCTCTACGAGTAGGACTTGGGATTTTTGAACTGTTGTTTCAAAGCCTTCTTAATCTCTTCAATGGTTGCATTCGCATGTTGGTTGATGTACCCCATATACTATTCCAAGGCCCTTCCTTCAAAGGCAACGGATAGATGCGCCCTTTTCACCGTATCACTAGCTATGTTCTACACAGTCCATACCAATCCTGTGATGAACCAAAACCAATCCATATCCTCATCTCCTATGCCCTTGAAGGTGGGTAGCTTCATATGAAAAGCCATATAATCTTCCGGTGGTGGAGGCTATGAGTTCTTACTTGTATGAGGGTTCGACGGTGGCATAGACTGAGAGCTATGCGTAGCAGAATTTCTTACTGGATTGTAGAGAGATCGATGTCCCTCCTTATTGGTTTTGTAGTATTTACCACTGCGCGCTGTAACCTCACTCTGATTGGAGCTCATTCAATCTGTGTGACTACATAGGATGATTTTTTCACACAACAAGATCTTAATCAGTAATGGCAGAGTTTTTATAAACTTACCCTGGAACCCCTTGAAGAATATTTTCTCTGTCTCAAAGTAGGACACAAGTTGATCAATTGCAAATTCCATCACAAATCCTCCTATCACACTATCCACCCAGTGATCGAACGTGTTTGTGATGGTGTTATCAGTCTTTTCTAACTACTCGATCAAATTTGGAGTCCACTGTGTAACCCTTTCGTCCTTCCAACACTTTTGGAAATCTACGAGCCTTACAAGCCACTCCTGAAGCTCGATCGCAAATGTCACGAAGAAAATTTCATAGATCTCTGTGAAAATGTACTTATTCTTCCACTCTTCTGTGGTTAGCCTTGTACTACGATTCTCTCTTATTGCGAATTCCTGAATTTTCTTTTCGAACCATTCATCAATCTCTTTCTTCTCAGGTCTCCAATGTGTTCTTGGCATTACTCGATCTCTCTCAAAATTCTCCCAGTCTCGGCAATGGAACCATTTGTTGGCTCGAGGGGTCCTGACCCAGGTTCGGAGGTTAAGGTTTGCCAAAAAACCCCTATACTACTGGCCCTTTCGGTAGCGACATGCTTGCGCAGGGCAAAGTCTCACCCGAAGCAGTATGGGAGGGTGCAGGAACTAGGTTCCTGCACCCTTAGAGAGAGCAGGTAAGTCAACAGAGCCGCGTTCCCTGTTTTTCAGCTTTGTAATTAACATATCTAGCTACAGAATTATATCACAGAGCTCATATCTACTAATTACCTTTGCATCCACGTGCATAACATCAATCTATCAGTATAGAAACTATAATTTCATTAATCAGCAGATCATAGATTCATATAACAAAAATAAGGATACTCTTGCAGCTACAAAACAGATCTATCCGTAGGTTTTCTAATCAGTATAATCCATAAATACCAGAGTTACTATCAATCATAGATCTAATCAGCACCTCCGTATCAACAACATCACATGTAATATCATAAACACATGAACAATGGATCACAGGAATACTTCGCAGTATAAAAAAGATAGATTCGCAGCAACACTGGATAACCAATAGTAGATTCAACAGTTCGCATCAACAGTAATACATAAACTCAGACAACTTAGAGATAATCTAACTAGATCCACATATTTTAGCATCCAAAACCCAATACAATCCCACATAGCCTGCGCACACAGCTACCAGGGTCCGCACATAGCAGGACTGAGGATCTTTGTGCACACAGCCAGCAGGAGTCCTTACCCTAGCAACCCAGCTAGATCTAACAATTCGCAACTATCATCAATCTCTATTATTTTCTACCTATGACTCAAAAAGGTTCATCTATTTATATCGATTTAGCCTATGCATCCAATGGTTTACAAACCGTGGTTTGCAGACTCTTGGTCTACCCTTGACCTGTTACAATGCATTAGGTAGGCTTTGACCCACCCCAAAACCCTTGTGTTAGACTAATTAAGACCAAAATATACAAAACTTATACAAAATTGCAAATTTTAGGGGACCCTGTTCGAACAAGTAAGTCGATCCAACACATTCTAGAGAAGTCATCAATAAATAAAATATATTATTGTTCTCCACGAGTTGACTTTTTCCTTACAGGACCACATAAATCAGTATGTATAAGTTCAAGAGGCTTACTTGATGATCCTTCTTTTCCATTGAATTGCACCCTGGTTTTCTTACCAAATTGGCATGATTTTCATATTGTATTTTCAGGTAGAGTGATGATGGGAAGATCATAGACAACTTTGAGTCTGCTAGATTTGATTATTTGAGAGAATCTCAAGTATCCCAATCTTTTGTGCCATAACCAATTTTCTGAAGATTTACCCAAGTAGCATTTCTCTTGGCCACCTTTCAATACATATAGATTGATTATTGTTCTAGTTCCTTTTATTACCATTTTTCCTGTGTCAAGTTCACGTACTACACATTCTTTTGAACTAAATACAACTTCATTTCCTTGATCAAAAATTTGACTCACACTCAACATGTTATGCTTTAATCCATCCATATACATAACATTGTTAGCTTTCACCTTTTCTTTTAGAAAAACATAACCCTTTCCTTTAATGAAAGTAGGAGAGTCATTTCCAAAGGTAACATTCTTTTCCTTCTCTAGAGAAATGTATGAAAGGAGTTTATTTTTATCACTTGTCATGTGTTTTGAGCATTCGCTATCAATGTACCATTGATTTTATTCCCCTTCTACAAATAAATCTATGCCACATCTTTCAACCTGTAAGTCCTTCTTTCTCCATACCTTGAACATATATGCTCTTTTGGTTGAAGTTTTCTCTTGCATTTAGATTCTTCATGTCCAAAGTTATTGCAATAATAACATTCAATTTCATTTTGAAGAGGAGAAAAGTTGCTATAATTATTCTTCTTTATTCCAGTTTCATTTCTTTTCTTTCTTGCTTCTCTGGTCATGATGGTTTTGTATGAAACACATTGAGCAGCTTTATGACCAAAATTATGACATGAGAAACATTTTCCTTTAAAGAAGAAATTTTTGCGATCATGAAACCTTCTATTTATGTTTACCTGCTTTTCATATTTCTGTTATTGTTCTTCCTTGTATTGAAGTGGTCATGCTTTACCTGTGTAGTCTCTTTGTTCTTTTTCTGAGTGACAAAATGTTGCAAGCTGGCTTTAGTTGCATTTAGATAGCTTGGTGCTAAAGATTGAGAGGATTCTCTAATATATCCAAGACCTTTCTTTACAAGAGGAGAGCATTGTACCTTGATAATTTCATCTAAGGTTTCATATCCTTTAGCAAATCTAAGATTTAAAGTTTTCACTTTCTCAATTTCCTTAGACTTACTATTTCACATTCTAATTTCTCATTGTGCTTCTCCTTTTCTATAATATATTTCTTTTGGAGTATCTATGGAAATTTTGTTTTCTTCCAAACATATTTTGAGATGATTTGTTTCTTCAAGAAAATCATTTTCTTCTAATGCATCCATAAAAGTATCTTTAGCCTCACTAGAGTCTTTTTCAAAATCCATAAGTAGTCTAATATCTTGATCAGATTATCCTTCTTCACTATTTGATAGACCATCACTATCTTCATGAGTATAATAGATTTTTGTATTCATAAAACATTTCTTATTTCCTTTTTCCACTTCCTTTCCCTTTTCATGATTATCTTTATGGGGAAATTTAGCAGCATAATGACCAACCCTTCCACAAGCAAAAAATTTAAAAGGAAGCTTACCTCTGAACCTTCCAATGCCAAGTTGTAGCTTCTTTACAAAATTTATCTCATCTTATTCTGAAACATACCCTGATCCTTCTGGTTCTTCTACTTCCTTTCCTTTTGCAACAGCTCTAAAAACAACTTCTTTGACTTTAGATGGACCTCCTTTCCTCATTTCACATGTAGTCAGAATCCCATGAAGTTGAACAATAGTAAGAGTTTGTAGATCCTACTTCTCTTCAATAGCAGACACTTTTGACATGAATTTGGGAGTTAGAGATCTGAAAGCCTTTTCTACTAGAGTAGTGTCAGTTATGGTTTCACCCAGATTTCTCATACGATTTACAATATCCTCTAGACGTAAAAATAAACTAGTAATTATTTCATCATTATGCATTCTGAGTTTTCATATTGAATTCTGAGAGTTTGGAGTTTAGCACTTTTTACCTTGGCATCACCTTCATAGCTCAGAATTATTTTTTCCCATATCTCCTTTGCTGTATTCAACTGCATGACCTTGACAAATTCTGATTCAGTCAAACTTCTCAATAATGCATTGATTTCCTTTGCATTGGTTTCATAGTTATTTATTACAGCTAGATCTATTGGAATTGACACTAGATATTGATAACCCCCTTCAACTATAGCCCATACATCTGCTCCAAGATACTGAAGATAAGATCTTTTCCTTGTCTTCCAGAAGATTAAATTATTCCTTTGAAGAGAGGAGGCCTAATAGATGTTGTCCCATCTTGATTTCTCATCTTAGCTGATCTTCCTATGAGCGATTAAGCTTCTTCAGAAGGACCTGCTCTGATACCAATTTTTGGAAAAAATACTAAGAGAGGGGGGGGGGGTGAATCAATATTTATAGATCACTGAAAAACTTTTAATTTTTCTTTACTAAATTCTATACACGCTTTTAATGAAACCAACTCGCATATACATGTAGATATACCAACAAAAACTTGCGTATACTGAGATAACTTTATTGTTAGATAAAATTTCAGAAACAATCTTTAACTCAACTTATCAGTTATGCATCAGATAATTAAATAGTAAATATGTGCAATAATAGCAGAATAAATCATCACACACATGAACACCAAGATTTAAGGTGGAAACCCAATTCAGTAAAAAACCACCAATGCTGTCGTCTTTGTCTTCAATATTTATTATATAGAAAACTGCTTACAATATTGTAATGATACAGACTCATATCAGTACATAGGCATCTACATGCAGAAGGCTGCAACCTTCTCTCGTTCTCCAGCTGCTACTGGAAGGGAGCTACAACCCCCTAATCTTGTTTACCAGGCACTACTGGAAGGGAGCTCCAACCCCCCTGATCAAAACCAGCTTCTATTGGAAGGAAGCTTCTGATTCCACACTGAAGGCTTTAGCCCTCAAAACCACTGCAAACCATGTTTCATCAATTTTCATACTAGATCCGACAACTTCAACACAACTCATCATAAATATCATCAATAACATACTTAACACAAACTTCAATCAGAATAGTGAGATTACTGTAAATAGAACACAGTAATAAACCCATATTTCATAATCAGCATGTAGAAACAATCTCAACCCTGATCATTCATTATCTTAAAATGCATAAACTACTTTTCCTTATTGAACCCGCATGTATACGCACTTTCCTTCACACCAACCTGTTTATAGATTTGAGAATATTGATCTTCTAGAATATGGTCAATCTCAGAACTAGATCTGAGGCTTTGTACATATTTACAGAACCCTTAATCAGTTAGTCAACATTAAACATATTTACTCACTCATTGATCAGATTTGTACATATTCAACTTAGCAGCATAAATAGTATTCAAGCAACCTAGATCTACAAAAACCCTGATTTCCATACATGCTTTTTCTGAGACAAAGCCGCGTATATACGTGCTTTTACTGAGACGAAATAGCATATAGATTTGTAAATATTAATTTTGCAGAATGTTTCAGATCTATTGACTTAACCAGATTTCTTCACTTCACTTCAGCAAACATGCGCCAGGTCACATATCTAATCATATCTTCAATAGATCAAGTACATAGTTATTGCAGGTCAAGAGATCTTGATCCATCATTGTATCCAAGGGTGCATCATATATTCAGATCTACCAATAAAAAAGAGTTCTTCCCATGCATATATACTTCAGAGAAAAGTATTCAGTAACAACCCTTACACATGCACACCTTTGCACTATGATATTCTTCTCCTTATATAGATTTATCCTTTACCAATACCATGAGCCAAAACCACACAACTGTCGATGGATGGGATCAAATAGATGACACAAAGCTCAATATTATGGGCTAATACCATGGCAATTCCCCTTGGTATCATAATTTTTAAAGCGCAAAAGGCATACATAACTTTGCTTCTTCATACCTGCGTGTATACACGACTTCTCTTCATAAAAACTACGTATATACTAATTCTAGATGTATATGCGAGTTTCCTGTATACAAAGTAGTGTATACATTGCCTCCATATGTGTGTTGCCTTCATAAAACCCGCGTATACATTGAGAAATATTTCCTGTTTCATTTTTTTGGCACTTACTGGAATTCCTTTCTCTGTCACATCTAAAATGACCTGTAGAAACACGATTTTTACATCTTTAAGAAAAAGGTTTCTTATCAAAAGGTAGCTCATCAAGTAGGTTTCCATCATGGACAACTTCATCAAGTAGGTTTCCATGAAGGACAACATATTGCATCATATTGCCAACAAAAAAGTCTGTAATCTCATCAAGGGATATGTTTGCAATGCAATACAAATACAATAAGACAAGTACAAAGAGAATAGGAGTATATCTAGCAAAGAAAAAGATACCATCTTGGGCCTATATCTACCCCGCATTACAAAGTTAGTCCATATGTTAGAATTTCTCTCATAAACAATAAAAAAATGCAAGTTCAAGAAGGCAACCTAAAGCTATCTCATTTGAAGCCAGTTCAACAATATTGGAGACATCATCAAATCATCTTTTTGTTGAAGTCATCATCAAGCCATCCTTGATCATCATCATCATCAAGTATCCAAAGTGATATACCACTTTACACCACTCTTAAAGAAGTCTATCTAAGAGGGAGCTGATGCTTCTATCTACATCATCAACAACAAGGAAGTTGATAGAAGAAGAAAAGCATATACTCAAGTAAGTAGTGTTATCACTTCATATGAATATATAAAAATGTATTCTTGCAATAAACTGGTTAGGGTTTAAAACTTTCTTGCATGGAAGAAAAGGAAAATGAATTCATGCCAAATATATGAAGGGAGACATAAGATCCTAGAGGATTCTTATAGAACCCATAAAATAATATCCCATCCCCAATGTATATAAACTAGAATCTTCAAAAAGAAATATATGAAAAAATTGGTGGAGCTATATTTGATAAGTACTACAGGAGAAGTAATATCTTTGAGACAAGAACTATACAAGTAGAAATTGTCAAGAGATGAAGGAATCACTTCATTTTTTATGAGGATTTCTGAAATACAAGACCAACTACAGGAATTGGGAGAAGTATTGTCTAATAGTGAAATGAATACAATGGTGTTGAATTCTCTATTGAAAGAATAGGGAAACTTCACTTCAAGCATATATGGGAAGAAAGAAGCAACACCATTCCAAGATCTATGGTCTCTACATAAAATAGAGGAAAAAGGAAGAACGCTATGTCAAGGAAGAAGGGGAAGAACCTAATGCAAAAAAATATAAGAAAGAAGAGGTTAAATATATCCTCTATGATTGAGATCATATTCCTCTTTAAGAGGTTTTTTTTGGTTATTATGTTAAGAAGCATTGTATAGTAGATAAATGATATGAAAGGAGTAGCTCCTGGGAACCTCACTGAAAACAACATTGATGGAAGGCAGTCATCTATATCAAGGGACATCATTTAATAATCAATATGGAAACATGTGATGATATTTTCTAATAGAGTCCTCTTTGGATTCACTCTTTAGAAATATAGCAAAAGGTTTCATCGAGAATTTTATCTGACAGGATTTTGGGATTAGGATATGATGATATATTGATGAAGTAGGTCAAGGGAATGAAACTCTTAATTCTAGGAAAATTGCTGCAGGATGACTCAAAAGGAAAAGGATGAGGTACATATATTTATATGCTGACACTGGATGCTATGAAGTCATGTCATTGGTTGTAGGTAATGAACTTCTATCTTTATAAGTACGATCAAATAAAGGAGAATCTCTTTTGATACACATGTTATAAACAATAGATCAAATCAACATAATATGTGCTCATATGGAATATGAGGTAGTTGTATACAAACAAGGAAATGTATACTATAATTTCTTAGGGGATGAAGTTAAAATGTGTAAAGAAAAGAGGAGATCATGAAGTGCAACCTTGACAAGAGGCAATTATCATTTGGAATTCAAGAAGATTTGTCTGGGAGATCTCCTGGAAAGATATGTAGACTTTGATAGAAGTCCGGTAAAGATGAAGATCCTTGACAATACATATCTTTAGGAGATTTGGCAATCTGAATAAAGGATGTCGATACCTACAAGATGATGTCATGGAGAAATATCATCACCGAGGTAACTTTTTATTTAAAAGTTCATCTATATATATATATGAATACACACACACACACACACACACACACACATATATACATACATATACATATACATATACATACATATACATATATATGTATATGTATATATATATATACTTATGTATATGTATATGTATACATATACATATACATATACATATACATATACATATACATATACATATACATATACATATACATATACATATACATATACATATACATATACATACATACATACAGACATACATATATATATGTATATGTATATGTGTATGTGTATATATACACACACACACACACACACACACAAATATATATACATATATATAAGTTTATGTAGGGATGCCAACCATATGGAAGGATGAAATATCCTTGGAAGATGGTTTGAAGGAAAGCAGCATGGAATGTAGATTTACCATATGATAAAGACTAATGAATAACTTTATGATAGATGACATGACTCATGGATGAAAGTTATGGATGATTTGTTCCCTATGAAGCTATCCGATAGTTGAAGACTCCTCAATATCAAGTAATTTCATGACATCCAAGGGATGAATTATTCATGAGCATTTGGGTGTCTTACCATTACTGATATAGGTCCCTAGTTAAGAGGGAGCTTGGTGGTAAGTTTCTTACTTGGAATAAACTTGGTAATTCCTAAGAATGAGCTTAGGTAGATTCCGTGTATAGGAATGGCTATATCCTTCCTAAACTAAAAGGAAGTGATAAATTTTATTCTCTAATTCATGTGTCATGCACTAGACCATGACTAACAACCATAATTCTTAGTGAAGTCCATGAAAGAGGGAAAAGATAGACACATCATTCTATCTTCACCTAGGAATAAAAAATGGAGAATTGGGTAATCATATCGCATCTAATAGTCTTTGAGAATGTGATAGGGAATTCAAGATAAGAGTAGTCGTGGACCGATATTCAAGATTAGCTACCAAATATAAGAATAGTCTAGTAAGGTCATACTTTGTGAACATTCGGGTGGAGTATATACCTTGGAGAGACAATTATGATGGTGTCTATAAGTCATTTTTCTTGCCAGCATTGTAGCCCATTGTATCATTAAGAGATGGGGTTGTTAGTCAGGGCCTTGCACTATGAAAATGTTGTTTGAAATGATGCTATATAGATGTTATTACAAATCTGATTCTTCTTATGATATTCTTCAGATTGAGAGTGACCATGTATCGTTATGAATACATCTCTATTTAAGAGGGATTACTGGAAAGTGTAACTAGGTTCAGTCTTCATAATGACTATGTAATTATGAGCTTATGTACTGAAGAAGATAGATAATAAAATGTACTTTTTAAAATAATTTCTTCATCGGTTTCATGAGCAAGGGATTTTTATTATAGGTCAAAGACTTATTCTTGACGTCTTTTAGGGGTTTTTTCATATTGTCATAAATGTACAATTTAGAGTCATGAATATGAAGTATTTTTACACATGTAAATATGTATAAAGTATGCCTCAAGACCTTGTCATCATGCTCTAGAAATTACTAGAAGATATGCTTCACAAGTTGGCTTGAAGATGCTAGAGAATACCCCTTGAAAGGTCAGCTCAAAATAGGTCACAAAATTTCACTCGCCAGGTTGGCTAATTATAGGGTCAAACCACTATAAATACCCCAGTGAACTGCGCATAAATCATAGTAGAAATGGTTGGATATTTCTGAGAATTTCAGATCAGTATGAGTTTAAAGTGTGAAGTAAATTCTATGGTTTGATGTATAGGAGGAATACCATTCAACAAAGATAAAAGGAGTTTTTTGTATCTCTGTTTTGGGCTAAGTTTTGTGATGATATTGCGTGGTTCAAAATTACAGTATGTGCTAGGAAAAATATGTAATCCTAATAAGGGATATGTCTCTAGTGTAATAAGAATATAGCAAGATAAGTAAAACAAGAAGAAGAGTATATCTTGCGAATACAAGGAGACCATCTCAGACCTCTGTTTTGGGCCTATATCTACCTCGCATTGCAGAGGTAGGCCGAAGCTAATTCAAGAAAGGGACAGTCACATGAAGGGTATGTAATCTAGGAATATGAGGAAGTGCGAATTTCAGGTATGCATCATATGTATAAGAAGGTACCACAACGAAAGGTGATCTTTGTTTTGGAAATTAAGTTCGAGCTACAATACAAGAAGAGGAGACATATACCATAGAAGGAAAGGCTACAAAATAAGGTTAAGGTCTTGGGTCCACAGTTCAGAAGAAGGTGACTAAGAAGGTTGCAAGGTGTGCAAGGGATCTCAAATATCTCATAATAATTAAGGAAGGAAGATCTTTGTCAAGTAGGTCACATTCAGTCCATCAAAGAGAAGCACATCAATTAGAGATTGAGTTCTCTAGTATTGGTGCAGTACGGTGTAGAAAAGGAGATTAGCATAAGGAACCAATAAAAGAGCAATGACAAGGTCTTGGAGGCATGCAAGACTCAAGCGTCTTTGAAATGGTCATGGTACTCGTCAACTAAAAGTATATAAGAAGAATTACTTGAACACATATTTCATTAAATTGGAATTAAATAGTGGATCTAGTATTTCAAAATAACTAAAAAAATCAATTTTAGTGATGTATTTGTAATAAAATTTTTCCAAATTTAATGAAATATGTGTTCTTGCGGGTTTTCCTCTCCAAGAGGGAGAGGTTTTGGCCCTGGCTTGAGGAGCCTAAAATTTGTTTCTCTCATGTTTTGATAATTGACTTGATGAAATAAATAATAATTTAACAAAGTTAATATCTAAGTAAGATAAGCATACTAAATTCACAAGTAACTATCAAGTAGATAAATTGCATTAAACACCCTTCGATATTTCACAACGGTAATGATATAATTATCAAAAAGAAAGGACAAAATGTAATGTGTGGAAGTCCAAGAGTCATATGTGGAATATGAAAAGTCACATAGTCAAATATGGACAAAAGAGTCATTATGAAAAGTCCAAAATTCACATATAAGTCCAAAGGTCACATTAGAAGTCCAAGAGTCATGAGGGTAACTCAAGAGTTGTAGGGGATATGAAAGGTAATTCCTCTTATTATAAAAGAAGATTTGTGACTCAAGAAATTTTTTTTTGGAGGCTTAGACTTTGGAGAGCTAGCCTTGGCCTCTCTATCTTAGCACAAGAGAGAAGATCATTCTTTGGATAGCTATGTGCTTGGATCTTTCACCTAATAATCAAAATTTTGATGATCCAACACATTTTCATGCATGTATCATGAATGTAGTAAGACTATATTTTATATGTTTGTGAAATGTGTTTTATTCACATGTACTAAGAAGATTGAATTATTTTTTTGCCTTTGGTACTTATCTTGTTGAAAGTGTGTTGCATTTGTTTTAATGATCATTGTTTCTATGTGAATTACTTCACTAGATAGCCAAAAAAACTTTTCATGGTCTCATGTGTCTCTCTTAGTTTAGTACTATTACTTCCTCCCAGAGACTCACTCCTCTCTCTCCCCTCATGAAAGTATCTTGTTACACATTGCAATTAGTTTTTCACAGTGTCAACTTACTCAATGATTTCAAAGGTTATGTGCATACTCTCTTGTGTTATCCATTGCAACTATGGGAAAACCTTAGAGTTATGGTGTTCGGGTCGATACTATGGATGGGGCTTCTACCTCAAATGATGTGAGGTATAATTGGGAATACACATCGGGGAGACCACCTTCATTGATGGATTTACAACACTGTCAACAGTTGGCACTAGAAGGTGGGATAGATGAAAAGTTGTGCCCATTGAGTCTATTTTGAATCTCTTATCTTAAATGGTTCATTCTCAAATCATAATGTCGGGGTGTTTCACTGATAAATCTGATGATAAAATTTCAATGCCTGATGATTCTATTTATAACTTGTATCAATTAAAATTTGATGGTGAGGGTGAAATATCTATAGCCAAGCACATCTCTAATTTTCTCTATTTTTTTGAATTTTATGAAATCGACTCTGAAGATGTTTCTCTTATACTTGTATTCCTCACCCTTGAAGGTCAAGTTAACTAATGGTGGCATACCTTACCATATTCTTCCATCCATTATTTTTAATACTTAATCAAAGAGATTCATTTAACATTTAATAAGTGTAATGTCCCTTTTTCAGGAATATTGCCAAGCTGCTCAATAGGAACGCTGTATAAGGAAATATGGACAAATAAAATGTAGGAAAAAGCTTGGTTACTCTTGAATATGCTGTGTGGGACTCAAATATGCAATATTTAAAAAAAAAAATCAAGTTATATCTGCTAAAGAAATCTCCCACAAATTGGTGCCAGTGCGATATTCCTCTTTAAGACATTATCAATCAACATTATGGTCTAAACCAGAGATTGAATGAAGGGGAATTTACTAGATATATCACCTTTACAAGAAATTATGAGATCTAGAGGCTATTTGGCCCTTTTCAGACTCAGTCTATAAATCCTTGTTGAGAGGTAAGATCCCAAAGGGTTTACTCAGTAATCATGACTGAAAACACATTTTTCAGATATGATGGCTTAATATATCATGAAATATGTTTGAGAACGCTCAGAAACCAATATAAATAACAAAAAAACTCTTTAATCATCTTTTAACTTTAGAAAGGTGGGGAAAAACAACAATTTATGCACTAAAATAGGTGTATAAATAAATCTGCGTGAGAAAAAGGGAAATGGATCTGGGATATGTTATATTAGGTTAATAGGGACTTCCATGTCGAATTTCAGCTCAAAAAAATGCATTTTTCGATGTTAAACAGTTCCTCCTTCCTGACTAGTCAAGAAAAACCCTGATTTCCCATGACCTAAATTATGTAGAAAAGTGCTGAAGCTTGGGAAGCGTAATTTCTGAAGGGAATGACTGAGTTTATGTAGAAATATCAGCATGTAGGCTTAGAATAAGATTCATTTAGCTTAGGCATGGAAAAACAAGAATTTCTATGAAGAAAAACTCTGCAATGAGTTGCTGCAACACATAGGAAAAAGACTGCAGATCATATCAGCATTATTTTTTAGGGGTTTCAGCTGATGTAAGTGAAAACTCAGATATATGATAGATCTATGGCTGAAACATCATATCTATACCAGATCTGGAAACTACTCAAGCTTCTCTACAAGATCCCCTTGGAATTTCATCAAAATAATGTCGAAATAAGTGTAGATCTGACATATAAGCTACAGAACTGCAAAATGCTCAGAATTTCTGAAGATGAATTTATTATAATAGAGATAAGATCTGAAAATATCTTAAACAACAGCTACCTCAAATATTTACAAAGTGACAGGCAAGCCTCAATCACTGAAGATCATCTATTGCACAAAACTGAAATAACAAATAAACCCTCAAGTGCAAAAATGCAGTTCTTGAGAGGGACTACGCAGTAGCTAAATAAAAATGAAGTACATGCTATACAATACAGATCTAAAATACAAATAAGAGAGAGATCCTCTTCCGGGTGGTCACAAGACACCCTCCTTGAGAGAGAACTTCTCCAAAACACTAGATCTTTGTAGATCTAGGATACCACTTGCTACAAAAGATAGCAGCTGCAAAAACCTCAATGGGCCAGTGTTGCTCATGAAAATAGAGCTTGGCCTCAAACTAGATAGTGGCTTATTTCAGTACATTCTCCTCCAAGATCTACTCAAGGAAGAAGGGAGGATTCCTAAATAGGAAATTCTCTTCCCTTAGGCTAAATAGCCTAGAGAGCTAGAGTTGCTCAAGAAAACTCTATTTCGAAAATACTTCAACAACCTTTGCTTACTGCCTCTCCTTCTTTTTATAACATGAGGGCTTGCCAAAACCCTAAAACACCTTCTTCAACTTATCCTCTTTCACACCTATGATCCTCTTCTAGAAGTATGCCGTGCTTGATGGATAAGCTTCCCTCCAAACTGCGCTGTAGGTGGGGCCAAGTTGACCCATTCAAATGAATTTCCCCTTTGCACACTTAGGGGTGTTTAATATATTAGCCCAAATTTGTCCCCTTTCACATTGGGCATGTATTTATTCTTAACTTAGGAGTTTAATAAACCTCCTTCACATAATTTTATTCATGAATAAAGAAAACTGATAATAAAATGCAATATTTAGATGAGCTGCAAAAATTGGGAATATTACAATAAGTATGATTACCGAGATGTCCTTAAAATGATTAATCAACTAAGAATGAACCCTGGTGAATCAAATGAGGATTTTTCTAATTGATTCCTTTACCTATGTTATGAATTTCCCGAGGAAGATACATATTAGGATTTCTTTAAACAAATGATTTTGAGCATTTGTTTCATATCTCTTTACATGGTGAGCATGAACCCCTTGATTTTAAGTTGGGCCCAACTTTTGTAAATCATGATACACCTCTAATTTCAGAGAATGAACCTATTATTCCTTTTGTTCCTTGTCCTCCTCCTTTTTCATTTCTATTGTGGGTGCCTCCTTGTAATTATTTCAAACATGGGAAATCTGGAAATCAAATGGCTTGTCCATCTCTTCAACCTTCATCCATTTCTCATGATATAGATCCAATAAGGGAAACCTTGGAATGGTTTATGGAGCCTAAGGTGAATGCTAATAACTCCATTTTGCAAGAAGATATTAACACTCATAATTTAGTCCGAAATATAATTTGTATGCTTTTCATCCCCTGTCATCTCTTTCTCATCGGCCCTTGCCCCTTGATCTGCTTAATCAATCTACTCTAAATACAAGAAGTGAAAAAATTCAATGTAGTTATATTTTGCAAGTAGAGGAGAAGGAAGGTGAAGATTATTTCAATTTTTCTTATCTTTTTCAAAATCATCCATTTGAATATGGTGTTTCCTCATTCTTGGTTGATATTGAATTTAGTAGCCAATCAGATGAAATAGATTTTCCTAATCAATATCAAGTCTTGGGAAATCATGCTTCTTAGGAGGATGAATTCGTTGATGTATATGATGATGGAAGCCCAAGTGCACAACTAATATTTCGTTTTCTTAGGAAGATTTTGTTTCAAATGATTTAGATCTTAAATCTGATTCGATCAAAGAGGATTCTCTTATGAACACATCTTCCTCTTCAACTCACTATTCCTTGTATCTTATTGTTTGTAATGAAAATATGCCATGCCCTTCAGATTTAGAATTTGATGATTTGAATCTTGAAATGACGCAATATAGTGAGATTATCCATGAAGAATAATGAAAAATCAAATCATAGAGCATCCATTATATCCCTTATCATCTCCTGTTTTGTAGGAGGAAAAATCTTTAGATAAGTTTTGTCATGAGTTTTCTCCAATTCACACATCTCTATATTTTCGATTATAATAATTTTATGACTTGAGTAATTTGATTTTGTTATAAAATTATATATTATAGAGCAATGCAACACATAAAATATGCGGAAAAAAAAGCACACAAAGCACATAAAACCAGAGAGACACAGATATGCGTGATTCACCCAGTTTGGGCTACGTTCACTGCGAACAGCCAATCCTTCCTTTCTATTATCCTGCAAAAATGAAGATACACAACCTATAGCAGATCCGCTATAATATCCTTTGTTCTCTCTCACAGTCTCCCTATCTATTTCTCTCTCTGAGAATACACATTCAATACACAGCCGCAATACAATACCCTCATACATAGTAAGGGGGTTTCCTTCTAGGGCAAAAAACCCTAAAATAAACATAAATTCTACTATCAGAACATTTTCCTAATGAATGGCACAGATTGACTATAAATTACTATACTTTTACAAGGCAATTTTACATCTGTTTTTAGCTTTGGAGGCACTGCCCCCGAAACCCCCCGCCAAAGGGGGGGGCTCCATAAAATCGCAGCCACCCCCCCTGGACCCCCCAGGCGGCATTTAATTACGGGCGGCGTTACCACCCCATTAAGGTACAAGGTTCCAACGCTGTGATACAAAATAAACAAGATAATCAGGCTCCACACCCAACATATTTTTGAAGTGGTAAAATCCGATCAAACAAGTGATGTAGATGGATGCCATTTATATAATGGTGATATTGTTAATTTAACATACAGTGTATTTCTACATGAAATTTTCGATCTAACTCAGTTCTTAAAATGTTGTTATCTATATTTTCAAAGTTTTGGAACTTGTCAGGAAGTCAAGGAACTTCAACCCTCATTGATGGTTATGTAAAATTCTTGCATCCTGTTAAGATTCCCAAAGAATGTCAGATTTGGATTTCCTCACAAAACTCTTTACTTCTTATTTTTTCACTAGTTTCAAACTCATCCTTGTTGGATTTTTGGTTTTCTCATCATAATTGTTCTATCACTTTTGATTGGGTTTCTGATCATATCAGGGATACCACTATAATGAATTCATCTTCATCTAGACATATTGTATATAACTTGGTATTGGAATGTATTCCTTTCATGGATGCATAGAATTTTGATGCTAATCAATGTAAAGATTATTTTTGGTTGAATAATTTATATCCATTGAGTGCTATGGTGAAAAATAAAATCCTAATATTCATTGTTAATGTTACTCAAATAATAATTTTTGTTCTAATCCAATCAATCCTTTTGAGAATAATTTAAGTCTTGAATCATTCAATGGATCAAAAACACCATGTTGATATGGATTCTAGATTTTATTTGTCATATTCCTCTAACCTTTTGTCAACATGTTGTTTCAATAAGTTTCCTATATTTACAAGGCCAACAATTTCTTTTGATTCTGCAAGCTCTCATATTACTAGTCTAGTATGGAATTTGACAGAAAGGGAATCAATAAAAAATTAAGATTCTTTTATTTTAAGATACCGATCTTATCATAACTTTTGATCTAACAACTGTAATTTCAATAACCATTTTCCCACTAGTATATCTGATTGATCTAGTTGAATCCAATGGTGTTTATAATTTATCAATTCATTGTTTAGATATTTGTCAAATAGTTGAGGCACTTCAGTCTTCGTTGATGGTTATGTTAAGCTCTCACTATCTTGAAAAACCTTCTGAACATGATCAGACTTATTTTCCATTACAATATTCTCATCTTGATCCCATTCCTTTAATGGAAAATCCATCTTTTCAAGGATTTCAAAGTTTTCAAGAGGATTTTTTCAGATTTCATGACCAAATTTATGATTGGTTGGAAGCATCTTACTTAGCAATCCCTTATGCTAAAAATAAATTCTAATATTTATTAATGTTTTCTAAGAAGGACAACATAGATGCAGGTACATTCATAATAAGTTCTCAAGGTTTGCTTGATTTTTGTGTTAATTGAGAAGTTAATTTTGTCGGATGATTATGGTTAGTTATATGACACATATTTTTGCCTTTCGAAAAGACCTTCGATATCTTGTGCAAGCTATTCAATTCTTATCTTTTCTATTGCACATCATTATATACTATATTTTTTTGTTGGTATATTTTTGTTTACAGGTCAAGAGAAGTTATGGTGGTTACATTTGAAATCTCATTACACTTGCTTGGACCTTCTAGCTAGTTAGGTTAGGAGTAGGTGTAGCTATATTTTATTTTCCCTTTGTCGCATTCATCTTGTGTTTTCTCTCCATATAG